>LPNX010975739.1:59346-227696 GCA_001517045.1 Pseudotsuga menziesii | reverse complement strand
TCCTATAGATCTCCATCTATCTAGAAATCTCTGCGCGCTCAGAGGGAGTTAACACCATCCTCTGAACACACTGGAGAAAGCCATCCATGACCTCAGCATTAAACTGAAAGCCACATGCATAAGAGAAAGCAGGGTTGAGGTAGAGCCCTGCTGCATGAATGGGACGATGGAGAGTATTATTCCATCGTTCATCTATCACACTCCATAGTTCAGCTCGTCTTGTGAGTCCCACCTCCCCCTTGTCCTCATAGTAGTGATGGATAGCTTCCTTGGTCCTATCCATGGCCTCATACAAGTAGCCCATTGCGGGCTTTTCACCATCAACCAAACGAAGAACCTTTACCAAAGGTTCACTGATGGCACATACCTCCTCCAATCGTGCCCAAAAAGTCAAATCAAATTGCACCATTCGAGCAATGGCTTGCCCATCTTGTTTGGTGCTATAGACACAAGATGCCCACTCATCAGAAAGACACATCCACTGCAACTCCATCATAACCAAGCATAGACTGAAGAGAAATGAAGGAAGTGGCGAATCGTGTGATTGCAGGCTGCATCAACTCCTTGTTTCCCGTAAAGCGTCTCATGAGTGAAAGAACATATGTATGATTGTATATATATTTTGTCACACTCCGAGCTGAATCAATGACTTCTTTGATCCAAGGAATTTTTCCCATGTCCTCTAGCATCAAATCAATGCAATGGGCAGCACAAGGAGTCCAATACAAGCTTGCATACCTCTCCATAAGTATCCTCCCAGCAGCAACATAATTGGCAGCGTTGTCCGTAATGACTTGGACAACATATTGTGGCCCTATCTCTTGGATAAACTTATCTAGCAAATCACATAATAAGTGTGCATCTTTAACATAGGGAGATGCATCGACAGATTTGATAAAAACTGTCCCCTTGGGACAATTGACCAAGAAATTGATAATGGATCTGCCCTTCCCATCAGTCCATCCATCTGACATAATACTGCAACCGGTGGCCGCCCATGATTGTCTGAGCTCATCTAATCTCCGGGTGCAATCAACCTTCTCCTCATCAAGGAGTTTCCCTCTCAAATCATTATAGGAAGGCCCCCTATAATCTGGACCAACAGCGCAGCAGCTTGAAACATGGCATGATAGTAGGGGTTGTTTTTGGCGATGTTGAAAGGCACATCACCCCATAGAAAACATTTTGTCACAACTCTATCCGCCTCTTCCTTCTCCCTTTGTTTGAGCATGGTTCGAACAGAAAGTTGCCTTGAATATCATGCCACATAAGGTGAGGTTGAAGAAGGCACAGTGGAATGTGGGGGTCGTGTAGATGAGGAGAAGGAATGCATGTCACTTGTGCCTCCCATGGTTCGTGACTGTGTTCTAGATGCAAGTTCATTTCTGAATTCCTCTTTCTCGTCCCTCTTCTTAGCCATGTCAAGAATGGATTGGTTTGCAATACGCATCACTTCTGGGGTAACAGCAGGACAAACATCCACTTCATGCCCAACAATTTTGGCAGGGTGGTATTTCAAGCAGCTAATTCCACCAGAAATATTCTTCCCACATAGTTTGCAATTCAACCTTTGCCGATTATTAGGGTCAATTGGCTGCCCATACTCCCACATTGGATCCAATGGCTTTGGCATTGTGTCCACTGTCACCTATGCCGCAACAAACAAACAAAAATGAATCAATTTTAAAATGTTCTTCTTTAAAATTTTGATTCTTGAAAACAATGAAATTATTAAAAATTTAAAACATTCAAAGAAATGGGAGGGTGGCCTACTTAAAACCTTTTAAAACCCTATAGGCTATGATTGTAATGGCAAATCTACACCCTACACTAAATCTAAACCTAAACCCTACATTAAATCTACATTAACCAACAAATCTCAAGCAAAAAAAAAAAGAATGAAAGTTCAAAATTAAGAATACATACCTGATTAAATGCAATGGAAACTTGATTGTCCCCTTCCTCTCTTGTAGAAAATCGCCCAAGACGTCAGAGCTCCACTTCCTCCAAGCCACAATGTCCAAATGAACCGAAAAAACGCGTTCGCGGCCTCTTTATGGCGATTTTTTTTAATTTTTAATGAGTAGGGCGATATTTTGCATCGACTCGTGATATTTTCGGAATATATCGCGATATTTTCATTTATTGGGAAAGTGTCGCGATATTTTAGCGGTGATATATCGCCGACTCCATTGACTCGCAATATATCGCGATGTCGGCGATATATCGTCGATATATGTAACTATGGTCTAGCCCCTGCCCTTCAAATTTATAATTCAATTGGGTCTAGCCCATGTGGTTATAGGATGGAGTGTTATCCGCCCCACCCAAGTTCCATTCCCGTAAGTGACATATTGAGCTCATAAAGAGTATTCTTTTATAATGGTTTCGTGCCTTGTTGTTGACTTGGCCTTGAGCCTCGAAGAATGTACAGTTTACCTTGAGTACCATCCTCGAAATGAGCAGAAGTGCTCGAGGGTTTGCCCTAGGATCAATGTTTTTGAGAGCAGGGAGTGGGAGTGAAAATAATAATTTTAAAAGCTTATTTTCTGGGACTGTTTTTTTATATAATACATATTCAATATATTTTGATGCGTATATATTAAAAAAAGCATGCATAATGCCCAATTAGCTATATAAATAATAAAAACATAGATATAACCATTTAGTACACATATAATATCAATCATCTCGGAGCTATAACTTATAACATTGTCATCAAATGATCAATCATCAACAACATCAACCTTCAAGTTTTAGCATATAATATTTGCCATCAACAAACTCTAATAGATAACATCAAACGTGAAATGAAACAGAGTATCATATTCATTACCTAAGAGTTGTAAGATGCAATCAACAATTTAAACTTCAAAGGTAGGTTCAAAATTCAAAGTTTAAAGTTAAAACTTAAATACAAAATACTATCTATGAAGCTTTCCTCTTGCCACAAGAAACTTCCATTTTATTTTCTCACGATCTAGGTACATGAATAGGAGGATCTGGAAGTGGTCGTGGAACATGAGAAGTAGTTGCATGCCCCCCATGAATTGCTGGATGTTATGAGGATAAAGGCAAAGCTCCTACATCTGAAAACTTGCTGGTGGTTGGGGGTGGCATCTTTGTTGTATGAATTGATCACCATCCTGATTACCCAATAGTTCAGCCTTCAAGTGCTCTAATGCTTAGGCTTAGGCGAGAGTTGTGAGATGCTTGAGGAGGTGCATGTTTACCTTGAGGAGGATTTTCATAATGCTTCTTTTCAGGAAGTAGCAAATCGTTTGGAGTTGGTGGTGTGAAGAGATGAGGAGCATATTGCTAGAGGGGTTAAAATTTGCTATAGATTGTAGTGGATTCAAGAAGGGGATGAGAGTTTCAAATTGTTCTTTGAGTTTTTGACAAATAAGGTGGTAGCAAAGGGGGTTCTAGCTTGTCTAGAGCTTATGATTCTTAATGAGAGGTTTCTTTTGGATCGATTGCAATTGTTTTTAAATTGAAGTTTTAGACCTAATTAATGTGGTCCATCATTAGGATGAAGTATGAAGAAAATTTAAAATGTTAAATTTTATAAATATGATTAAGATTTTTTTTTGTAAGAGAGATTTTATTAACAGCAAAAAAAGAAAGATACAACCAACATTACTTCAGTCCTCCAGATACGACATATTCAGCATGGCACGCAGGCCGATGACAAACTGTGATAACCAACCCATCCTGACATGTCACCTATCACAAAAGCTTCCATTGACATAACTGCAAACCCAAAAGATATTCAAAGGACTAACATAACTATCATTCTAACCAAAACGACTTCCGACTTGTTCGAGGGACCGCCAACCAGGCAAATAACCATATGACTTACTAGAGACAAAACCCTGCTCCAGATGGAGCGCGCATGATAGACTACAAAAGGAAAACAGGAAAAGACCCGCACCAGGCCATTATAGTAGAATGTACGGCAGATTCGAAAAACTACCAGGCTTCTTACCACTATCCTCTGTCGGGTTTGCAGGTGAGGAATGACCGGGGGGGATGGAACCCCAAAGAACTGTAGGCAGAGGTCCATCTCCTGGTTCAGCTGCTTCAAGTCCACATCCATGCGTGCTCGCCATTGCTCCATGGACTTCCCTGAATCCGCGGTCCCCTCCTTCTCCCAGGCCGAGCGTCTGATGATCTTTTTCATAACCGAGAAGAGGGCCACCGTTCGTTCATACAAGCTTAGACGCCCCGCATTGTGGCCTGGGTCTAAGATCCAATCGACCAATTTTCGACATTCTCCGTGGAGCGTTTCCCGGTCCAGATCTTCCCAGAGCTGCTTCTTTGAGTGATTAATTTTCTGTTGAACCTCAGACAACAGCTCCAGTTCAAACATGTGGGACTCCCACATGGCTTTCCTTTGAGTGCGAGTCACCCTTCCACTATCCTCACCACCACTTAAGACCCATTTCCCTTTGCCTTTGTTCACCTCCATACTCTCGGTTATTGCCTGGCTTAGACTAACAACGACCCGAATCAGATCCCACCGCTCTCTATCCAAAACAGTTTCTGACGCAACTTGCCAACAGGCTTGATAAGCCTCTCCGCCCCCTTGAGCTTCCTTAAAAGGCACCTTCCAATTTCAGATCATGATTTCCTCTGAACCTATCATGATGATCTGTAGGTTGGTCGTGGTACTGAGCGGATCGATCTCATGCCTTAAACCAGATTTCCCATTTATCTCCTTCATTGCTGCACGTATGCCTTCTTCCCGACGGGACTGACTCTGTGCCCGATCCGTTACCATATTAATACTCAAATGAAATCCGGCTGATGTCACCACCCTTCTTCTGACATCGCCCATTTGTCATATTAAGAGGGAGGGCCCGCCCCTTGTCCTTCCCTCCCTTCTTCATCACTACCGCGCATGTCTTGGTGCAGGATGCGCGTATAGGTGTCCCGAGCTATCACATCTGTCAACTCGTTCTAGTCTCTAGCCTTCATGTTTCGGCGAGTGTTGGTTCCAAAGTTTGCTAACCTATCCGTGACCTTGTTCCCCACCCTCCTTACGTAGTTGAAGCGCACAGCCACCCCTGCATCCAATATTTCCTTAAGCCACTCCACCTTGCTTTCTCGACGCCAGGACCTTGCCACCTTGGCAACTTGCGTTCCGTTGAGCAACTTTGTGGCCACGTTAATGACCAGCTGGGAATCCCCTTCTATCAAAAGTGGCAACCAACAATTTTATTTCACCATTTCCAACCCTTGAATAATCCTTCAAATTTTGCAGCATTGTTCGTCTCCCATCCAATGAACCCCGTGCTGAAGCCGAGCATATTCCCTCTGGAGTCTTGAATGATGCATCCATACCCAGCCTAACCTGGGTTCCCCTTCGAGGCCCCGTCAAAGTTAAGTTTAGAAAACCCTTATGGCAGAGGACTCTAATGATTTGCGCTTTACAGATTTCTGTTTGAGCTCAGCTGGTGAAGGGTTCCTTGTGAGGAGGCCGATAATCCCCAGGCTTCCAAAATGATAGCTTCAGGCCCAGCCACCTCCTAGTTTGCATCCCTCCAGGCCTCTGCTCTGATAGTTTCCTGCAACCGGGACGTAATGGTTTCCCATTCACTGGGCTGCAGCCGGGATTGTTCTTGAAACGTTCTGAGGTTTCTCTCCCACCATATTTCCCATACAACGAAATGAGGAGAGATTTCCCACAGTTTGTTTAGGATGGGATTTTGGAACGGTTTTTTGGACCATTATGTGAGGGTTCGGTCCGGGTTCTCTCTGATTCAGTCCAATCTGCGAAATCTTGCTGCACCCTGGTCCCAAATGCTAGAGGAAAACGAACACTCATCGAGAAGGTGGCCCAGTGTCTTGTCTGCCCGCTCATAGAGAATGCAACGGTAAGGCCCAAGCATCCCTCTCTTTTTAAAGTTTTCTCTCATTAGAATCCGCTTCCGCATTACTAGCCAGCTATAGATAGTAATTTTAGGCCAAAGCTTTTTCTTCCATAATATTGGCGATGTTTCATCCGTAGGTTGGTCTTCTGCTTCTGTCAGTAATTCATAAGATTCCTTTATTGAAAAAATACCTTGTGGTTTGTAGCTCTATCTGAGTTTATTAGCCCCAGTGTGTTTTCTGATTTGTCTGTTGACGAGGGCTTCTTCCACTCTATCAACTTCCTCTTCTGGCCCCCGTTGATCCCATCAGTCTTGACTGGGCCAAACCCTGAAATGCTAATCAACATCCTGATCAACCCAAAGGTCTGCAAGCTTCGTAATTCCTTGATCCGTGCACTCCTTAATGAGCCGCCGAATTCTAGCATCACGCCCTAGGGGAGGCATCTGCTGCCATGATTCATCCCACAACTTTGTAGATTGATCGTTTCCAATTTCCAAGAAGCTATGGTCTTGGACTAGCGACCTCCCTCTGCATGCAGTTTTCCAGATATGAGACCCTAGAAGGTCTTCTGAGAATCTAATGAGGTCCCGCTTATCCCAATCCTCTGCATATATTATGTGCCAGACCTTCGTCCAAGGCTCCTAAGAATGGTTTTCCCATCTCCACCAAAGTTTCCCCCCCCCACCAGATTTGCTACTTCGGGGTCCCTAAGGCCCAGGCCCCCCTGGTTCTTTGGGATACACACTGTGTCCCATTTTACCAAAGCCCACTTACGATCGTTGGTGGCTCCACTCCACAAAAACTTCCTCTGAATGTTCCTTATCTCTTTCAGGATAGATTTCGGGGCTGCCAGGGTAGAAAAGAGATACGTTGGAATGGCCTGAAGGACGGATTTCACCAAGATCAGTTTGCTTGGCAAGTTTAGGGGTCTCAAGGTGCAGTTTGATAACCGTTTTTTCATGCTATCCGTCAGTTCCATCCATGACCCCTTTTTAGCAATAGAAAGAACTAGTGAAGCACCCAGATATTTGGATGGAAGGGAGCTCTCCTGCAAGCCCAAAATGCAGCAGATATTGCGGCGATTGATGTGAGGCGTGTGAAAGAAGAAAACCTGGAATTTCTGATTATTGAACTCCAATCCTGAAGCTTTACCAAAGGTTGTGAGACATTCGTTAAACTTCTGAGCCTCTTGGACCGAAGGGTACCCCATTGGCATAGTGTTATCACCTATACAGTAGTCGGGCTACCATATTCTATTTTTCAGATTCCAGTACACTTTTCAGCTAGTTCCCTTACATATGAGATGCTGAGATGAGCATCTATGATGGACTATAATACTCTCCCATGCCATGATTGAGTCTCAGGACACTCAGATTTGAGGACTGATGTAGTCATTTAGCCATTTGCAGAGCAGTCAGTAGTGCCCATAGTTGCATCAGTAGTTCATCATTGGACAGATGTTGGTTCAGATTGATTGTTTACATGTATATGACTCAACAAATATTATCTTGTGTTATGGTTATCATTGCTTTTATATTCATTCTTGTGACATTTCTTAGCATCTAGTGTCATGATCTGGCGGTCATATAAATATGTGGACTTAGATGTATTGATATTATGAATGTATGTCCCTACTTAGACCTAGAAGTTCTTGACCCATACTCATTGGTTTTACCCTTCTTAGGGAGAATAGAGGTGATCATTCCCACCATACTTTGGCTTGCTAGTGTTGGTTTCATTGCTCACTATCTCCACCCATCCATTTCCTTCCATTTATGTTTTTAGCCTGACCTACTACTTGACTTGTGGCATGGAGGACTTTTCCCCACTAGAGCCTCTTTGTTGGACAAGCTTCCTTGTTTATTTGTGTCTCGGCTCTGAGTTGCCTAGGTTGTGTTGGCTAAACCTGAAACAAATAGCGCTGCCATCAATACAATGTGTTTGGAAATGAAATGAATATCTTATGAAAAATCCCATTCATGAAAAGTAGTGTTTTTGAACATACATGAATGAAAGGCAAGCCTAATAAAATTGGCTTTGAAGTATGTTGAAATGAATATCTTGTGAAAAAAACATTCATGAAAGTAGTGTTTTTAAACATACATGAATGCATGAAGCCTAAATAATAAAAATCTGTGTAATAAATACATGGACCAAGGCTATCGAAATTCGAAGGCCCAAAAAGCAATGGTTCTTAAAAAGTTATATCTAAAGATTGCTGGCCTCACTTGTATTTGATTTGGATTGTGAGCATTTGTCAAGGTCAATAAGCACCTCTGAACGTAACTTATCCATTTGTGAGACACTGCATCCCCTGTGTTGTTGCTTGTCTAGCATATGCTAGAGTGAGTATCCCCTTTCCATATCCAAAGTGTCACAATGTCAAGTTGGTAGTCGCCCTTTATCCTAACCATTTGATTTCTAGCTCTCACGCTTCACTAGCAAATTGATTACAACTATGAAGTGAGTATGGTCTTGAAAGTCTGGTCTGAGTTATAGTTAATTAATGAAACTCTATATTTGGTTGATAGATCGCCGGTGAAATGATTGCTACTTCTTATAATTGTTATTTGAATGATTTGTAGAGCATGTCTTAACCTTTAAACACTTGCAGCAGATGGATGCTAGCCTAGGTTATATTATTGATTATTTGAGCATTTACAAATTATTATTCTATCTGTTTGGGCATATTGGATATTGTACCTGTTCATGTAGAAATCTGTAGGGTGTATGAGTATGGATATTAGATGGATTTGGGCTCCCTGAGTCCAATGAGACAATTTATTTTCAGTTCCGGGTAGTTACAATCATGATTTGTCTCAGTGTACCATTCTGGTGCAGTTTTGTCATGCTGAATGGCCTGTCAGAGTAGAGAGGTGATTTGATTGGTTCACCTAGGGCGTTGTATGAGGAGGGGGTGGTCCAGCCACTTGATTTTATCATATTACCCCCCTCCCAGAGAGCCTGGTGGGATAAGTTTGACAACGTTGACACTCTAGGAGGAAGTTTGGGCCATATCACGTTTCCCAAGGCAGATTAAAAATAATAAAAATGGCTATTGAAGAATTCGATTTGGGTTACTGAGGTAAGGAAATGGCATGGGATGAGTTCTGATGATAAGTGTGATATCTTTCACTCCTCCAGCAGTTTCAACACTTGGATGGACCCACATCCATCTCTCCGGCATATTTTATTATTTTCTGGAGCTTTTGGAGGCTCACGATTTCTTCAAAGAGGCAATATTTTGCATTTAAAAAATTATATTTACTTTTATTGTGCCATGGGGACACACTAGGGGAGTTAGTTAACACCCCTTGGACCCACCATGAGCTTTATTTAATTTTTATTGAGTGGAATCCCCTCTCCTAGGGTGATTTGGTCCATTGATATATTATATTATTATATTGATCCATGTACTTGATGTTGAGCTCATCTCAACCGTCGATTAGAACATTTTTATATTTTAATCTTAGCCACCCATTTGAAAATTTGTTATGATTTTGGTATCTCTCATTCCTATTTAAAGGAGAGAGCTTCTCATTGTAAAGGGGTCTTTGGCTCTTGGATCTGGATAATGGAAAAACTATTTTGGTGGAAATTCTTGGATGTCCTTTGCATCTGGTTTTCTTCGATGGCGATAGGAAAGTCTATTGCTTCCTAGCATTTGGGTATTTGTGGGGAGATCTATATTTTTTTGGAGACATTGTTTTGTCTATAGGAGGGTGACTTCACTTGGGCATTTTTGTAGGGCTTCCTCAACTCGCTTGTTTGGCATCGCTTGTATCAGGGGGTTTTCATTAATATCATTGTGATCTTCGAGTTCATCTTGTTATTTTTCCTATAGCACTTGTTCTTTTCTCTTGACGCATCAAATTTGATATGGTTGACGTTTGTTGTGCAGGAGAGAGGGCGCATTGGCTTCCTTGGGAAAATCGTTTTACATAGAGGCTTCCTCTAAATATTCTCAAATTGATCGGGACGACATAGATCATCATCATCAAGGCATCTACAAGGTTATCCAAGTAAGATCTACAGGTTAGTTCTTATTCTCTTGATCTCAATCCATTGGCATCTTCATTTTTATGTTAAAACCCTAAATATAAAAAATAAAAAAATATTATAGATCAAACCGCTTGATCTCTTGGAAAACCATTTTTGGATTTTGTAGATCGGGTCAAACCCTAAGTGGGTCTTCCTAGAAGTTTTTTTTATGTGACTCCATTGGGCCCAAATCCCAAGGCACTGTTCTCTAAACCCTAGCACAACCCTTCATTTGGCCTTTTTCTCTTGCGATTTGATCTTGTCTATGAGGCTCAGGTACTTTGATACTGTTATACCTTCTTTCGAGTCTATCCCGTGATACTAGATAGCCCCAAATCCGGTTCTTACCCTCCCTGCATTGGTCACGTTTCCCAAGGCAGTGGATATTGTCATCTTTTGCTAGTACCTTGATTCTGGATCTAGTAATAGGCTCATAAGTCACTTGTATTTCAAAATTGGATCAAATTTCATACCTCATAAACCCTTGATCCAAGCCCTAATTCACCTTGTGACTTCATCCATAGATCTAGGGTTTACTTCACCTTACACCTTACGTACTTCAACTCCATTTGATTTGATCTGGTGTTTTGGTTTGATCTCTCCTGTCGGGAGTAGATCTGGGTCTCCCCCATTGTTGTCTTGGGCTAAGACAACATCAAGTGAAGGTTGCCTCGATTGGCGTGACAACCATCCATTTGGGAGTCGAGGCTGTCTTGGTTCCACCTCTTTAGTTGCCCATCCCTCTACCCTCCATCCTCGATCCACCTCATAGAGGCAACTACAAGTCTGGTGATAACACATAGTATCATCGACGAATTGTTGGTGGGTCTGCTTCTTTGCCCTTAGATGAGATTTAAGGCCTCCGAGGTCATTGTTATCTCTCATTATCAATAGAGATCTCCCTAATCCTTCAACTATTAGGATAAAGAGACACGAGGAGAGAGGGTCCCCCTGTCTTATCCCACGTGAGGGCTTAATGTGATCGGACGGGCTACCATTCACTAGAATAGAGAAGAAAGCCAAAGATACTAAGTTCATAATCCATTCCACCCAATCTAACTGAAAGCCAAAAGCTATTAACATACCTCTCTTGAATTGCCAGTTGATTTTATCATAGGCTTTTGCTATTTGCAGCTTCACCATCATGCCTGGGAGTTTCCCGATTTTAAGGGAGTGAAGCATCTCATTAACCAGGATTATGCTGTCTGTTATCTGCCTTCCTTCCACGAAGCCTGATTGCTCTTGAGAGATCAAATGAGGGAGGATGGGTTTGAGTCGATTAGCTATAACCTTAGTGATAATTTTGTGATGGGTTTGAGTCGATTAGCTATAACCTTAGTGATAATTTTGTATATCACATTACAAAAGCTTATAGGCCTAAATTTTTTAGGAGTATCTGCTCCCTCACACTTTGGAACAAGAGTGAGAAACGTGGCATTCAGATCTGGCAAAATCTTGCGTGATACCCTAGAATCCTCCACAATTTTCCAGACTTCAATTTGATCAAGTCCTAGAAGTGATGGAAGAAATTCACAGTGAATCCATCAGGGCCAGGGGCCTTACCCGCTTCCATCTGGAAGACTGATTCCTCCACCTCCCCCAAAGAGATAGGTTTCATTAGGAGATCATTACGCTCTTGAGAAACCATAGAAGCAATGAGTCTGGTAATGTTCTCAATGTCTCTCTGTCTATCCAGCATTGCGTCCGTCATTATGTCTTGAAAGTGGTGTTTTAGAGTTACCTCTATTTCTTCCCGTGTTTCAACCCTAGCTCCCTCAGGGCTCCTTAGAGTGAGGATTTTGTTTTGCATTCTACTCTGGGAAGCTGTGCGATGTTAGAAGGAAGTATTCCTTTCTCCCTCCTTGAGCCACTTGCTCCTGGATTTTTGGCGCCAAAGGACTTCCTCCTGTCTTTCCCATTCCTCAATTTTAGCATTTAGATCTTCTTCTTCCTTCTGCGGGTTGGGAGTGTATCCTTCATTAATTCCTTTGGATTGAACCTCCCGCAACCTGGCTTCCAAGGTTTTTTTGTCTGCAAATATGTTGTCGAACTCTTCCTTGTTCCATTTCTTTAATCTTTCCTTCAGGCCTTTAAGGTTCTGTTGAAAATGGTACATGCTCCTTCCCGGGCCTTCACTTAATTCCTCCCACTAGGTCTTAATTTTCTCTACAAAATATGGATGCCCTAACCATAATTGTTCGAACCTGAAAGGTTTTTTGAATTGTGATCCCAGGCCGCTCCACCTTAACTCAATTGGCCAATGATCTGACCCTGCTCCTGGGAGAGTTGCTGAATGGAGTTCACTTCCCATCTCCAGGATAGACTTCGAGACCAGGAACCTGCCCAAGTGTGAGGCTATGTGCCTATCCCTGCATCTCTTATTGTTCCAGGTAAACCATCCTTCCCCTGGAAGGATGTCCACCAGCTTTAGGTCTTAGATCACGTCACAGAACAAACCAACTTCCTCCTCTAACCTGCGTCTACCTCCCTTCTTTTCTGCTAGCGAAGTTATGAGGTTAAAGTCACCCCCAAAAACGCAGTGTTTCCCACCAAGGCTTGCATTGATGGTTCAAAAAGCGTCAATGAACTGCCTCTTTTCTCCTGCTGAATGAGGGCCATCAACATTTGTTAACACTCCTTCGATAGGGAATCCTATCACCTTGAAGTCTACCGAGAGAAAGTAGTTGGACCCCCGGAAGCCATCTAAAGTGACCCTATTAGGGTCCCACAAAATTCCCATACCCCCTGCATATCCTCTTGCATCGATGCCCATACCATCACTCCCCTTCCAAATCTTTTTCCCTATTTCCTGAATCTGGTCAGATGGGCATTTGGTCTCTTGCAGGAAAACCAAAGCCGGATTAGCTTTCTTAATCTTTTTACTCAGCATCTGAATTTTACGAGGGATATTTAGGCCCCTGATATTCCAGGACAAAATTTTCATTAAGCAACCTATAATTTACAGACCGAGGGCAGCCTTGATGGTAGGGTACTGACTTGACTCGACTAGTCTCCTTCCTGCTTTTGCTACTCTTTGCTTGTTCGATTTCCTCCCCGTCTTCTTACTAGGCTCTTCATATTTTCGCTTATTTTCCTTATGAGAGACTAGACTAATCCCTAGATGGTTGTTCTCTCTAGCCCTGAGGATGGCCTCCTTCAACAAACGAACTTGCTCCTGCGACACATACCCTTTTCCTTTCTCGGCACAGGCTTGCTCAATCCCTTCTAGATCTAGCTCCCCTATGTCTATATCCTCCGCTTCATCCCCAAATTCTGGCTCCGCTTCTTCCTGGGTTTAATCTTCCTTTGTTTCCGCTCTGGGAGCAGGCCGGGTCTCCTCAGTTTCTTGGATGGAGTGGATCCCTGCTTAGCCTTTGTCTCTTTTTCTAGGGCTTCTTTTGCCAGATCTTCCAACACCTCAAACTTAATGGATGCTTAGGTTTTCTTGGAGATTTTTTGATGCTCCTGCTTCCTTCCACCTCTTTTCCTTGAGGAGACCTGAGTAAACCCTTAGTCGTTCTTTTCTTCCTCCCTCCCCGGTGAAGGTTTTGGGTGGTTTGTGGGGCAATCCCTGACTAGATGACCATATTCGTGGCATCTTCTGCATCGAAACGGGATCTGCTCGTAATCCAGGGGTTGGACCCAGCCCTCGTCTTCCCATGACATATTTATGGCTTTGGGGAGTTCTTTGGTCAGATCCTTATACAAACATATCCTTGCATAAGTTGTGTATCACTGGATCCTAGTCTGCTCAGAGATTTTGATAAATTTCCCCAATGTATTTCCCAAATCCTCCAAGATTTCAGGATTCCAATATTCCGCTGGAAGCGAGTACAATCGAATCCAAACTAGTGCCACCCTCATGTCTTCCTTTTCCGGGCAAAATTTTTACTTCCAGGGTCTCAGGAATAGTCCCGCCGAGTAGAAGAAATATGGGCCGCCATCCATTACTCAGTTCTTGTCCTCCATATTGAAGAAAATGATTGTGAAAAAACCCTTGGATCCTAACTGCAGATCGAAATGACCTTTAGGATTCCAAGTGGAATTGATCCACCAAACTAGGGCTTTCTCTGACGGTTGTAAACGCACAAATTTCTCGATTAGGGCATGATCTTGCATGTGCTGAATATGATCCCTCAGCTTCGAGGATCGAACTTGCTTCTTAGGAATCTTGGAAGCCCTAGGCATGCATTGCCTGGGTTTGCGATAAAAAAACCTACCCCTCTGGGTCGAGCCAAGGTCTAGGGGGATCGAAATATCTCTATTTGTAAATCTGGAGGATCCGAAACTGGGGGAGCCTGCATGCCCCACCCTGCATTTTTTGCCATTCGTCCGTCAAACCTCCCACCTGCGCTACACTCTGTCAGACCTTCCACCTCTCACAACCCTCGTCTCTATTATTGTCTTTACCGTTCATCCTTCGGGTAACAAATTGTCTCAATTTAACAATTGTACCAAATATGATTAAGCTTATTAGTTCCTTAAGTATTTGTTATTAAGTCGACACTACAATATGATATGATATGAATTTGACACTGAAATGATTATTAATTCCTAATTTCATTATCCATTAATTAATGAATTTTAAATACTATTTTTTATGAGAAGTATACTATTATTAAATTAAAACCAAATTTGTGTTTTAATTAAAAATGTTACAAGAACAGGAATGCAAGTATATTTGTTATAGAGTCGCAATAATAAAATTAAAGTATGGGGTTAAATATATATAAATAGTCAATTAAATGTTTTTTCATTAATGCTGGAAATGTAGTAATATAAGGTTATAATTAAAATTGTGTTAATGGAGGCAATAGGAGAAAAATATGTGATGTTACATCTCATTAGAGATATATAATAAGCTAATAACGAAAAGCGCAAAATATGAAAACAAAGATGTGTTATCACAATTCTTGTAGTCGCCCCTTAAGATGATCCTATCCAAGATGGTAGAGGTGAAGGCAACTAAAGTTGTGACCTACGAGAGCCAAGACCTATGAGATAGTTAAGTTGTCACACTAGTCAATGCTATCGACACTTTAGGCAAAGCTAATATCTAATCCAAAGGGGCGTCCCTTGGTTAATAGAGTAGATCAATCTATGATCAAGACAATCTTAGAAATGATAGATTCAGTGGATTAGGTGAAGGTATCTTGATGGATGCTCTTAGATCGAATGTTTAATTAGAGTTTGGATCCAGATCTAAGAGAAAAATGGTGCCTAGATGAAAAACCCCAATTTTCCCTAGCTAGGTTTTAACCAAAAAATTAAATGAGGAACAAAAAGGTAACATCAAGTGCATTAGGCATTATGATCAATTGGTAGATGGAGTATGTTTCAATTGAAGGTGATTCTAGCAATACCCAAATCACACTATTAATCAAATGATCAATTTGTTTGACATTGGGTTCAACGCTCACCGTGAGTTTCGTGACATGGACTAACCGCCTCCCAAGATCCTAACTTTGGCGATTGTAGCGGATATTAACACTTGCAGGTTTTGGTCTAATTGTAATCGTGAGTCCAACAAATGGTATCAGAGCAATAGGTCAAGGGTTCGAAACTCACCCGGCTCTTGCTGGGGGGGATATTGTTGGACATTGGGTTCAGTGCTCACCGTGAGTTTCGTGTCATGGACTAATCGCCTCCCAAGATCCTAACTCTGGCGATTTTAGCGGAGAATAACACTTGCAAGTTTTGGTCTAACGACAATCGTGAGTCCAACAAACTCCCCTTTGGCCCAAAGAGACCCAGTGCCTTAGGATGGGTAGATGGAGTCGGGTTAAAGTGAAACTTGGTCTCCAAGGGTTTTAAAGGATTTCCAGCTTGATTTTTCAATCACTAAGCCTAAGGTGACCATAAATACTACGACTAAGAAACGAGGGTTAGTGAGGGTTTTAAATTTTATTTTTTATACCCAAGATGGATTAAATTGAAAAGACGAGAAAATATTTTTGGACTTACCTAGACCTTAGGAGATGCCAAGAATACGATGATTGTCCCCAACGCTTAGCACTTGTAAGAAATTTTGATACCTAGCTTTGCCCAACGAATGTCCAAGTGCGCCCTCCTCCTGCAAGAAAAATAAACGAGATCAATTTGAATCACAACAAGAGAAAAGCTAGAGCAAAGATCCAGAGAATGAAAATGACTAGAGTAACGAAATGTATAGATGAAAGATCACTCCCTATTTTTCAAATGAATTGGATGAGAGGAATGAGGTTCTCTTGCTATTGTGCCCTCCTCCAATACCTCCTCCCTGCCACAAGTTAGAAGCACAACGATTTTAGTAAAGAAACCAAGATCTACTTGCAATGTTCGCTGAGAGACTTAATCACAATTCCCAAACTCAACAATAAGATTACAAAATTTGCACAACAAATGGATTTTCGATTATTAAGTTGCTTCAATAGCCAAAGTCCCGATGGGATACAATGATGGGATCGCCTCTCTTAAATAGGAGGAGAGTGGTGTCCACATTCTAACCAACTCAATCCAACAATTGAGATTATAACATCATTAATGTTGGAGATCTTTTAATTTCACATTACATGGTTCAACTCATAAAGAGGGGGCGCACTTTTGCTCAAGGATGCCTTAGGAAGGAAAAACACATCATAATGGTGAAATATATTATGGTACATGATGGGGGTCACCTTAGGAGCATAAATCACCCTAGATGCCCACTCTAATAGATAACATCAAGATATAACATGTCAATACATCAAATGCTAAGGTCATCCACACAAGATATACCTCATACAAGCACAAAAGATCATCTACACATTGATGCCTGACACAAGTATGCCTCCAAATCCTTTTATTTCATTCAACAATGATCAACAAACTGATTACGAGAGATACAGGAGCAGAGGTTCCACACACTTTCGATGAAGAGTGAAGAGAACCTGTTCTTATTTATAGAAAAACCCAGCAAGAGAGGGGGTACACTTTCTCAATAATGCGTTAGGGTTGAGTGAGTGGGAAATGAGTTGTACTAAGGTTGGAACAGGAGCTAAAATGTGGTAACATCCCAATGCAAAGGTAACACTTTGCTAAAACTCATACTTTTTTCCAATACAAAGAGCTTTTCTATCCTAGCTTGCACCCCCACTTGGAGAGATGCGCCCCTCTTGGAGAGAAAACTTCCAAAACATAAAAACTCTTCGAAACGACAAGTTTTGACATCCTAAACTTGTCCGGGTACTTGCCACTTTACTTTGCTAAGTCACAGAAACTGATTTCAGCAAGTTTTTATTTTTATTTTTTTAAATGCTGAATTTTTTAATTAACTCATTTCTTTGGGTTTTTCGAGTAATGATTACTTTTGGAGATAAATAGTTACTCGAAAACTTAGGAAAGTGGGTGCTATGGGTTAGAAAATGAGCACCCCCATGGAAAAAAGAACCTCCTAGCCCCACTTTTATGACTTTTTGAACTTTTACAATGGACTTATTAAAAATAAGCCTGTAAAAACAGATTTTTTTTCCTCTCCGAAAATTAAAAAAACCCTAAGGGGGACTTAGTACATGTTCGTAATGACTCAAAATAATGATTAGAATGGTAATATACATAGACACCTAGGTTTTAGTAACCTCCCAAGGCTTAACCAACAAGACAATTATTCCAGCTTTGGAGGCTTGAGTGAAAAACTTGAAAATTATTTATCATTAAAAAACGATAGAAAATTAACAAGGAAAAAACACCCTAGAATAATGCATTGATGACTAAGTCATATGAAACCAAACCTTTTACATAAAGACATCATGCTAACTCATTTTATTACAATTCCCCATGGGGTATGAACATTTAAAATAAAAATAAAAAAGGGCCTAAGGAGGCCTACATGGACTTCTAAACTTGAAATTTGAACAAGTAATTGTTCATCCTTGGCAGCTTAGTTAGAAATCCAACTTAGTGCAACTTAGTTGGTAATAGTTAGTACAACTTGCGTCCAGTGACACAATTTGAACAACTAGCCAACCTTCGCTCATGTCACTACACCAGCAGGTGCTCCTGGCCCATAAGTGAATCATGGGGTCAGTTGGCGGGAATCATTCACAATCAAGACCAAACATCGTGGGCAACTGACTAGAAGGGTTAAGGCTTCTGACTCCCAACTCACCTAGGCTCAAGACCCAACACTAGCGTGTTCTCCTGGCCCAGAAGGGTCAAGGCTTCGACAAGTTCTGTCGCACAACTCAGAACCGAGATACATATCTACATGGGGTCCATCCAATATAGAGATCCAAGTGGGGGAAGGTCTTCAAAGTTCAATCTCACAAGTCAAGGTCCAAGTCAAGGGTCAGTCACAACATGGAAGATACGGACGGGTGGATGAAAGTGAAGAGGTGATGCAAAATAGCAAGGTAAGACTGAGTCTGCATAAAGTAGGAAATACTAGTGAGCATATAAAAAGGTCTTTAACATTCGAGATCACATATCTACTCATTATAACAAGTCCATGACGACAATGTAGTACTAAATCACCAATATCAATTACCATGTCAAGTTAAAGCTAATAAGATGAGTAAGACGGTTTAATATCCAAATAAACATACACCTGTCAAGTAATATTCATATGAGCAAAGGAAAATACCAGCTACTTACTTTGTCAAATAATCCAAGGATAGAAGTACATCTCAATGGACCACCAAAGGCTAAGTCCTGTCATGGGATACTGTTGCTGATCAAAAGAAATGGTTTTGACTAAGTGTACCACCAATGAACTCTGAAAAAGTAAGCTCAACTCATCCGGGACTGGCATTGACTTGAAATAATATAGTCTTCAGCATCATGGTAGCTCTAGCTACAATATATGTGATAAGAAGATGATATAAAGAGGAAACCATGGAAATTGTAAAAAGGAAGACAAAGGAAATAATGGAGAAATATGGAAAATGAAAAATTACCTAGAAACAACTTCGATGACAATGTCGGGACCTAGCTTTGATTAATCTTCCATTTATCATCTCTATTAAGGTTATGCGGGTTCTTTTCTATTTCAATTGCTTCCCTAGATTTTTGATTGTGGTAGGTATCCTCATTGGCTAGGATTTTAGCATCCTCTATGTAAATCTAATGCTTTGTCTTGTCTGAGTGCTCGTCCAAAAAATAGGTAGGAATGTGATTGTGTCTGATATAAGCTGCATGTTCCTAATTCCTAATCTTTATGGAATGATTGGTTTCACCAACATAAGGTTTTCTGCATGACCAAGGCATCATGTAGACACTTTTTTGGTCGACGGGATTACTAGGGTCCTTAACCAACCTGATGGAGTCTAATCATTGTTAGGGGTTTGAAAGTTGCCCCAATATTATTTTTTTTCAAGACTTTAGCCAACTTATCAATGGTCCTATGTATGTAGGGCAAAAGGATTCTAAAGGCTTCATCATTGATGTGATCCTCGTTTCTAGGTACTTTACTGGCGTTCTGAAAGGCCTTATTCCCATGACGCTCTTTATAACCATTATTTTTAAAGGCTTTAAAGAGATATAATTTCTCTTCTTTTAAATGATCTTTATGTTAGAATATTGAGAATATGCATAGACATACAACAATACATTTACACTAACATGTAAATCAATAGCAAAGATACACTAGTCTAGCCTTCTATCCATACAATCAACAATAGTGATGTAAGAAATAAGAGACAAGAGAACAAAACACTAGATATACATGGTAAAACCACAAATGGGAAAACATCCACGGAAGGATTGGTCTTCTATATTCATAAAAAATCTCCTTACAATACAAGGTATCTCCACATATGCATAACTCTCCATCTTCACATCATGTCACAATGATGTGTGTACAAATGACATACATAATATGAGATCTGTGATTTCACAACATATCACAGCATACCCATAAGGGTTTTCCTTCACCTCTATTATATAGTTAGAGATATGGAATATTTACATCCCATAACACATGTGGGATAAATAGATTTCCACGTCTCTTATATAAATAATGGTTATAAGATATTTTATTACATGATGCATGTAGAATAACTCTATTTTATAATATTAGAGTTATTTTATGCTTTTTAATGCTTGTTATTTTATGCTTGTTATTATATTAGAGTCATCATTACATATTCTAATTGCCCCCCTTTATGATGAATAAGAGAAAGAATACAAATGGAGGAAGGTGGCATCACACTAGCATCTCCCTTGATAACAACTTCCAGAATACACCATAAGATGGGAACAAGAACACACTTCGCCTCATGGATCTGGTGAAGATAACAATCATTTCTCATTGAATCATGAAACTACATCTGAACCAAGATGTACAATGAACTCTTGCAGAACACCACAATAGTGTTTAGAAACCTCAAATGGCCAATACAAAAAAATGTGGCAAGTAGACAGTCATCACAACCTGTAACCCAACTGATAATTGAAAGAACTATGCAATAGATTGCATCATGAATACAAGAACCCAAGATCTATACATCGAAATGTTTCCAGCAAACAATCTTCAAAGAACCCTACTAAAGTTTACATTGCGAATACAAGACCCAAATGACCTATCCATCGAAACATGTGCCAAGTAGACAGTCTTCACAACCAAGCTGAAAGATGCAAGAACAATAGACCTCATCACAAATACAAGAACCACAAATCTATCCATCGAAATGTTTCCTGTAGACAGTTTTCATAACCAAAGAACACTACTGCAGTTACATGACAAATACAAGACTCCAATTGTTTATCCATCGAAATGTTTGGCCCACATATAATCATCATGAGTTTATAGTAGAAGATGGAAGTTCATTATTACTGGAATATGGTGATATAATATGGATTTTGACTACATTACATTCCTTCTTAACATCAACCATCCTGAAAAACAAAAGGATTCTACTTTGTTGCTGTCAAGGATAAGCTGAAAATAAGAACAATGCTGAAGAACCAGAGATAACCACAACAATATGTGTAAGACCACAACATATGTTTATGATAGGAAACAACGACAGAATCAAGTTGTCCTACAACTCTTCATAAATATCCATATGGAGAAAGTGAAGTAAAGAATGAGCTAATTTACACAAAAGAATTGCCAAGAGTAAAGCATATAATAAACATGATAAGCCAATAAAGGAAAATACATGGTGTGACATATAAGATGATAGAGAATATGAAATATGAAATTGCTTTTATACAAACAAGGGTTAGCAAGATCATACAAATAGTCAGTGAGCATAATAGGATACCAAGATAAAATATTGAACAAAATATGACACCATGTTAGAAGCATCGTCATTATTAGAAGAGTGAGACCATGTTAAAATATTGAGCAAAATATTGATCAAATAAAATAATGATATCAATTATAGATATGAAAATATAGCCATCAATCAACTAAGTCCTAGTCATAGGTTCATTTGTTAATATCACCATTACCATATTAGAGATCCATGCCCCTGAAAATGTCAAAACATTTTCCACACAAGAAGGTTAGAGACAAGTAAAACAAGAACAAGACAACCTCTGTAAACATGATGAATAAACTAAGAACATAAACCATAATGCAAAGAAAACAAGAAGCCCATGACAAAAATTTCAAGATAAGAGATGGATAAATCAAGGTTTGTCACCAATGCTGAAAGCTTACTGTAACTAAACAACAAATCTGTACCTCTACTGCTGAAAATAACGAAAAAAATTAGCCAAACGACAAAAATTTTGCCTATAAAGGGGTATATGCGCCTTTTCTCACTGCAGGGTGCGTATGGATTTAGGTCATACACTCCCTTGCCGTGTATAGGGAATGTATTTGGTGAAATGGCGCATATACCTCTGGATTTCTCCAAAACCTCTGGATTTGGTGAAATGGCCATATCTTGGGCAAACATAAACCTTTTTCAGAGAAATGAAAAGCATTTCCAACTGGAAACAACGTTCTGGATGCAACGGAGCACGTTTCATAGCATAAATGCACAGAAATATTATAAACAGAAATAATTTGACCATCAACGAAAACTTGCAACCAAAAACAGAACCAGAGCTGAAAAACAAACTAGATCTGCTGCAAAACAAATAGATTCTTGATGCCATAATAGTATTTCAATCTAGATCTACAGAAAAAATCAAGAGAACTTGAAGAAAATCTGCAAACTTTTCTGAAAATTAATGGTGAGGATTAGGGTTTGAAAATATTCTCAAACTTGTAGCAAAATGACTAAATCTAAAAAACTTCCACTGGGGTATGATAGATTGGGTGCTAAATTTACAATATATGGAGTACCCAACTCTCAAATATAAAAAATCATTGGTTATAATTTTTTTTCAAAGAACTACCAAAGATGTAGATAAGATAAGATAAGATAAGATAATTTTATTAATGTCCAACTAATGACCACAAAATAGGTCAACGAGACTGCTGGTTACAAAGATGTTCGTATAGTGCGGAGAACCGAAAGGTCTCTCTTTAAAAGAAAGAAATACAATGCAAAAGGTAGAAGTGAACAATGCGAGCTAAGATGAAGTTTGAGAAAGCTCCGACTGCAACCACAAATCCAGAACCTCGCCATGGGATGCTAGATCTCGGGGCGGTGAGGGGTCTAATACTCCTAACATCCGAGGCCGAGTGAGGAAGACTGAAGGAAGTTCAACAAGGTCTGCTGGCCCAAGGAGGAGCTGGTAGGGGGTGCGGGTTGTCTCCTGGGATGCCGTCGGTCATGTATGATGTTTGTGTCTAGAGGACCTAGTCCATCTCTCAGGGGGAGATCTTGTATGGGTCAACTGCTGGGATCTCGTGGGACGAGATACAGTGTCGCGGATCCTCACTGATCTAGAAACTGGTTCAGTATCCGTGTCAGTTGGTCTCTTGGTACCCATGGCTGGTGGAAGCACGCTGAAAAATGCCGTGATCTTCTGCGTGGTGTCTAATTTGATGGGAAGCTAAAGAATATTTGCTCGGAACCTAAGAGTCTCCTGCATATATAGTGCTATGTATCTCTGGTCAGGATACCGAAAAAAGTCTACTAGGGTCTGTGGGCCTCTGAATAAGCAATGGAAACGTCCTCTGATCTCGTAGTAGATGGGGCATCTGAAAATAAAGTGCATCTTGTTTTCTACTTTTTGTAGATGACATATGTTATCACCAACCTTGTAGTTTCCTATGTATGACAGATCCAGGATGGATGGTAGAGGGGCAAGCAACTAAGGAGGTGGAACCAAGAATACCTAGACTCCTAAATGGATGGTTGTCACGCCAATCAAGGCAGTCTTCGCTTTATGTTATTTAAGTCCGAGACAACAAAGGGCGAGACCCAGATCTACTCCCGATAGGAGAGATCAAACCTAGACACCAGATTAGATCAAGTAGGCTTGAGGTATGTAAGGTGTAAGGTAATGGAAGACCCTAGATCTATGGGAGATAACACTAAGTGGACCAGGGCTTTGGATGAGGGCTTCAGTCGTATGAGGGTTGATCCAAAGTGAAATGCAAGTGACCTATAGGGGTAATACTAGATCTAGGATTGAGGTACTAGCAACTGATGAAGATAACCGCTGCCTTGGGAAACGTAACCGAGACAGGATAAGTAAGCACAATGTTGGGACTGTCTAGTACCAAAGGGATGGACTCAGTGAGAGATATGACAATGTCAGATTTCCTGAGTCACCAAGGAGCAGTCCACTTTTTAGGGGAAAGAGGTCAAGAGTGGGCTAGCGCTAGGCTTGGAGATTAGTGCTTGTTAGGCCTTGGGAAATGGAGTTAGTATTTGCATAGCGTTAGAGTGGACCCACTTGGGATATGCCTTGATTTATGGACCCAGGAAAGTGTTTGGCCCAAAAAATTCAGTTTGCAGGGGAAACCAGCAGAAGGAGGGCTAGCGCTAGGGTTTGGAGAGGCAAATCTGCAGATCTAGGACAACCAGGAGACTATCAGCTTAGGGTTGGAGGAGAGATGAGATCAAAATGGCCTGATCTACAAACACAAGTTAGAAAATTTCAGAAAAAATCAGATCTGGAAAAGTCAAAATATAATGAGGGAAGCTAGGATGCTGAAAGTCAATTTTTCAGATCTAGGGCTACCTGGCAGGAACTAGCTCAGCGTTGGGGGTGTTCTGGAGTGAGAAAGACCTGATATACAAACCCAAGTGATTATTTTTCGGAAAAAGGTCAAATCTGGAAAAGTCAAAATTTCAGTAGGGGCACTAGGGTTTGAGCAGTCAGAAAGTCAGATCTAGGGCAAACTAGTCACAATTTGGACAACGTTGAAGAGGATTTGGTGAGAGGGATGCCCGATCTACAAAACCCAGAAATGGTTTGTTCAAAGATCAAGCGGTTCCCCGATTAAGTTTTTTTTTTTGGATTTTTATTATTTAGGAGTTTTTCAGAAAATTTGAAGAAAAGTAGGTACAATGGATTGAGATTTGAAAGAGAAGAGACTGACCTATAGATCTTACTTGGAAATGCTTGTAGATGCCTTGATGATGATGATCCCCGCCATTCCGATTAATTCTGGAAGATTTGAGTGAGTTCTAGGACCAACGTTATGCTCCAAGTGAACAATGCGCCTCCTTATCCTGCACAAGCAAACGTCAACAATATCAGATTTGCTGCACCACGAAAGAAAAATCTAGATCTACAGAAAAGTAACAAGACGTAATCATAGATCACAGTCAAGCTAATGAAAACCCCCTGATATAAGACGAAGACAATCCGAGCGAGTTGAGGTCCCCCTGCAAAAACGCTCCAGCTAAAAATGCCTTCCTGTAGATAAGACAATGATCCCAAAAAAAAGATATAGATATCACACAATATTCCGAATGCTAGGAAGCAAGAGAGTTTCCAATCACCATCGAAGAACATCAGATGCAAAGCAGATCCGGAAAATATCCACAAAAAAATCTTTCTATTATTCGGATTCAAGAGACAAAGACCCCTTACAAATGAGAAGCTCTCTCCTTTAAATAGGAACGAGAGAACGAAAATTCTAACCTCTTTCAAAACGAGTGGCTAAGATTAAAAGATGAAATGTTCTAATCAATGGTTGAGATGAGCTCAACATACAATACATGGATCAATATAACCATAAAGTACCAAAGTGGATTAAATCACCCATAAGGAGGGTACCCCACTCAACAAAAAATAAATGAAGCACATGGTGGGTCCATGGAGTGTTAACTAACTCCCTATGGGTGCCCCATGGCACAATTAAATAATATAATATTTTAATTTCTTGACTTTGTGCTTCCTTGAGGAAATCGTGAACCTCCCAAAAGCTCCAGAAAATAATATAAAAATGCCCAAAAAATAGGTGTGGGCCCAATCAGGTGCTGCAACTGCTGGAGAAGGTGTGGAGGACATTACACTCATCATCATGACTCATCGCATATCATTTCCTTGCCTCAGTAGCCCAAATCCATTTCTTCAATGGCCATTTAATCATTTTTTAATTTGCCTCGGGAAATGTGAACCTTTCAAAACAGCCTCCTAGGGTTCCTGTGTTGTCAAACTGAGCCCACCAGGCTCTCTGGGATGGGGGTACTATGGTACAATCAAGTGGCTGCACCCCCTGTGCCCCATACAATGCCTTAGGAGATCCCAATAAAACATCTCCCTGCTCAGACACATCATCCAGTGAAGCAAAACTGCATCAGAAAGGTAAAATGAGCCCGATCATCTTTGCAAGTGCCCGGAACTGAAAATAAGCTATCTCACTAGACTCAGAGAGTCCAAATCCATCTAGGGTGTATTTTCATACCCCTACCAGGTCTTTGCTTGATCATCAACAATATCCAATAGACAATATAATCACCAGTAAATGAATAGATACCATTAATATAACTCAGGCTACCATCCATATGCTGCAAGTGTTACAAGGCTAAGGCATGCTCTACAAATCATTTAAGTAACATTTATAACAAGTAGCGGTCACCTCACTGGCGGTATATCAACCAAATACATATATAGGGTTTTATTTATTATTACTCAGACTAGGCTTTCAAGACTATACTCACTTCATAGTTGTAGTCAATTTGCTAGTGAAGGGTGAAGGCTAAATTTGACAAGGCTAGGGTAAAGGATGACTTACCAACTTAACATCATGACTCTTTGGATATGGGAAGGGAATATTCATTATAACCACATGCTGGACAAACAACAACACAGGGAATGGCAGTGCCTCACAAATGGTTGAGTTGTTCAGAGAGTGCTTATTCAACTTAGGCATCATGTCTACATCTTGTTTGATCCAGGTTCATTAGGACCATCAATTTTATTTCCACGGCCTTTTTGGCCTATATGACCTTTTGGGGACTTCACCAGTGCTTAAAAGCACTGCTAACTGCAGCTTTCATCCAAGACATATTCAAATTTATAAGGTTAGCAATATTTGGATATAGCATATATTTAACCATTGCTTTTGGGACCTTTTCTTATACGCTTCATGGAGTATTTTAGCATTTCATTGCTTTTGCCCTTTGCTTGTATATGTTAAGAAACACATTTTAGAATTTACATTTTCCATGGGCGCATATATAAATATTTCCAATAGAAGTAGTACATGAGCTTTCAGTTTTAGCCAACAAAATTTCAAGTGACTAGGGGGAGTTCTGGACAGTGCCAAACATCGGGACAACCGACCAGAATGATTTAGGCATACAATCCAACTCACCAAAGGCAAGTTCTGTCACCAACTCAAAGCCAAGACACACTATAAACAAGGAGGTTTGTCCAACAAAGGTTCTAGTGGGGAAAATGTCCTCCATGTCATAAGTCAAGTAGTAAGTCGGGTTAAAAACAAAACTGGAAGGTAATGGAAGGGTGGAGATAGTGAAAGATGAAGCCAACACTAGCAAGCCAAAGAATGGTGGGAATGACTGCCTCTATTCTCCCTAGGGAGGGTAAAACCAATGAGTATAGATTAGGAACTTCCAAGTCTAAGTAGGGACACGAATACATAAGACAAATACATCCAAGTCCATATATTTATGACCGCCAGATCATGACACTAAATGCTAGTATATGTCACAAAGATGAGTATAAGAGCAATGATAACCATAACACAATACAATAGATGCCGAGTCATAATCATGCAAATAATCCATCTGAACCATCATCTATCCAATGGGAAAGCACTGATATAAATCTGGGCATCAATAACTGCTTTGTAAATGACTAAATGGCTACATTAGTCCTCAAATCTAAGTGTCCCGAGACTTAGTCCTGACATGGGAGAGTACAATAGTCCACGAATAAAATAATGATCCGTCAAAACTGCTCATCTCAGCATCTCATATGTAGGATATCTGGCTGAAAAAATGTATTGAATCTGAAAAATAGAATATGGTAGCCCTGCTACTATATATGTGACAACAACATACTTGGCAGATCCTGTCTAGTCTTTCAATCTAGTGATCTGTCTCTACCCGAATTTTATGGGATCCCACTCTGAATTGTTCAAGAGGGATGCGAAGAGCATGCATCCAGTGACAAAATATGTATTTGGGCCAGACAATGAGCCCGTCTCTTATCTTTAGGAAGTTCTCAACGTACAAGGCCATCTTTGGGCGCAACCCTCCCAGAGGATTGACCCAGGTAACCTGGACAAACTTCCTGTAAATATCCTCTCTGACGATCTTGTTCAGCTCCTGTCGGGTAGGTAGAAGATGGTCGGGGCATGTAGAGAGTACCGGAGCAAAGGAAGACGATCAATATGAATGCCTACTAAGGCGAGAAGGTCAAAGACTCCTGTAAACCAACATTTGGCTCTACCTGGGTGCGTGGAGCGGGAAATAGTCTCAGAAGAGCAAAATGCCAGATACGGATACCTGTCATGACCTTTTAACGAGTCTGCAAAGCCCCGAACACGATGCAAGAGGAAAACTAATCTGAAGGCTGTCTGGAGGCTGAAGGGTTGAGCCCCAAACTCTGCTAGGATGATGTGTTGCGGTACTGTCTGTTTACACTAAAATGTAAATCAATTGCAAAGATACACTAGTCTAGCCTTCTATCCATACAAGCAACAATAATCATGTAAAAAATAAAAAAAGGGAACAATACACCATATATACGTGGTAAAAACCAAAAAGGAAAAACATCCATGGAAATCTTGGTCTTCTATATTCATTAGAAATGTCTTTCTTACAATACAAGGCATCTCCACATATGCATCTTCACATCATGTCATAATGATGTGTGTACAAATGACATACACAACATGAGATGTGTGATTTCACAATATATCAGAACATACCCAAAAAGGTCTCCTTCACCTCTATTATATAGCTAGAGGTATGGAATATTTACTTCCCATAACACATGTGGGATAAATAGTGTAAAATACCCAAGTAAAAAATGCTGAATGTGTGCAAGGCTTACTGCTGCTACTAAAATTAAATGATTTATTCAAACAATTTTGCTTACATTGATTTATTAGTTTCAATGAATAGATAGATCACACACATAACATAGTTCAATTGAACATTGGCTTTATTATAAAACTAAGGACAACACAACATGGCTAGTGATGGCCATTAATTCCTGTCTATTTGTAGCTATTATTGGCTACACAAACAACTAAAGGACTTGATAGAATGCCAATGTAAAAATGTTGGAGATGGCAAAGAGGATCTTCTTCCCTACTGCTCACGGCTTTTTTGGAAATGCTTTTCTCACGACCTTCACAAGGGATCTATGCTAACACAGAACTCGACCCCCCTTTCCTTGGTTCATGGCTTGCCACAACGATGCCATCTTCAATAGCTTACGACCTCTTTTAATTGGATACAACCTCCCAACTAGACTCGACACTTATTTCTTGGTGTTTTATAGCTGCTCCCCTTACATTGATCATAGTTACCTTGCCAAATCCGTCCCTCTCCTCCATCTACGACCTCAACGATCTGGTCACGATTCCTTTGCTCAGCTCGACACCTCCTCTCTGCCTACAACTTCCCTCTTGAAGCTTACAACCCTCCTTAATTGCTCACAACCTACCTTATGGCCTCTATGTTGCTTACGACCTGCCCTTGGAGGGCTTACGACCCTCTTCACAGTTTCCACCTGGATCTTCAAGTGACAACCTCCCTAAACATGCTTGTTCTCGCCCAAAACTGGCACGCATGTGCTGCAACCCAGATGGTGAGCGCACGATCTTGGTGGCAACTCTCTCTCGGGAGGCCAATGTCACCACACCCCTCTCTCCTCGCTTCAGGTTGGCTCTCCTCCAACTCTAGGGGGGTTTCCCTAAGGTAGGATCGCTAAGGCAGGTGCAGCGAAGGGAAAGGTGATCTGAAGAGGCTGCCTTAGAGAAACATTTATAACAAAACAAAAAAGGATTGTTGCTTGACTAATGGGAAGGCAGGGAGGATCAGTCCTCGAGGGAAGACCAGTGTCTGTATCAGAAGGGAGGATGGAGTCAAAAGGGGACTCAGGGAGGCCTTGTGTTTCACAGAAGGGAGATTAAATTGGTACGTTCCACAATCAAAGGCAAGGAGAATGTAAGGATAACTGACTACTGTCCATTACTCCTAAGACCTTGAAAAGCATAACGCCGACAAACAAGTTGACAACTGCAAATGTTTTCCCAATGGGCTAGATTATAACCTTCTATGCTAAGTTTAGTCTACAGCTTATGAAAAACAAAGAAGTATGATAGAGATGCCCAATATATCCAAGAACCCAACATGATTTTTCTTTATTCAACTCTAGGGGAAAAATCCTCCCAGACATTTTTCCATCCTTTACAATGAAAGAGCCATGCTCTTTATAGGCCAAAAAGGCTCTCCTAAAAAGAAAATAATAAATGAGAAAAAAGATCTATAAAGTAAATCATATATCCACTTTTATCTCTATGGAATCACCAACCAAACTTTATCGAAGTAACTCCGACTTAAGCTAAAAGTTCCAACCCAAAATGTGAGAAATCCAGTGTAATCGAATCTCTAAGACTTGAGTGGGTATTTCCACATGGGATTTCCACCAGTCTTGATTTTTCCACCGCTTAGAATTCTCCCAGAAATTGCAAACTCCACCTACCTAGCCGCCAATTTGCTAAGTCGATTTGTCAATGTGTTGCCAGTTGCCCAAACGCTATCTCCTGGAATTGATTCCCATACTCGGCTGCCAACTCAACAAGTCTCTGCTAAGTAAAAATTCGGGCTTGGCATATGTGTTTACACGAACTTGACTGTTTGCCGTAAGCTTCCATGGACGAGCTACCGAACATAGAGTGGATCTGCCACGTTTTACTTAGTTGATGGGTACACAGATCGCTGAATCCAAAGACAGATTGCCATCTGCTTTGTCGAAGACAATTCACGCTAAGGTTTTAATATCACTGCTCTGCTGCCTTTGATGATTGGGTAACTGAAGTCGGTTGCCAGGGATTTGTGGAACCGATTTGCCATAAGACATGCCTTTTATGTATCTGCTCTGTCAATTGAACTCAATGCTACAATGGAACCCGGGCTCCACATAATTTCCATCAAGATGATTGATAAGTGACTATGTAATTGACTGCCAATCAGAGTTGCCGAAGCTTCCCCCCCCCCCACGGTTCCGACCCCGGAACCTCGCTCCGAGCGGGTTCTTCCCGGAAGCTTGCATGGAATCGCGATTCCTAAACTTGGAACCTCGCACCCTCCCCAAAATCCACGCTTCCTGCCTTTCCGGAAGCTTCACGCTTCCGATTCCCCCGAACCTCGCTTCCACCACGCTTCCTCCAGAAGCTTCCCCAAAGCTTCCTGAAATGAAGTCAGGAAAAGTCATATTTCGACATTTTTTTTGATTTTTTCTTTCTTTTTTGGCTTTGTGGGTGGGCCCTAAGGCTTTCTTAGGGGTTAGAGAGGGCCTAGAGCTTGCTACTACTCATGCACCCTCCCATGTTGGATTTGTAGGCTCTTCAATTGGTAGGCCTAGGTACCATACTATGAGATTAGTTTGGGAGTGCTATGAGCATGTGCACAACCTCTTCACTAGTCTACCGTAATGAATGGGTAAGGGCTTCGTGATCCTGACTTTTGTAATCTTGGAGGGTGTTATACCCCATGTGACTTTTGATGGATGGGATGTTGTACAATCCATGGAGGCTGATCAAGTGCTTACTATATGGGGCCCATCCTTGGATGGCTATGACACCAACCCCCACTCCCTTGCCTTGATGGCTCGGGTTAATGTTTCATGTTTGTTGTTATGATGTTATATTTCTCTTTGTCTCGAGGATACACACTTTGCTACTCTATGAGTGTTTTGGCATAAGCCAACTTAAATTGTTGACTTTGCTATTTAGGTGTTTCGGTTGTAGTCAACCCATGTTTATGCTGTATTTTTTTATGCTTATGGAGGTTGCACATGCAACTTGCTCTTTTTCATTTATCGACAAAGAGACATCCACTGCATCTAGCGAATCAACTATATGTTAAAAAATCAAGGTATAAATTATAGATTGTGGAACCCTCACAAATGCAATCGAATATGAAGAATTGAATGTCACTAATGTTGAAAAATTGTCTACTGTCAAAAAAGTTAAATCATTGATCAACAAAAGCAACACCTACATATATAGTTACAATTGAAGGTCCATTTGCCATTTCTAATGAAATTGTATCTCAATCTAAATTTGGAAGTATCACAAACATACATGTTTCATAAATTTTGCATCTAGTTTGACATTCGACAGGTTTTCTTTTGAATATATATATATATTTATATATATATATATATATAAAAACGCTTCCGACCACGCTTCGCTTCCGGCCATTTTTTGAAAAACACGCTTCCGTGCACCCGCTTCCCGCACCCGCACCCGCTTCGCTTCCACGCTCTGGCAACACTGCTGCCAATTAAACAACTCGTGAGACATTCTTCTGGAGGTGTAGCCAATTTCTAGCGCTGTGATTTTATGAGGTTTCCCGCGATTTTTTAAACCTTTGTTTACGTGCTCTTCCGGCGGCTAGTGGAAACGTGGGTGAACACGATTTCATAGCTGCAATGTGGATTGCTCCACCAATGCTGTCAGATGTTCATGTCAGCTGCCGATGGAGAAGAAAAACACGGGTCCACCATCATGAACCTCTTCATTGTGCTCATTGTCGGTAATTAAAGTTCCTGAAAACCCATTGCCAATTTCAAATCCTTTGGTTGCAGGTAAGGACATCAGAGCCTTTTCCAGCTCTGCGTCGAGCTTGTCAAATATTGGTGAATCGAGTCCCCTCAATACATTCCTTACAATGCAGGTAACAACCCCACCTACTGAATCACCTTTTGTTCGAACATCATCTATAATAGCTATCTTCGTCTCGGCATATACAGGATTTGGGCACCTTACAATATTGCTTTCTATCTCAGCCCGAGTCAACGTGTCATGATCAATAGCCCCATTCAGGAGAACTTCTTTATGAACCTGCGATACGTATGCTAGAACCTCAGTCCCAGCTTTTAGCTGAAGTATCTTCTTTGCAACAGCCCCAACTGCTATTCTTCCAATAGTTTTGCAACCTGAAGATCTGCCACCTCCCTGAACTGAATGAACACCATCTTTGAAGTTATATGTGGCATCCGCATGAGAGAGACGATACGTTAATGACATTTCATTGTAATCCTTTGAAGCATAGGGCCTCCAATCTGTGCTGCTAATTTGATAGGAACAACCTCGGAGGAAATGTAACCATGTCTCAAGGACAGTTGAATTTTCATTGATTAAAGGATTACACCACAACCAAGCGTCCGCAAGGGATAGACAAATGAAATCAGTTTGCTTGTCCCTCACATTGAAAGAAGCTAACAGATCAATGATTTGTTTTACATCGGTAAACTCCTTTTTACCCAAACAACTCAACAACAAGGAAAGGGAAACCTTCTTTTGTAATTCTTTGATACGGACATCTAGACCAGATAGAGACTTAACAACTTTCAAGCAATTGAAGTTCGTCTCAGGAAGGCTGTGAGAAAGAGAGATGGCAATTATGTCCGAGCTGGTAGGCCATTCTTTACCTATGAAGAAGTTCACAATGGATGCCAGGCATTCTTGCAAAATGCTGGAAAGACAAAGAAGTTTACGATCTAAAAAGAACCGTATTACCATGACTGCCAAATTCTTTGCTTCAGAGGTGGTTAAAAAGGGTCTTGATTTCTTGTAGCTCTTTCACTTCTGCTGCTTTTCCCAACATGAATGTCCATTTCCATTATCTGGGAAATACAAAACCATATAATCCAATTGCCCATTTGTTTTAGTATGACATTGGTAATCTCTATCAGAAGAGATTCATTCAGAAACAGTGTGAAATCTCTTGAATTTGATAATTAATTCTGATTTCAGCTAACCCATTCAAAAATTAAATGGTTCTTTGTAGAATCCAAAACTATCCTTCTATCCTTGGAAAACTCTTTCTCTTACTGCTGTAAGTATTGAGGGTCTGTTGGAGATGTTACTATACCCTTCACTATGCCCCTTCTTCACAAGACCTGCTTCAGATGCCATGCTGTCTGTGTTGTGTTTTTGCAGGATGTGGAGAATTGTACTTTGCTGGATAGACAAGCAGTAGCATACCTTAGATAATCTTTGAACATCAAGTTACCATTTAGGTGGTAACAAGGCTCATGACCTCCCCAAGGTGCTAGGTCTACTTCAGGTGCTCACGACTAGGTGAAATATGGTGTCTCTAACGCCGATGCTCACGGATGCATTAGAGATGCCTCCACCAAGCTCACGACTAGCCCTCCTTCGTCAATCAATCAATAGAGTCGCTTTCCTCAATGTACTATAATACTTGGCTAGGGTGGATTAGACACCACCGAAACCAAGAGGTGAAATGGATGGGGTTTTCCAACCTCGAATGAAAAACTATAGGAATCCCCTAGATGGATGTAAGAGCATTGTCAATATCGATAAGCATGATTGAGAGTGAAGCCGCATACTCTTTTTATTCTTTTATTGGGCTCAATACCATGGGTGAAAACCATGTGTGACCCAAAACCATCAACCACTTCTCTTATGCATAATTCACTCTTCAATTAATTGGTTGCCTCCTAACTCCCAGATGTGGACACCATAGCCCATGGGAGTCTAATAGGTTACTTGTCAACTCCTAGCTAGGATCAAGGGGGATGGGACATCACAGTCCTCCCATCTCGAGATTGCTTGTCCTGAAGCAACTCTAATGCAGGGTGCTGCAAGATCTGCTCTCCCTCCGATGTGGAATCCTTTGTAGGAAAATATCTCCATACAACTAAATACTCCCGTATCACTTGGTTCCTCAATTTCTTTTCCCTGACATCAATAATCCTCACTAGAGTCAAAATACACTATCCTTCTGTTACCACCTAAGTTGTACTTGGTGGAGTTTTCAAGTGAGCCGACAAAGTAGAACAAGTATACTTGTTCATTCTTCAGAATTTAGAAGTCTACCAGGCCTTTTTTGGGAAAATTTTTAAATTTTTTTATACCACATGTTCATACCCCCTTGGGGGAATTGTAATAAATGTGCTAGCATGGTGAAGTATGTAAAAGACTCGTTCCCCTAAACTTAGACATCAAGCCGATTAGCCTTGAATTATACATCATTGGAGCATTTCTTACCTTGGATGGTTGCAGGATCATATTGGCATGTTATCTCACCTTGATTTTGGGTACTTTGACCTGGTCAACCCAGTTGACAAAGTCAATCACAGTTCCGAAGGCAGTGACTCAGAAATACAAAATGGTCTATATTTGTTCCAGACATGCCCATAACCAATACTGCAGTTTCAATTTTGAGAGTTTGGCCTCGGTTCTCCAGAAAAGTGATTATTATCACTTAATTATTGGCCAAATGATCAATTTTTATTTCAGATGGCAGTATGCTTGGTTCTCTTAGAGAAGAGCAGTTTTCCAGGGGGTATTAGTAGTCACTTATACCATTCATCTATGTCTCTAGATTATCTAGAGCAGTCAATTTGCCCCAGTTTGCATCCTGGAGAGAGTTATGATGGATTTATTAGTTTCTAGAGATTGTACTAGCAAAAAATGAACTAGAAAATCACTGAAAAAGTTGATTTGGATTCTTGGGTCAAGGAAATGGCTTGGAATTTTGGCATATGATGTTTCTCAGCATCACGGACAATCCTCCAACAGTTTTCAGCCATCAGATGTCTGGATTATTTTATTATGGCTTAGCCAGTGAGGAAAGCCCCCCAAGGGGTGCCCCCTTTGATTGGCTATTTGTGTATTTCACTGTTATATCATATGATTTGAAGTTGTAAAAGGGCCTAGGGTGAATTAAGCCCCTAAGTGACCCCCTTAGTGTATTATTGTATCACACTTTATGTTATATTTTGAGTTTGACTTAGGATAGGCGTCCTTGAGCAAAGTGCGCCCCCTTTGTTGACTTAGTGACTTGATCCATGTGATAAGTTATGCATTGTTGATCTCCAGCGTTGATGATGTTTTAGTCTCAACCGTTGGATGATAAAGTGAGTTAGGGTTTACGTCTCTCTCAAAACTATTTAAGAGAGGTGATCCCCCCATTGTAATTCTTTAGCTTTGGCACAAGAGTTGTAATAAAGAGATTTTTTTCTGGGTTATTCTTCTGTGTATCTTGTGGATGTTTTGATGATCTGATGATTGGCATTGATACTCTTCTATACTGAGCTTCATTCGGGATATATCTTGCATTTCTTCTTTACCCATCTTATCTGCAGGAAAGAGAGGCGCGGTAGGAGAGAGAGGGCGTTTTGTGGGCCAACTCACCTTCGTCCCGACTTCTAGGTGTTCGAATCAGGGAGTATCTTCCTCTTTATGATTTTTTATTCTCTTTCTTCTCCGTATTTTGCAGATCTTGTTCGTTTGTCTGATTGGTTGATTTCTCTCTGATCTGGCAGGTTGAAGGAGGTGCTAGTGTAACTGGCTGGGGAAAAATAACAATAAGGTCTTCCTTGGAAAAGTTCACTTCGATAAAAAAGCGGCATTCTTCATCATTGCTCAACTCATCTACAAGATCCAGGTACGTCTCACAGGTAAGTTTCTCTTCGTTTATTTTCTGCATAGGCATTGTTCATCATCAATGTTGCACGACTCGAACTCGGCAAAGACTCGGCTGGCATGTGACTTGTCGACTTGAGAAAGACTCGGGACAGACTTGGCAAATAAGAAAAAAACTTAAAATATGGTATATTTTGGAAAAAAAAGTTAATAGCATTTCCAATCCATATATTTAAAATATGTTCACTTATCATATATAATATCTATATAATACATATATAATATTCAGAACTGAAACATAATTTACCCTCAGAATCCATCCAAACTTATTCAACAAATTGGATTTGAATTTCTTCAGCAAACTGAAATGAAATTTATTTTACTTGTAGGTTAAAATATTTATGTCACATGGTCCGGGTTCGTCTTTTCAGATGAAGTTCGAAATCAGGTTCTACATTAAGTTCGTCCATGTATATATTTTGATTTTGAAAAGGCCACATAAATATTAAAAGTTCGTTCCTCTATGTTGCTTGATTGTCCAAATAAAAATATTTTTTAACATACTAATATATTATAACAACCATTATAATACACACACACACACACACACACACGATACAGGCTATGTATTTTTAATAACATATGCATTTACCTCTCCCTATTTAATATTTAAAATAAAAAAAATCAAACACAAATTAGGAAATCCTACCTATATTCAATAGTTATAATTAAAATAAAAAATAAATCAAACAAAAATTAACGCGGATTCGCAACTCCTCTGTTTGCCGGACCCCGACTACCTTCACGTCGCACGAATCCTCTGTTCGGATTACCAACTACCATATGGTCGTATGCAATAATTAAACCAAAGACAGATGAACGACAAGTTACAGCAATCGAATAGAACAGATCTCGATTTTCCTGTTTCGCTTGCCACTGGTTGGTATTTATTTCGTAATGTAAACTCGGTATTCATTTTGCAATAAAACCTGGTTTGAAACAACCGCACTAGATAAACAAATAGATGTGAAGCAACCATGAATTTCATGACCCAACCACATTTCACACTTAAACTGCCGAATTTCATTGCAAAACCAGGACGAATTTGAAGTTTTCTTTAGGTTCGCGAATTTCAAACCTCAAGGTTCAAAATTGGCGAACCCTGTGACATAGCTTCACCCAATCGTGTGACTTAGCCACAGGGTCTCTATCCTTGCCGAGTCCCGCCGAGTATATGCCGAGTCTCAGCGAGTTTGACGAGTGCATCGAGTTGGACAAGTTTTCCCACGAGTATTGTGTGATTACTCGTCCTGGGTGCGGAGTTGGGCAGATTCGCGAGTCTCCAACGAGTCGCGCTTCACTACTCATCATTCCATTACATTAAAACCCTCGTTTCATAGATCCATAGGTTCTAGCTTGCGACAAGCTATAAACATTAAAACCCACTTTGGAATTAATATAAAACCCCTAGATTTAAATTTTCGGCTTAATCGGATTCCATTTCCCCATCCAAAGCACTGGCCGACTACTAGGGAAAAACGCCTCCCCTTGGGGAAAGTGGTCATTTTCATAAACCGCAAACTGGGTATTGTTGGTTTCATTTCCATTCACCTAATAACACCCAACAACTATTTTGAGTATCCAATTTAAGTAATTTTCACCATTTTGCCTTAGATCCCGTTTTTTTGCTTAAAACCCTATGGCAAAATTCGGGCTTTTCACTTAGATGCTCCGAATCTCTTGGTTTTTGTTTTAAACTCTAACTAACCATTCTAGTAAGAGATTCTACCAAGTTTCCCTCGGTCACTCATTTGTTTTCCTTGTTTTAGGGTTTCTTGGCCATAGGGACGCCCCCTCGGCTTTGTGTTTTCACTGGTCCAAAGTGTCAGTATCCTTGACTGGTGTGACATCCGAGTTCTTTCGGAAGTCTTGAATATCGTAGGTCACGAATTTGGCTTCCTTTCCTCTGCCGTCCTGAATAGGATCATCTCATGGGGCAACTACAAGATTCGTGATAAGAGGAACCATCAAATGATGGGATATTTAGTTTTCCTATTTTCCACTGCAAGTCAAAGTTTTGCTGCATCCGACCAAAGTCTCTGGGTTTGTTTTGGTATTTAATATTGCAGAACTTTTAGAACGACATTTTGGCATGAAAATCTGTACCCAAGGGCCAAACCCCTGTATTTTGCTAAGTAATCAGTGAAGCTGTCTCTTGGTATTGGTTGCCCTGGTTGTACCACTGGCTGATCTGTCAATAACTGTGGCAGTGTTGGTTTAGTAGTAGTTCTGCTGCTGAACCCCGTGTTTGGTGGTGGAGGAATATTTGTGTTGCTTCCTTCCGCATGATTCCCATTCCGATCATTGGAACACTCCGCACCATTGTTGTTCTTGTTGTTCCTCCCTTGTGAATTTACTAGCAGCTGTGTCATGAGCTCAATGAGCTGCTTCTATCCTCTAGCTAGATCGTTCCAAATGTTTAAGGTATTATCGTTTCTTGGTGTTTCCCTGTTTAGTTCACCCCTGCTGCCTTCAAACAACCCATGCTCGCTGCCCCCAGGAGGATCATTTCAATCCTCCATCTCTTCACTCACAAACTCTGGCTGCTCCTCTTCTTCTTCTTCCAAAAATTATTCTTCCTCTGATTCGACTAGTCCTTTTCGGTACTCTGATAGAAAAGTGTGTTTAGGTTCACCTGGTCTTCTCTTCCTGTATGTGTGGTGTTCAGTACTTTCCGGATTCATAAGATTTCATGAAATCACAGGCTGGTAGGACTTACGGCTCTGATACCACTGTAATATCCCAAGCTGATAGGTACTGAGTTTTTCCTAAATTCCAACCCTCTCGTGAATCTTTGTGAGGTTTCCCAACTCATCAAATCACAGTTTCTCTGAGCTGCCTATATTAACTTTATGCCTGCTGTAAATTACTGTGCAAAAGGCTGACTGTAAAGAGTTAAGTGACTGAGATCATACGTGGTGTTTTGTCAAACACTTCATTGGTAAACTGCGGTAACATTCATTTATGACACAACTACCTTGGAATTTATCAACATATGGATAAGTTACTGCTGTATGTGAACTGTGGGTTGCACTTCTTGTTAACTCTGATTTTTTATTGTTTCATAGAGTATATTATCATAGCATGGTGGAATACAACTTGTCATATGAAGGTAGCACGATGTAAGTTACATAGACAGCAATTTAACTCATGAACAACCAGTTTTAAAGGACAATCAAACACCAAAGAAGATCTGAGTATGTATATTAAATAGAGAATTCATTCACATGCCTGGGAGTGATGACTCTTATTTGCAACTGTAATATGCTTCCAAATGACCTGAAAACGACCCCTCTTCAAGCAGCTGACAAGAGTCTGATAGAGTATTTTCAATGTTCCAACACAACTTGACTTTCACATGCCAATGACAGTGCATTATCCCAGTCGACATCCCAGACCATTTGCTGTTGTTAGAGGACTGATATGACAAAGATCCTGCTTAGATTTGAGGCCCTTTTTCGACACAGGATGAACAATGGTTGGAACGCCCTCCAGACAGTCTTCCCTTTTACCCAGGACTTGTACAGTGGATAATTTCACATGATTTGCAGCCCTTTGAACCAGATAAAGTCCACACGATATGAGTAGAGAATAATGTATGCGCCCTTCCTGTGTGAATAACTAGCAGCTGGAAGTTAGGGTGCTCCTTTTAATGACTCCTTCCACCAAAAATATTCCAGTAAGCTACAGGGCGTGCTGCCCTTTTGCCTCAGACTTGAGCAGTGACTGTGCCTTCCTCCATGACAGTGATTCATTGTAAACTCAGAGAAAACCAGATCTGGAAAATAATAATGCTACTCCAAAACAAAGCTGGAAACACAATAAAAACTTTGCTTAACCACACATCTGAAGCTGAAGATAAAACATCAAACCATGGCGATGAAGTCCAACTGAGAAATCTGTAGTGATTCCTCCTCAAAAATGGCTAGGATAGATAGTCCCACTACCGAAACCATTCACTTCCTCCTAGGGTTTCGTCCAAGAGAAGTTTGATGTTCAAGAGCTCTGAATCTTAAAAGGAAAATAGACGAATGAAAGAATGAGCTCTCATGTTCTTTTTTGTAATTTCACTTTAGCCCCCTTTGTGACTTTTCAAGTTCTCTTGACCTTTTCTCATTAAAGTATTAAAAAGTGACTTTTTATGAGAAAATGATCTCCCCCCGCCCCACTCCCCTCATTCACTTTTTTTAATTTCAAAGTGAGTACTTTATAACTTAACTTTTACTTCCCACTCACTTTATTATAAAGTGACTTTTATAAAGTCATTTTAAATAAATTACCTACTAATGTCACTTTATAAAGTTCTTTTAGCCTAGGTGACATTAATAATTAATTAATTCCCTTTTTCGCCGACTATAGCCTACTGGAACTAGATAAGCTAGTGCGTCACATCTTGGAAAGTCATCTGGAAAGGGACATTACAGTCCTTCGTCAATTAATCAATAGAGACGCCTCCCTCAACGTACTGCAATACTTTGCTAGGGTGGGTTAGACACCACCGAAACCAAGAGGTGAAATGGATGGGGTTTTCCAACCCCAAATGGATATTCTAGGAATCCCCTAGAAATCAGCAAGGGCAATGTCAATATCGATAAGCATGATTGAGAGTGAAACCACATACTCTTTTTATTATTCCATTGGGCTCAATACCATGGGTGAAAACCATGTGTGACCCAAAACCACCAACCACTTCTCTTATGCATAATTCACTTTTTAACTAAGTGGTTCCCTCCTAAATCCCATATGTGGACAACATAGCCTATGCGAGTCTAATAGGCTACTTGTCAACTCCTAGCTAGGCTCAAGGGGGAGGAGACATCACAAATCACTTTCCACATCTCCTATTTAAAGAATGGTTGTAAGATATTTTATTACATGATGCATGTGGGATAACTCTATTTTATAATATTAGAGTTATTTTATGCCTTTTAATGATATTTTACCAACAATACCACACAAGTCATCATTATATATTCTAACACTTTATTAGAGATTCCTAGGGCTCTAGTTGCTAGAGTGATTAGAACCCGAATTTTATGTGTAGGATGATGGTGTGACTCTACATGGAGGTATTGTTCATTGTGAGTCCTTTTTTTTGTAAACTTGGTGTGCCATAGACCCATATTGTCTTTTTGTGACACAAATATCTAGAAAGGGAAGGTTGGCATCAATGTGAATTGAATGTGCACAGATTATCCATTAAGGTGTTCATTATTTTTTTCCAAGTTATCACGACCATGTGGCTAGATTACAAAGGTGTTCCTTATGATTCTCTTGAAGCGAACCGTATTGAGATCAAAGGTATGGCTGGCTTCATTTCTAGAATATTTTTTCAGCTTATTCTTTGACACCCTCGATTATGGCTGTTAGGAATTCCTGACATAAGGTAATTTCTCATATTGTCTATTTTAGGGATTGGGACATGTTAGACAATGGTATTTCAAAGGAACAATTTTGTGTTGCCCTTTTCTCGATGTAGAATGGTAAGTCTGTGGATATCCATGGGTTGTCTTGTTTGTTCTGCAAGGTGATGTGGGACACAATAGGGAATGCATTTTGTTGTTTAGCATTCAAGGCCTTCTCGTTAGGCCATTTGACTAAGTATTTTAAGTAGTGATTGGTTAATTTGATCTCAAAGAATGCTTTGAGAACTCCTTTTGGGGCTGGAGATCTATTACTTTGTTGGAAGTGGCCTATAAGATAGTAGCCAAGGCAGTTTCTCTTTGGGTTTGTAATGTTGGCATAAAGATTATTCGGAGTGACTAAGCAGGTTTTTGCAGTGGTAGTTTATCTTGGATACAATGATCTTAGCATGGGAGGCCTTCTAGTGGGCTAGGGTGTTTAATCAACTTGGCCTCTTCTTGAAGATTGACTTCAACAAGGCCTATTATCGGATTGACAGGTCTTTCAACACTAGGTGTTTACTTGTCTAGGATTTCGACATTGGTGTGTTGATATGGTGAACCCACTTTTTTATAGTGCCTTAGCTTTTGTATTAGTGAGTCTCTGTCCTTGCATATTTTGTTTCGTCGGTCTATTTGGTGAGGTTGTCTTGTGTTGAAATATTGTAACTTCAAAGAATATTCTATATGTATTTTTTTTGTGGTCCCCGATGGTCCTACCGGGAGAACTACTTGTATTATCTTGTACCTCGATGCTTCTAATCGAAAGAACTAATAAGAGTCATGAGGTTGTCCCCTTTAATTGTAAAGGTGGGTCATTAGCACCCCAGTGTGGTTACTTGAGCCTACATATGTAAATCGAGCCTACATGTCGGATGAGTTAATTGAAGTGAACGGATGAATATAAATAGAGGTGTAGCGCTCCTCATTTGGAGCACACACTCTCACTTGTATAGCGCATTAGTGGAGAAGAGAGAGAAGTATCTGGAGAAGAAGGAGGATCGGGCTTTGATCTCCTTGTTGGTTTTATCATTTATCTTTTGGGGCATCTATATTGAGGAAGATTTTGCTGGGTTTTTCCCTTTAGGGTTTTCCCAAGATAAATCTTTGTGTTCTCTTTTGTATAGTTGTGCTTGTCTATCTTTCAGTGATCCTGTTTATATGCTTTTGTTATGAAATCGAAATGAAATACTAATGATCTAGCTTAGCATATAAAAATTCAACATGGTATCAGAGCCACCCTGAAAGAAGACATTGTGTAGCTACAGAAGCTAGGGCTTCTTACTTTTTGGTTCTCTCTCCACAATCGATTAGCAAAAGAAGGCTAGGATGACTCTCCATTGAAGGGCGCATCTTTCTGTCGAAACGAAATTCGATTTCGAGCATTTTCAGTTTTCGGTGCGGGAAATTAGGGCTTCTTGCAGAAGAGAAATTTTTGAGTGATCCCAGCATAGGATTTCTCTCCTCATCAAAATCGAAGTTTAGAGACCTGGATCAAGATTTTTAGTTGGGTGAAAAACCGGGAAAGTCAAACCCTAGTTTGACTCCGAGTTAGAAAAACCCTAAATACTAAAACTGCTAATTTTTGGTACTTTCGCTATATTCCGAGATTGGCGAAGGATTAGGAGTTGAAAATTGCATAGGCTGAAGATAAAATCCTGATGTACACTGTGTCCAAAATTCAGCCTCAGATTCGCTATATTCTAGGAGATATGATCCCTCCAAGTTAGGGCTCTAGCCTCTTCCAGAATTCATCCCTAAACAGGACACCTGGGGAGAATTGCTATAGCTTGGGCTACAGAGGTCCAAATGGAATTCCTGAAGATTTTCCAGAAAGAGCACGAACTATACTTTTTATGGTTTGAAGTTCAGAACCAGAAGATGAAATAGTGACACGTGGCAAGCCGTACAACTTCGTTGTTCTGAACAGTCATGTAACAGGTCACCTTGGGAAAATGATCATAAATCCTAATTGGTGAAACCAATTCTGATGAAACCTGTGGTGTTGGATCAGGGACATGCGAGGTTACCTCAGTGAGAAATTGCAGACACAGAGGAGCAGTAATTTCGGAGATATCACAGAAACAGTGACAGGCATTTCTGCAGAAGAAATTGGAAAACTAGGGCTTCCTGTTCCAGGAGCTTCCCTCCACTTTTTTCAGAAAAGGAGTACATTGGACAGCTCCATTTGAAGAGATATATCTTTCTATCCAATCAGATCTGAAAGATTCCAAGTTTTGAGAATTAGGGTTTCTCTGACAAACCCTAGATCAACCGGCTCCGGAAGTAGGACGGACACCTCAAATCGGTAAGATCTAATCTTTTGCTATTTGCATTTGAGGTTCTTATTTCAAAGTGATCTATCACATCAGCTTGATGATAAGCTTGGTGAAGTTGACAACTTCCAAGCATGGAAGTATTTGATCTCTTTGAAGAAAATGAATTGGACACCTACATGAGTATAGAGGTTCCAATTCTAGAGGGAGATGAGGCTCAAAGCCTTACACTAGAAGAACTTGGTCAACGCCAAGAAGATTATTGTTGATTCAGTCACGGATCAACTTGTACCACAAGTGTCTTCCCTAAAGACATCGAAAGAGATGTTTGATTCCTTGACCAAGCTATTTGAAGGAAAGAACATACATCGGAAGATGACCCTAAGAAACAAATTGAAGAGGTAAAAGAAGATTGAATAATGCAGAAGTGGTGATAGCCACCTTGAATTGCCTCCCAGGATCGTGGGATCCATTCATGCAAAGAATGTATGCCAGAAGAAAGTGATTACTTTCAGCTCGACTCATAAGAGGAGAAGAAGATGGGAGCAATTGAAGATCAAGCTCTCACCATTCAAAGAAGATCCCTCAAGCGATGAGGAATATGAAGAACTCAATTCTTGAAGAACCTCTTATGCTTCTTATCATTTGGATAAGAAATGATGATTTCATGAATGAAGAAGATGATAAAGCAGAATGATCAAGATGGAGTCTACCCACGAAACAAATAAAAGATAAGTATTGAATTGTCATTTCATGATATTGTTTTGTTATACATTTGATTATATTCAGTTGATGTGTTATGCATGATAGATTGTTTGCATTAATGACTGTATACTACTAATATGCATGTGATGGGTAAGTAGCTCATGGTGCTATACAACTCTCCATTGCTACTTATCAAACCTCTTTGCTGACATATTGGATTAGTGCACAATCTCAATGATGTCATGGTAGAGATGGAAGGCATCTAGAAAGTTTCTGTGAGATATGGATGAATGTTGTATTGGCTAAACATATGCATGATGCATAAGAATTTGTCGTTATGCATATGTTTTATGAAATAGTTCTAACCATGCAACTGGTGCATTTGAACTGTAGGAAAGGTCCTGTACAACCTCCTACGAGAAAAGAAGGATGAGACTTGTTCCGAAGAACAAGTGATGACAATTCAATAAACATGAATCTGAAGTTCCCAGGGTCAGAGACACCATGACGGAAGAAAGAGCTTCAGAGAGCGGTAGATCCATCTCGAAGGATGAAGGCCACCATGGGTATGAGAGATAACTCAAGATGAAGAAAAGAATGCTATGAAAGAAGCTATGATCAAAGAATAACAGTTGATCATGGGGAATGATGTATACGATATGATTTCGAGACATAAAGGGAAGTACGTAGTATCTTCCATATGGATCTACAAGAACAAGTGTACAAAGCAAGGTTCGTGATTTGCCTCAGAAAGAATAGACTATGATATGACATACTCTATTGATCAGCATATATCAAGCATAGAACCACCTGTACAGAATGAAGAAGGAAGATAATACTCCACTTCAGGGGGAGTGACTACAGAAGATATCTGAGTTCGACATGGTAGTGACATGATGGACAGCTTCCTGATGGATCGAGACTTTACCAAGAGTAAAGTGGGTTCCAACGTTCAAAGTTGAATGTAGAAGACTAGGATATGTTGTTGATCTGACAAGACGAACTCATGGAAGATGTTATGATGAAAGAATACTAGAATGATGTTTGGGATATAGTACTCAAACCAGAAAGCAAGAATGTGGTATCTTACAAATGGATTTGCAAGATGAAATATGTTGTTGATAGAAGTAAGGAAAGACTTGTGGCTAGAGGTTTCTATAAAAAAGAGGGAATTAATTTTGAAGAGACACTTACTCCAGGAAGCAAGGTACACTTCCTTCAGAACTATGATGGTAGTTGCTTCCATGATGAAGTGAAGACAATCCTTCCTTAATGATATGATTTGGGAAGAGTTTTACATCGAATAGTCACAAGGATTTGAAGTTGAAGACTGATGGACTCATATATGTAAGTTGAAGAAGGCCCTCTATGGCATGAAGCAAGCTCCCAGAGCTTGGTATGGAAAGATAGACAGTTTCCTGTCAGTTATGGGCTTTACCAAGAGTAAAGCTGATCCTAACCTTTATCTCAAGGTTGCAGAAGATGAACCTATCATCCTGTTATAATATGTGGATGACTTATTCTTGACAGGAAATGAGAAACAGATCATGGAAAGCAAGAAGAAACTAGCAGAAGAATTTGAGATGAAAGAACTTGGGTTAATGCATTATTTCCTAGGTCTGGAAGTATGGCAAAGTTTAGAAGGAATCTTTCTCAACCAGGGAAGGTATGCGGTAGAGATATTGAAGAGATTCAATATGTTGGAATGCAAAGCCATGGCCACACCCATGGACTCCAACTTGAAGTTGTTAGTTGATGACTCATCAGAGTTAGTGGAGGCGACTCATTACAGATAGATCATTGGGTCACTGATGTACTTAACAAATACCAGACCAGACATTTGTTTTGCTGTGAACACCTTAAGTCAATATCTTATTCAACCAAGACGGGTTCACCTAGTAGCTGCAAAACATGTGATGAGATATCTGAAAGGGACTATAGACCTTGGTCTATACTATGATGGTAGCCATGAGTATAGATTGTATGGCTATACAGATGCAGATTGGGCTAGAAGTATCTCAGATAGAAAAAGCACATCAGGTGGATGTTATAGTTTGGGATCTGCTATGATTTCATGGTTTAGCAGAAAGCAGTCTAGTGTTGCTCTAAGCACAGCCGAAGCAGAATATATAGTAGCTTGATCTGCTAGTTGTGAAGCATAGTTGCACGGGTACCGCTCCCGGGATTTTGGTAACCTGTACCCGACGTTTCCCCGCTCCTGGGAGCTTGGGAGCTGGTAGGAAACATCCCCTTTTTTATGGGAGCTTCCTTGGGAACTTGGGAGCTTTTCGGGAGCTTGCTTTTGCCGCTCCCTTTTTATTGGGAGCTTCCAGAAGCTCCCAAACAGACAGGGAGCTTCTACAAGCTCCTGACCATGCAGAGGCCAAAATCATAAGAAAAGTGTTGAAAATCAATTGAATGATTCAAGTTTATTGTGTCAAGAAATCACCAATAACAAAAATTTCAATTGAATATATCAATACTGCCATTTTTTTATTTTCAAGGTTATATAAATAAAGAGGGCCCACACTTCTTAAATGTTTAAATCCATTCACACTCAATATACGTTGCAAGTGTACTTAAGTGAATATACATGAATTTTTTACAATACTAAGATATTGAACTACTTTAATTCATATCGCAAATGATTATAGCTAGCTTATGTTATTCATACTGACTGATATAGCAATTTATGATCATAAACCATATCAAATTCAAGATACAAAAAGATTTGAAAGTTTGTTAGTTGAACTTAAAACAATCAAGTTCATTCAAATTAGAAGTAAGTAGTAGTTACCATAAAAAAAAAATGCAGAGGCACCCAAATACTAAGAACTCTTAGGAGCAATGTGAGATTACAGTGAGATTTGTATAATGTGGACCTAAAGGAGTGAGCAAATTTTAAAAAAATGAATTTCATGACACTACTAGAGGATTAAGAGGATAAAATAGTTTAAGCTATGAAATTAATCAATTATGTATTTTTTAACTTTTTTTTTAAAATATATTTTAAAAAAATTAATATATATTATTGTTGCTCCCAACCCTACGTTTCCTGCAAATTTGGGCGAAGCTTCTAGCCGTATCGGACACTCGTGTCCGCGTACCCGACGTACCCACGTTCCAGAAACTTGTGCAACATAGTTGTGAAGCCATATGGCTTCGGAAGCTGATGTCCGGATTATTCAACCTAGAGTTGGACACTACCGTGATTCTATGTGATAACCAGAGTTGTGATGACAGAGAACCTTGTGTTCCGTTGTAACACATAGAAATCCGGTATTTCTACGTATGAGATAAGATGCAGATGATGATGTTTCAGTATTCCCATACTGAAGATATAGATGATGTTTCAGTATTTACATATTGTAGATGCAGATGATGGTGATTCCGTATTTCTATACTGAATTTAGAGATGATGATGCTTTCAGTATTTCTATACTGAAGATATAGATGATGATGCTTTCAGTATTCACATACTAGAGATACAGATTGTGATAGTTCAGTATTCACATACTGAAGATGTAGATGATGATGGTTTAGATGATGATGTGCTGACGAAGCTTCTGTCTCGAGTAAAGTTCGAACACTTTCGAGACAATCTTGGTGTTGTTCGGAAAGACCTTCCTCGAAAGGGGGATAGTGATGTTGCAGTGGGATTGTATCATCCCTGGGCACTTGCCCTAAAGTGATCCGGAGACCTCGGTCCTCGAGAATGAAGAGGGATTGTATCATCTTGGGACATCTGTCCAGAAGTGATCCGATGACCTCGGTCCTCGAGAATGAAGAGGGATTGTATCATCCTGGGACACCTGTCCAAAATGTATCCAGAGGTCTCGGCCCCCGTGAATGTGGTGGGATTGCATCATCCCTGAACTTCGGTTCAAAATGTATCCGGAGGTCTTGGCCCCCGTGAATGTGGTAGGATTGCATCATCCTTGAACTTCGGTTCAAAATGTATCTAGAGGTCTCGGCCTCCGTGAAAGTGGCGGATTGCATCATCCCTAAACTTCGATTCAAAATGTATTTGGAGGTCTCGGCCCCCGTGAAAGTGGCGGATTGCATCATCCCTGAACTTCGGTTCAAAATGTATCCGGAGGTCTCGGCCCCCGTGAAAGTGGCGGATTGCGTCATCCTTGAACCTCGGTTCAAAATGTATTTGGAGGTCTCGGCCCCCGTGAAAGTGGTGGATTGCATCATCCCTGAACCTTGGTTCAAAATGTATCCGGAGGTCTTGGCCCTCGTGAAAGTGGTGGGATTGCATCATCCCTGAACCTTGGTTCAAAATGTATCCGGAGATTTCGGTCCCCGTGAATGTGGTAGGATTGCATCATCCTTGGACTTAGTCCTAAAGTGATAGGGACTGACTATCCCGTAATTAATCCGGTAACTTCGGTTGTCGAGAATGTGGTGGGATTGCATCATCCCTGGACTTTAAGTCCAAAAGTGAACCAAAGATTTTTTGTCTTTGAGATGTGGATTGCAGGTTGTTGCTAATGATGATGACGTACTGATCGAAAGATTAGAGTATGATGATGATGCCGTATTGATCGAAAGATCAAAGCGTGATGATGATGACGTATTGATCGAAAGATCAGAGTGTGATGATGACGATGTACTGATCGAAAGATCAAGAGTATAATGATGATGATGTACTGATCGAAATATTAGAGTATGATGATGATGACGTACTGATCGAAAGATCAGTGTATGATGATGATTACGATGTACTGATCTAAAGATCAGAGCGTGATGATGATTACGATGTACTGATCAAAAGATCAGAGCATGATGATGATGTACTGATCGAAAGATTAGAGTATGACGATGATGATGTACTGATCGAAAGATCAGAGTATGCCGATGATGATGTACTGATCGAAAGATCAGAGTATGATGATGATGATGTACTGATCAAATGATCAGTATGTGATGATGACGACGTACTGATCAAAAGATCTGAATATGATGATGATGATGCTGTTCGAGAATTGAAGTATGATGATGGTGCTGATCACGATGTTACTGATTAGGATATGATGATGTTGCTGATCGAAAGAACAAAATGTTGAAGAAGTTGTTGCTGATCGAAAGATCAAAGTACTAAAGATGTTGCTGATCGAAATGTTGAAGATGTTGTTGCTGATCGAAAGATCAAAGTGCTGAAGATGTTGCTGATCAAAATGCTGAAGATATTGTTGCTGATCGAAAGGTCAAAATGCTGAAGATGTTGCTGATCGAAAGGTCAAAGTGCTGAAGATGTTGCTGCTGATCGAAAGGTCTAAGTGCTGAAGATGTTGCTGATCGAAAGGTCAAAGTGTTGAAGATGTCGCTGAAGATGTTGCTGATCAAAAGGTCAAAAGATGCTGATGCTGATCAAAGAGTTGCTGTTGTTGAAAATTGAAGACGAAGACTATATGATGTTGAAAAGCTTCCAATGATTTATAGATGTGTTACCCTGATGATGTTGATGATGTCCTCTATCTCTCTCCTACTATTGTTGTTGTTGATGTTGTTGTAGAATACCCTTCTCGTTAAGGGGGAGTGTTGAAATATTGTAACTTCGAAGAATATTCTATATGTATTTTTTTTGTGGTCCCCGATGGTCCTACCGGGAGAACCACTTGTATTATCTTGTACCCCGATGCTTCTAATCGGAAGAACTAATAAGAGTCATGAGGTTGTCCCCTCTAATTGTAAAGGTGGGTCATTAGCACCCCAGTGTGGTTACTTGAGCCTACATATGTAACTCGAGCCTACATGATTAACTCGAGCCAACATGTCAGATGAGTTAATTGAAGTGAACGGATGAATATAAATAGAGGTGTAGCGCTCCTCATTTGGAGCACACACTCTCACTTGTATAGCGCATTAGTGAAGAAGAGAGAGAAGTATCTGGAGAAGAAGGAGGATCGAGCTTTGATCTCCTTGTTGGTTTTATCTTTTATCTTTTGGGGCATCTATATTGAGGAAGCTTTTGCTGGGTTTTCCCAGGATAAATCTTTGTGTTCTCTTTTGTATGGTTGTGCTTGTCTATCTTTCAGTGATCCTGTTTATATGCTTTTGTTATGAAATCGAAATGAAATCTAATGATCTAGCTTAGCATAAAAAAATTCAACATCTTGTGGTCTCTTATATTTGTGTGTTAACCCACTTGTAAAAAACAAGCAATGCCTAACTTTGCCACTTGTCATATTAGAGGGGCCCAAGCCCTTGGAGTCTTCCGGGGATGGGTGGGATCCTGTATAGCATACTAATATAATCCCCTTGCTTTGGTTGGGGCCCTATTCTGGATGACCATGACCAGCCTCCTACTATAGATAGTGTGGTCAAGACTCAATACTTGTGTTTATTTGTTTGGATAGTTTCCTTTGTCTCTTTCTGTTATGTTTATGGAAAAGTTGATGGAGACATTATGTGAGTCAGTGTTTTGGCCATGACCAACTCATGTTTTTGTCTTTTTGATGTTCGGTCTCGATTATGGAGGCTGCAGGTGTGGCCCTCTTATTGTTTTAAATCCTTGTATGTGTTTTTCTTATAAATAGGTAAAGGAAGCTTCAGTAAAAAAAGATCAATGTTGGCATTTGTTGTAAAGTTAGTTTTTCAATGTACATGTGTGTGTGCGTGCGTGTTGTTATTGTATATATTAGCATTCCATTGTTTTAGGGTTTTATCTAGAAATTTTTTGAGTGTAATTTTATGTGTATTTTAAGAGTTTGGTCTCTTTTATAGCTCTTGTTTTGAACTTGTGCTCTTCATGGTGTTTTATTTTCTGCAGGGAGGATGTGGTGTCATTGTCGAATGGTTTATCTGCCAATGTCATATTTGTATGGGCGGAGATTTGTGTGTCCTTTAACTGGAATTATTTTGTCTTTAAGAAAGGAACTCTATACAGTGCCTTATGAGAAAATAGATTGGAACCAAGCACGTAACACGTTTGCTAAGGTTGTTGCTTTATCTAACTTTTTCCTTATTTGCTTTTGTTGTTGTAGTGATAAATGCTTTAAGCTTAGTTGTAGCTTTTTTGTTTCTAATTTATGATACAACAATTACTATATAGAGTAGTTAAATGACAATCTTGTTAACCTGATTAGAGCTAACTATACAATAAATTCCAATGCCATTTTAAATATTATGCCATGAAAACTAGAGCTCTTGTTATGGAATAGCAAGGAATTGCATACAGTCTATTTTTTCAAGAGCTTATTTGATTCTTAGTGATCCTTAAGGACAGGGCTGCAGTAGTAAAAGGACAAACATTAATAAAACAATACATGGGTGCAAACACAAGTTGGTAAACCCTAGACATTATAGTAAGAGTCTATCCTGTATAACATGAGAGAATGCGTTCTTAAATTGATTGATTATAATATTAAAATCTGTTAAAGCCTTGTGTCATATGTGTAATAAATGTCACTCAACGATGTTGAAGAATGATGATTAGAATGTTTGTCGAAAATAGTAGGTCAGAAGAACAATGGTTAGGTATGGTACAAAGTATGTATTCTTGTATTAATTTTAACCCTAGACATATAGTAAGAGTTTATCCTGTATAACAGGAGAGAATGTGTTCTTAAATTGGCAGATTATAATAATAAAAAACTGTTAAAGCATTGTGTATTATGTCTAATTAATGTCACTTAACAATGTTGAAGTCGGATAATTAGAATGTTTGTCGAAAATAGGTCAGAAGATCAATTGTTAAGTATGGTACAAAGTACAATATCTGAAGATTTTACCAATTCTTCTCTTTTGTTGGCATTTAATGATATGACTGCTTCTTTATAAGAAAAGAGCCTCCCACCTATAACCTTGCAGTGCAACGGGTGCAGGGAATTTATTTGTCATGGGGGCAATACAGGTTTGTGGCAAAGATGCATAAAGGACTGGCATATTGTTAGCACTTTGCTGAAAAGTTTACCATGTGCTGTTGCTTCAGGACACATGGCATAAATTATAATGTGGATATTGATGGTAGACGCTGTCTAAAAATTGGGTATTTTACCCTGTATGATTGGTGTGTTCACATGCATTTCCAAATAATGTGTTCTATTTGCTTCCTTTGAATTGTTTTTAATATCTTATTGTTTTAAGCAACGGTAAATGTGATATCCATGGCTGTCCTAGTCAATATGTTGCTCTTTTACAAATTTCAAAAACGATTTTCTAAGAATTGTTTACACTGAAGAAGTTCCCTAAAGATGAACCACCTTCAAAGCACATGTTATTGACTTTGTATGTTTTGATAGGAATGCCTTTTTCTGATCAAGGCACGCAGTTATGTATCTGGCACTCATTTTCCATGTAACTTCTGTTCATTTCTTTGCCAGTAATAAATATGTTCATAGGCTTGGACAGCATACACAGAATTGTGTATTTGACATAGATTTTGTTTAAATACACATGTAGGAAGATCTTTACTATCCACATCCTTTAATGCAAGATATCATATGGACAACTCTTCATAAAGTAGTAGAGCCTGTACTTACGCATTGGCCGGGCTCAATCCTGCGGGAAAGGGCACTTCAGACAGTAATGAAGCGTGTCCACTATGAGGATGAAACTACTCGCTATGTCTGCCTTGGTCCTGTTAACAAGGTAAGTAAAACACACACTACCTTCAGATTTTCATTCCATGGAAAGGATGTATAGAAAAGAATAATTTTCCTTGATCTTACTATTTTTTTGCATGGTTATATAATTATTTTTCAAACAGCTCATTATTATGCATAAATACAATATACTGTATATAACTTGTTCCTGCAAATTCTGTCAGTTTTTTGTGATATGGAACTTCATCACGAGGAGAAGCAATATATCCATTGGAGGGAAACTATGTTCCACTGATGTTATTTTAGACATACTTATACATGGCATTACCTGTCATTGATATTGTGGATAAGATGTGCAAGTTTGAGTGAGGATACTTGGGAACTTAAGCATGGTTACTATTTTGAATCGATCGAGATGACATTTCAGCATAGAGTTGCCAATATCACTGAAGCCACACTTTGTATGAAGACCACAGTTTGTCTCGTGGGACTCATTTGGCACATAATTTAGCATTTGACCAAAGTCTTAGGACTTTGGAAGAGGCTAAAGTAAGGTTTTTGGGGTTACTGATCACAATAGGATAGATGGAAATCGATTCGGAGCACCAGAAGTATGAAAACGTTGTTTAAAAGTTTCTCGTAAATGAGCTTTTTTCCATTTTGTGTTTTAAAAGGGCTCTAATTGATGAAATATGGCATCTGATCAAGATCTGGAAAGCTCTCGGTGTCCTCTATGCCCCACATCAGCAGAGATGCAGTTCTGAGATCCTATGCTTGAGTTATGGATTTACGAAGCTTGTTACGCCTCAGAGTATCTGCAGCGTTCCCTACAGATCCACCAGAGTGGGGTTATTTTTTGCTATGTAAAGGGCATGTCTTTGAGCGTTTTTGTATGTAGAGTTTTGATTTGGGGCTAAATACCTCTAGTCATGTCATGGATGGTCTTCTTGATTTCCACTTCCAGGAGGTGCTCACCCTATAGGGGTTGGTGCCCTTGGGGGCTAATCATTTGGACGCATGACCACGCTCATTTACTTGCCATGTAAAAGGTGATAGCACTTTTTTAAAGGGCCGTGTACCCTATTTAGCACACCTTATTTGCTCACTTGGACCTATGTTGTGATATAAAACCCCTCTTCTAGGCTGTGTTACCCACAAATTTTACTTCCTCATTGAACAAGCCTACAAGGACAATGAAGGAGGTGTAGAAATTTCAGCACTCTCCCAACCCGGTTTACAACTCCGTTTAAAACATTGTTTAATGCTCAACCCAATTTGTAAATGTGCTGCAAATTAGATTTTTCTCATAAACAATATAGGACTGAAACACAAGAAGAGCTTCTACAACATTTTCACTAACAGCAAATAAACCACATTCAAAGATAAATTTCAGACACAGTGTTTTTGGTCCAATGACCCAGGAAAAACCCCAACCTCTGGGGAAAACCTGTGAGAGAAATTTTTATTATTTGGAAAATTTACAGGAAGAGACAGAAAAAATTTCAGACCAACTTATCTCAACAAGATGAAATTTTTTTGCCTCGTTTTTCGTGCCAAACAGAAAAATTACAAACTCAGAAATTTTCCTGTAGCTGCCTTGATTTCTGTGCTGCTGTACAGACTATAAGACAGTCGTACAGACAGACTGTATGGCGTCCGTACAGATAGACTGTACGGACTATCTGTACGGACCTCGGAATCCGTGCCTGCAAACTGCCTCGGGATTCATGCCCATAAAATCTTTCCTTGAAAATCATGTCCAAAAATCTGCCTCGAAAACCGTGCTATACTTTCTCCCTCGGGATCCATGCTGTTGTACGGAATCCACACTGTATGGACTGTATAGACCAGCAGTAAATGCTGCTGTACCTTGCCTCGATTTTCGTGCCCTGCTGCTGTATCTTTTCTCCTCGATTTGCATGCCAAGAAAAAATTGTTTCAGCTTCTATTTTCTCCTCTTTCTCAGAAAATGGCTGTCTCTTCTCTCAAAATGCAAAAGTGCCTCTTCACTTGGAAACTTTCATTTTTGGTGAATAAATGAGGGTGAATGAAAAGCCATCTAATCCTAGGGCTCATATTACTCTAGATGAGTGGTTGTGATTAAAATCACTTTTCTCCACAAAATAATTAATTTCACTCACTTTTTAAATATTTCACTTGAAGTGTACTTTATTCTCTAAAGTGCAATTAATGCTCATTTGAAGTCATTAATATAAAGTCCATGTGACTCTGTTACCGACTAGGCTGCACCTAGTTGGACTTTCAGTGAGCCACCAATGATGAACAAGATACTTGTTCATATTCATAGTTTAGAAGTCCTTTCAGGCCTTCATGGCTATTTTATTTTTTGTAACACATGTTCATACCCCCTTGGGAAAATTGTAAAAAATGTCCTATCATTTAATTTTTTGTAAAAGGTTCGGCTTCACAGACTGAAGCATCAAGCTGACTAGCCCAAAGTGTTTTTTTCCCTTGGTTATTATTGGTTGTTGAACAAACAACTAATAATTTTTGAGTTTTTCACTCACACCTCTAAAGCTGGGGTAGTCATCTTGGTGTTTCGGCCTTAGGAGGTTATTAGAGCCTTCGGGTCAGTGTTTTTCAAAATGCTAGGCATTTGAATTGAGTCGTATGGACATGTACTAGGTCCCCCTAGAGTTTCGTCAGTTTCCGCAAATTTTTTTTGTTTTTTGTTTTTTAAGCCATTTTTTAATTATTTAATTAAAAAACTTCAGATTGTAATAAAAGTCAGATAAGGAGTCCATTTCTGACATGGGGATGCTTGTTTGGACACTCAAAGCATACTCTTTACCCCAAGGACCACTTTCCACATCAGTCGAGCAACCAGAGCACCTCGTGAGGCGTTATTTGGCTAAAAATGCATCAAGATGGCATTTTAATGCTAAATTTGGACATATTGACACTAAAGTCAAATTTTTAACAGAAGTCAAAATTAGTTAAAAAATTGATTTGAGTGACATGGCAAGAGTCCCATGTGACTAGCGATTTATACATCCACTCATATGAAGTCAAAGTTTGGTTTTAAAATAAGGTTTTGGAAGGTTATATTAAGAGGGTAATGTCAAATACACCAGGGGAAGACTCACACTACATTTGCGAGTTTGAGGGTGTAGACCCCACTTCCCACGTCACCATTTAAAAAAAGACAAAACCTTGGCTTATGATAATGTACCATGCATTGGTCCATCATGATGGGAGGTGACGTCAACTCACCATAGTGAGGACCCACGCTTGCTTGGATGGATTGGTTGCGCTAAGCCAAGGAGTGGCCCCCATTGCTATCGCTTGTAAAATTTGAGATAATAAAACGTGGACGCATCCTACCCTAAGTTTTGAATCAAAGCATGCATTTTGTTGGTGAAGCTCATGTCACGTGCTGTACAATCGCGTGAGGGAGATCAGAGCATGCGATTTGGTTTTTGGTGAGTTGGCTTTTGGGAGTTGGAGTGAGGTCGCCTACCTCATTTGAGGTGGCATCTCCTCCATACAAACTATTCAGTTAAACTAATAATCACCCCACCGATTCTTTTGATTGGTTCAGTTCATCTCAACTCAACTTAGTTACACTCTGGGTTGATATTCAGTATTGATGAGGCCCCCTTGGGTCTCACTTTTCCTATTTAAGCAGGTCACTTCTCCATTGTTGGGATCGGAAGGTTGAACCTCTTCTTGCATACATTGTAATATTTTCTGAGTATTGTTAATAAAAGGATTTGGAGGCAATTTCCGTGTGGGATCCATAGATGTTTGGTTGATGTTGTCTTTAATATTTATGCTAAATCATTGAGGTAATCTGTATCAACTCCTTTCATATTTTGCAATTGTTGGGATTACTTGTCTTTGTAAGGAAATTTACATTTCGGTAAGAATTGGAAGTGATTCTTTTTAGGTTACTTTTGATTATGGAATATATTAGATTACCAAGTTTTATATGATTTCTTGTATGGATCTATAATACTGCTTATCTTATTATTATTTCACACAGGTGCTTTTAATCCCCTTTGCATTTTGTTGAAGGTATTTTACAGGAAACCTGAGCTGGAGCATTTGGTGAGCGAGTGGGATTTCCCTCTTCTCTAGTAATTTCGAAAGAAGAAGCATCATCCCTCGGATCTCACCAAAGGAGGCGTCACCATCCCTTTTCTACTTCTTGCTCCACCTGGTTCTATCACTTCTTGATCCAAAAAATCTTCAAATTTACTTTGGTTACCGCTACTTTGCTTAGATCTACATTTCAAAGACATACATAAAGTAGATTTAAATTTCCAAATCTACATCTTATTGTGTAATTACAAGGTTTTCTTTTAAACATTAGATCTAGCCTTCTTCTCGCAGGTTTAAAGTTAAAATTTCAAAGTACTTGGTTAAGAAGATTAAAGAGCTTTCATTTGATTTATTTGGCATATAGTGCTTGAGATTTGCTTGCCATTCTTTTCAAGAGGCAAGCAAAGATCCTAAGAAGGCAAGCTTTCTAGCTTGCCTTAGTTTTTTCCTTTTTTTTATAGTCAGTTGTTACTTAGAATTTTTTGGGCAAACATTGGAAGTTTTTCAAAAGCACTCTTAAAGTTCTTTTGGGCACATTCCACTAACATTTGTTGGCTGTTTTTTGTAGGTTTGCAATAAAAGAGAGGGAAGCTTTGGCAAAATTTTCACAAAATCAACAAAAAGAAGACAAACGAAGCTCCCCCTCACATAAAAATTTTTCTTTTCACAAGTTGTAAGCCTTTGGATCCCAATTTGAGGATCAAAGTGCACTTTCTTTCGCATCATTGTAAAAGCAAAAATAAAGTTTGAGTAGGCTCGTTAGAGCCCGGTCCCCATCCCCCTTGGGGGAATTTGTGTAGGTGTCCTTTTTTTTGTTTTCTTTATATGTTGTTGTTATCACATATATAGTAGCTAGGGTACCATATTCTATTTTTTAGACAGTACATTTTTCAGCCAGATCTCTTTACATATGAGATGCTGAGATGAGCAGTTTTGACGAATCATTATTGTATTAGTGGACTATTGTACTCTCCCATGTCAGGACTGAGTCTTAGGATACTTAGATTTGAGGATCGATGTAGCCATTTAGTCATTACAGAGCAGTTATTGATGCCTAGTTTTATATCAGTGCTTTCTCATTGGACAGATGATGTTTCAGATGGATTATATTGCATGATTATGACTCAGCTTTTTATATTGTGTTATGGTTATCATTGCTCTTATACTCATTTTTGTGACATGTATTAACATGTGGTGTCACGATCTGGCGGTCATAATTATATGGACTTGGATGTATTTTGTATTATGTATTGATGTCCCTACTTAGACTTGGAAGTTCTTGATCTATACTCATTGGTTTTACCCTCAGGGAGAATAGAGGTAGTCATTCCCACCATTGTTTTGGCTTGTTAGTGTTGGCTTCATCATTCACTATCTCCACCCATCCATTACCTTCCAGTTTTGTTTTTAACTCGACTGACTTCTTGACTTATGGCATGGAGGACCTTTCCCCCGCTAGAACCTTTGTTGGACAAGCCTCCCTGTTTATATTGTGTCTCGGCTCTGAGTTGGTGACAGAACTTGCTTTTGGTGAGTTAGATTGTATGCCTAAATCATTCTGGTCGGTTGTCCCGATGTTTGGCACTGTGCAGAACTCCCCCTGGTCACTTGAGATGTTGTTGGCTAAAACTGAAAGCTCATGTACTACCTGCATTGGAAATATTATATATGCGCCCATGGAAAATGAAAATGCTAAAACTGTGTTTCTTAACATATGTGAAAAAGGGCAAGAGCAATGAAATGCTAAAATACCCCTTGAAGGGTATAAGAAAAGGTCCAAAAAAGCAATGGGTAAAAATATGCTATATCCAAATATTACTGACCTTATAAATATAAATATGTCCCGGATGAAAGCTGCGATTAGCTGTGCTTTTAAGCACTGGTGAAGTCCCAAAGGGTCATATAGGCTGAAAAGGCCATGGAAATAAAATTGATGGTCCTAATGAACTTGGATCTAACTTGATGTAGACATGATGCCTAAGTTGAATAAGCACTCTCTAAACAACTCAACCATTTGTGAGGCACTGCCATTCCTTGTGCTGTTGTTTGTCCGGCATTGGTTATAGTGAGTATTCTCTTTCCATATCCAAAGTGTCATGATGTTAAGTAGGAAGTCATCATTTGCCTTAGCCTTGTCAATTTCATCCTTCACCCTTCACTAGCAAATTGGCTACAACTATGAAATGAGTATAGTCTTGAAAGTCTAGTCTGAGTAATAATAAATAAAGCCTTATATATGTATTGGTTGATGTACCGCCAGTGAAATGACTGCTACTTGTTGTGATTGTTGCTTGAATGAGTTATAGAGCATGTCTTAGCCTTTTAACACTTGCAGCAGATGGATGATAGTCTGAGTTATTATTGGTGTCTGATCATTTATAGATGGTTATATTGTTTATTGGATATGGTTGATGATCAGATAGAGACCTGTGAGGGGTATGAGTATACACCTTAGATGGATTTGGACTCTCTGAGTCTAATGAGACAGTTTATTTCCACTTCCGGGCACTTGCAGATATGATCAGGCTCATTCTGTCTTTCTGATGCAGTTTTTTCTTCACAGGTTGATATGTCTGAGCAGGGAGATGTTTTAGTTGGATCTCCTAGGGCGTTTTATGGGCATATGGGGTGTAGCCACTTGTTTGTACCATAATACCCCCATCCCAGAGAGCCCGGTGGGCTCAGTTTGACAACGCAGACACCCTAGGAGGCTGTTTTGGCAGGTTCACTTTTCCCGAGGCAAATTAAAAAATGATTAAATGGCTATTGAAGAAATCGATTTGGGCTACTGAGGCAAGGAAATGACATGGGATGAGTCATGATGATGAGAGTGATGTCCTCCGCACCTTCTCCAGCAGTTGCAACACCTGATTGGGCCCCCACCTATTTTCTGGGCATTTTTATATTATTTTCTGGAGCTTTTGGGAGGCTCACGATTTCCTCAAGGAGGCACAAAGTCAAAGAATTAAAATATTATATTATTTTATTGTGCCATGGGGCACCCATAGGGAGTTAGTTAACACTCCAGGGACCCACCATGTGCTTCATTTATTTCTTGTTGTGTGGGGAACCCTCTTGTTGGGTGTTTTAGTCCACTTTGGTACTTTATGGTTATATTGATCCATGTATTGTATGTTGAGCTCATCTCAACCATTGATTAAAATATTTTATCTTTTAATCTTAGCCACTCGTTTTGAAAGTGGTTAGGATTCGGTTATGATTGTGGTTCTCTCATTTCTATTTAAAGGAGAGAGCTTCTCATTTGTAAGGAGTCTTTGGCTCTTGGATCTGAATAATCGAAAGATTTTTCTAGATCTGGTTTGCATCTGATGTTCTCAAATGGTGATTGGATAGTCTTTTGCTTCCTAGCATTGTGGAAATTCATGTGAGATCTATATTTTTCTGCTATCATTGTCTTGTCTATAGGAGGGCGTTTTGGCTAGAGCGTTTTTGCAGGGGGACCTCAACTCGTTCAGTTTTCTTTGTCTTGGATCAGGGGGTTTTCATTAGTTTCATTGTGATCTATGATTACGTCGTTTTACTTTCCTGTAGCATTTGGTTTCTTTATCTTGTATTGGCAAATCTAATATTGTTGATGTTTGCTCATGCAGGGTAGGGGGCGCATTGGTGGTTTGGGGCTTACATCCGTCATAGAAATCACTTGGATCTTCCAGAATTGATCGAAATAGAAAGGATCATCATTGTTAAGACTTCTACAAGCATTTCCAGGTACGATCCAACAGGTAAATCTCTTCTCTTTAACAAATCTGAATCCATTGTACCTGCTTTTCCTTCCATTTTTCTGAAAATTCCTAAAATACCGAAAAACCCTAAAAAATACTAAATTTGGGATCCGTTCGATCTTTGGCCAAACCACTACTGGGTTTTATAGATCGGGCCTCCCCTTCACTGAATCTACTGCAACGCTGGTCAAATTCTTGCTGGTTTGACCTAGATCTGATTTTTAGCTTGAAAACTGCATAGCGCCCCCAGTGAAAATTTGACCTCCTAGGGTTTTGACTTTTTCTGATTTTTGACTTCATAGAACGATAGATCGGGTCCCACACAGTCCAAATCACCCTCAACACTGTCTAGATTCATTGCAGTTTGACCTAGATCTGAGTTTTAGACTGAAAACAGCCCTAGCGCCTTCACTGAAAACTGGACTTTTCCGGAGTTTACTTTTTTTGAAATCTGACAGGCTAGGCTGATAGATCAGGGCTTGAGCACTCCAGAACACCCCCAATGCTGAGCTAGTTCCTGCCAGGTTGCCCTAGATCTGAAAAACTGACTTTCAGCCCCTAGCCCCCGTCATCAGATTTTGACTTTTCTAGATCTGATTTTTCCTGCAGTTTTCTGACTTGGGTTTGTAGTTTGGGCCATCTTGATCTCATTTCTCCTCCAATGCTGAGCTGATAGTCTCTTGGTGGCTCTAGACTTGCAGATCTGCCTCTCCAAACCCTAGCGCTAGCCCTCCTTCTGCTGATTTTCCTGTAACCTGAATCTTCTGGGCCAAATCCTTTTCTAGGTCCATAGATCAGGGTATATCTCAGGTGGGTTCACTGAAACGTTGTGCTGATACTGACTCCATTACCCAATGCACGAAAGGCACTGATCTCCTATCTCTAGCGCTAGCCCTAAATTGACCTTACTCCCGTTCTCTTTGCCAACATTCCTTGATAACTCAAGTAACCTGATACTTTCATATCTTTCACTAAGTCTGTCTCCTTGGTACTAGAACTGTCCTTGCTCATCCTGTCATAGTTACGTTTCCCAAGACAGTGGTCATCTCCATTAGTTGCTAGTACCTAAACCCTAGAGCTAGGGTTTTCGTTTACCTTACACCTTACGTACCTCAAAGCCACATTTGATCTGTTTTGGTGTCTAGGTCTGATTTCTCTTGTCGGGAGTAGGTCCGAGTCTCCCCCGTTGTTGTCTTGGACTTAGATAACATAAAGTGAAGGTTGCCTTGATTGGCGGACAACCATCCATTTGGGAGTCTAGGCAGTCTTGGTTCCACCCCCTTGGTTGCTTGCCCCTCTACCATCCATCTTGGATCCACCTCACGTAGGCAACTACAAGGTTGGTGATAACAGCTGTTAGCGTAGTTTCTTTTCTTCATCATTTCATGCTTTGTTTAAGTTTTGCAAAAGTAATTTGAATACTTACCCACTGCACTATACCAAAGTACCATAAGGGAAAAGATTTGAGCAGTGTAGTAATTAAAAAACAATTTTGTTATGCACTCGTGAGTTTAAAATAAACCCCCTCGCTTTCTCGAGTACAGGTTCATGGATAAGGGCTTGCCCGAGTACTGAATCTGGAAAGAGACTCCTGGGTTTTACCTTTTTCTAAATCAGAAAACTTGTTCTAAAACTTCTAAAAATTTACAAGGCCTTCATCCCCGTATGCTCTATTTCCACTGCAGCTTCGTCTGATTAGTTAGTAGTATCAGAAAGGGATTTAGGTGACTAGCTTAATTAGTTTCCACTCCCGAAATTAATATCCCCAGACGAAAATCCAACGCCTCGAATTAAGTCGTTGCGATGGCAAAATCCACAAAGGAAGCAGGAACATTTGGGCAATGGCCTCGAGACGCCGTTAGGCTACACCCTTGTTGGTGTAGTGTTGAACTAGTCTCAAAGACTCCAACCAGCCCACATATTCCTTGCGGGGAGCCACATCAGTTAATGGTTTTGGACATACTCCTCATACCTCCAGGTATATTGGGAGTTCCCATCCCCTAAGCTAATCAAGATCATTACCACATAAATAAAATCAACCAAGAATTTACCCATTCCTTAATCAATTCATTTAATAATGTAAAATTTACCAATCGAGACATTGCAATACTTTCATTGAGACTAGACTAGCAACCCACATTTGCAGGCATTCTTTTCATTTTGGCACTGGTCTATTCTGTTCTTTTTGCATAAGTTAATCTTGCAATGTGTCATTGAATATTGTGTATCAAATTTGAGTTAAAGTGTTGCTAAAGTTAATCTTGTTTGCAGTAATTGGTAATCTTTAATTTCATCCATTCCATATTAAAAATCCTAGAATCAATTATTTCTTTCGTAGAGTAAAAACCCTAGATTTTACTTTTCATTAGGGTCCACCACCCTTGGCTTCACTAGGAGTTGGCCTGAACGGAGGAGCTAAGTATCAGGTGACAACACTTGGATGGAGCTTGCCCCCAAGATCGCACCTAGTGGCTTGAAGATTTCTGCCACATTACCCGAGGTGCGAATTAAGCGACAACAGACTCAAACCCCTTTTTCCTAGTAACTTAGGAAAAAGTCACTTATGGGAACAATTCCTAAGTAAAAATCAACAGGATGATGTTGAGGGCAAACATCTATTGGGGTTAGTTGGGGCATGACGTCCTCCTTTTGGTATGCCTAACACTTGGTGTAGCCTAATTTCACATTATTATTGTTATTTTTAAGTCATTGTGTGGTTTAGTCCCCAAATTTGTGGGTGCACTAACCCAAATTGTTATATTTTCACATTATCTTGTAGGCTCATAACTTAAAATTAGGTGAGGCTAGTCTTATATAAATACTAAATAGTGCCTCCCTTTCATTGTAAAAACATAACAAGATATGGGTTCATTATGAGATCTTTTCTATTTCACTTGGTTTATTGGAACTCTTGATGCTATGTGTACCTCTCTTTGGATGACCTTTCTTTCTTGAAGGTTGATTTGATGAAGTTCTAAGGTTTCTTTTACACATGCTATTGGTTGATGCTAAGAATAGTTTTGATAATTCTTGCTCAAGGGTGGCCTAAGGCGTATCTCCTTGCTCATTCCTTGATTAATGTTAGTAGGTTTATATCCTAACCCTAGTTTAACATCATTCTTGAAGTGCTTTAGGCTAAGTTAGGGTTTCTTGCTTGCATTTTGTCATCTTTGTATGAGGAGACCTTTCCATCAAAGGAGCTCTCCATTGTTAATTGGGCCTTGGACTTCTTCGCTTGCCCTAATTAGGCTTTTCCACCTAGCTCTTGTGGTTGCTAGTTGATGCCCTAATTGCAAGATTGAAAACCATTCTAAGAGAGGGACATTGATATCGATCTCTTAATGCCCTAGGGATTGAGACAAGAATCATATGCACTATCTTTTCAACAAATCTATCTTTTTTTTATCAATTCACATGCCTTTTACTTCACATGCATCTTTATATATTGAAAAATCCTAAAAAAAATCATTTTGTTGGAAAAACCCTAAAAATCTAAATAAATTCAAAACTGGAAAAATATTTGCAATTTGATAATTCTGGTCCATTGATCAAATTTTCCCTCGTGGATTTATCCATAGATCTCCAAGAGCATCCCCATTTTCCTTGCTGTAATGGGAAACATGAAATTGCTTAAATTAGGAGTTCTGCAAGATTTTTCTAGTTTTGATTGGACCATCAAGTGTGCCCCAGGCCACTTGGTTATCTCCCCTTTAGTGTGCACTGTTTTGAGGCGGTGCCTTGGGAAGAGCTACGCTGTTGGGGGCGCAGAGCGAGAGCGAAGCGAAAAGCAAAATTTTCAAAAGCTTCTGAGGTGGGAGCGCTTTTTCTATAATATATATTTTTATATATTTGATGCATATATGTCAGAAAAACCATGTAGAATGTTTAATTAGTTTCAAAAAGCATAAAAACATGGATTAAACTAGTTACTATATAACACCAATCATCTAGGATTCTAGTAGTTATAACTTATAGCATTGTCATCAAATGATCAGTCATCAACCATAACATCAACCATTTTCAATTTTTCAATATATAACATTTGTCATGACTCTCAAAGTTTCAAACTCGTATCTCTTGTAACGAAAGTTACCAAACTATAACAGATAACATGAAATGATCAACCATGAAATGAAACGATTCACGAAGCACGTACTAATGAGTAATGACCAAAGTTCAAACAATTATAATATGCTATTATGTAGTCAATAGTGCAAATTTTCAAGCATTAAAATTCAAAGGTAGGTTCAAGTTTCATATAATGTTTTCAAAATATTTAATAGAGTCATAGAGTCACCATAGAAATATTAAAGAGTCGATATTTACAATTTGCAAAGTAATGAAAAATTAGAAAAAGACAAGCACTAATATTTTCTCTTGCCATGAGAAACTTCTAATTTCTTTTCTCGTGATCTATGAGCATTGCTAGCCTCCTCATCCTGAGTAGGTTGAAGTGGTTGTGAATTGCGTCCAATAGCTACACGACCCCCACGAGAGGATGGAGGTTGTGAAGCTAGAGGAAAAACTGGTACAGGTGAGATAGGTCGAACACTACTACTAGAGGGGGGTGGCATTTTTTGTTGCTGCTTTGTTGCACGGTTACCACCATCATCACCCAAAAGTTCAGCTTCCAAGCGCTCTAAAACCATGGTTCCATCCTCCAAATTGTTCTCCTCCAGGTTTTTGTCCCAAGTGAGATATGTTTTATCACTTTTGGCACGTTCACAATAATGAGACAACAACTAAACTTTTTGCTCGGTTTTCATTAAGGTTGTTTCTTTTCACACTATGGATGAAACTATAGGTGCTCCAACACCTGTCTACAAAAGAATTGTTGATTGCCTGTGAAAGCACTTTGACGACGGATTTATGCAATTGTGTGGTGGCAGAGCCATACATGTTCGACCACTCGATAGGAACCAATTTATCTCGATCTTTGTTTGCATGCAAACCAGTGAACACCCCATGTTGACTAAGGTATTTGCTCAATTCAGCACGCAATATGGCACTATCCTCTTGTCTATAGCTTGCATGTACCTCTGGATCTGTTTGGGGTTTTTTCTTGATCCCACCCCTCGGTGCTAGTTTGGGCAACCAAGATGGAGAATAATATTTTGGTGTAAGGACATAGGCTAAGGCATAGAGTGGAACATTAAGTTTATCCTACCTGTTGACCACATGCTTCTGAATATGCTCATACAAGATGGTATCTTTTGGCTCAACAATATCTTTTATTTGGCCTAGCATTGTATCCATTTGTTCATACACCTTCCCAATTACCGGTTGATCAGGTACTGCAAACCGAATCATGTTATAAATGGGCTTGGTGAATTGCAACACATACTTGACACTCACCGAAAACTGACCATCAAGAACGATGTCCTCCACCTCTTTTAATTCATGTCTCTCACATGCGGATGTAGCCTTGTCTTTGAAAACCTGCGATGAATCACTTGATACCATGCTATCCAATGCCTCCCTTACCTTCAAAAGGCGTCTGAAGGTAAGGTAATAGCTACCAAATCTAGTCTTTGCAAGCTTCAAAAGCTCCAACCTTGAGTGACACGGAAAATGTGATGGGCATTACTATGATTGGTAATAAATCTTATCATGCGCTTGCCTTTCTTGTACAATGAACCAATCCATTTATAATCATTCTCCTTCATCTTAATAATTTCATGCATCAAAAGGTTCAATGTGTGAACCAAACACCCGAACCAAATATGTTGGGGTATCTATCCTCAATGATTGCTCCCGCTGCTTTACATTTAGTAGTATTATCGGTAATGACTTGGATGACATTGTATGGCCCAATAGATTCAATGGTTTTAATTAAGGCTTTTGCAATATTGATGCCGATCTTGAACTGATCCGAGTAGTCATAGGATTAAAGGAAGACAGCACCACTGGAGGACACCCCAAGAATATTTATCAATGTCTTTCCCTTTACATTTGTCCAACCATCAGATACGATTGATACCCCATATTCATTCCAAGAATTTGTGAACTGCCCCAAAGCGTTTTGGATCTTGGATTTTTCCTTCTCAAGTCCCACGGTTCTAGCTTTGTCATACCCGGGGCTCCTGTATCTTGCAGGGGCACTTCGGATGGCTTCAACCATTTCATGCCAATAGGGTGAGTGAAGAACATTGAATGGTATGCCATATGCATAGAGAAATCAAAACACTTTTGCATCCACATCATCCTTGCCACCTTGGTCAAGGAAATTTGATATTGTTCTACGCCCCGAATGCGAGGGAGAGAATCCACTGCCATGGGTGGATGGGGATCGAGCACCGAATGTTCTATGTGAACTTGCGGTATTCTGTTCAACCCTTGCTTTCTTGGATAGGTATTGTGCTTCCTCCTCTTTCCTCTTATATTTGGCTCTATCATTTGATGGCACTTGTTTACAAGTTTTGACTCCTATAGTCTTGTTTTCATCCCATGGCATAACCCCACATAAGTGCTTTCTCACACGGGTATATGAACCTGTGTAAGTTACTCCACAATGGGGGCATGTAAATTTTGTGGTTCAACCCCCTCTTCCTCCTCCAAGCTTTGTAACATCTTTCCACAAGGGTGTTTGGTTGTCTTTGGTTTTCTTTCCATCACCACCATCACTATCATTTTCCTCATCCTCCTCTTCCTCTCCCACCTCTCCTTGATATGTTCCACTACCCACTTCTTCATCCTCTTCATCATTTCTCCTTTGGTTTCCAATCAACACCATCATAATAAACAATGGAACCAAAAGGACAAACCACATTGTGATTGACATACCCATCACCATGCTTGTAGTCTTGTAGAGGTTTACAGAATAACTCTTTGCCTGCAATGGAATGAGGGAGAAGGAATGGAAAAGAGGAGGAGAAGAAAACCTACAAGCATTCAAGCCATAAACAAATACATGTTTATGTTGAATTTTAGCATTAGCATGAATACTTAAAAAATTTGCAGACTAACTTTAAACAAATGACAAGTGCAGTAAAATAACATTCATCACATCAATACAATGGACACGAGTTTTTCATTGGGAAAGCTTTAAAGGAAAAAACCCCCAAAAAGCATTAGTAACTCATCTCGTTAATGAGATGATTGAAATTCTTCAAAAAGTTCCACAAACCCCAATAGGGTTAACCACAAAACCAGAAGATCAATTTTCCAAATTACATCAAAAATGCCCAATTAGGGCTTCTTCAGAAAATAGGGCTTTTCTCTCTCTTGCCCAATAATTTGCAGGCTGCCCGAAATTTTGTCAGCTGCCCGGATTTGCCTTGTCTGCCTAGTTAGCCTGCCCATACAGATACCTGCCCAGATTTCCTGTTTTCTGCCTGGTTGATTGCCCAAGCTGCCTGTTGCCCGAAAATGGTAGCTCTGCTGCTGCCTGTGATCTGTTGTGCAGCAGTGCTGCTGCTCGAGGGGCAAGCAAGCCTGACCAGAGCCCTTAGGGCTTGCCCGTGAATTTCCCGGAGGGTCTGTACAAACCCAATAGTTCTCACGGGCTCCAGGATACTACCTGAGACCCTCATGGGTCTGCATGGGGCTGCCCGAGGGTTTGGTGTAGCAGCAGCACCCACTTGGGTATGCCCTACGGGCTGCCCGTGGGTTTGCAGCAGACCCTAGCCCTTACGAGCTGCTGCTGCTCGCTGCCCGAGGGCAGAAGTAGAAGGGCCAAGCCCAACAAATGTTGCCTAAAAAGAAAAACGGGCAACCCGTGAAGAAAGCGGAGACTGCCCGTGAAGATCTGCCCGGATATGGAGATGGCTGCTCGGATCTAATGATAGCTGCCTGGATCTATATGATGGTTGTCCAGAGATGTTAGGTACTGAAGAGGAGGGTTTGCTGAACAACTTTTAAGACATAAAAGATAGGAAACCCTAGATTAGGGTTTGTCTTCAATGGAGGATGATGCCTATTATCACATATATAGTAGCCAGGCTACCATATTCTATTTTTCAGACACAGTACATTTTTCAGCCAGATCTCTTACATATGAGATGCTGAGATGAGCAGTTTTGACGGATCATTATTGTATTTGTGGACTATTGTACTCTCCCATGTCAGGACTGAGTCTCAGGACACTCAGATTTGAGGACCGATGTAGCCATTTAGTCATTACAGAGCAGTTATTGATGCCCAGATTTATATCAGTGCTTTCTCATTGGACAAATGATGTTTCAGATGGATTATATGCATGATTATGACTCAGCTTTTTATATTGTGTTGTGGTTATCATTGCTCTTATACTCATCTTTGTGACATGTATTAACATGTGGTGTCATGATCTGGCGGTCATAATTATATGGACTTGGATGTATTTGTATTATGTATTGATGTCCCTACTCTGACTTTGAAGTTCCTGATCTATACTCATTGGTTTTACCCTCCTTAGGGAGAATAGAGGTAGTCATTCCCACCATTGTTTTTGCTTGCTAGTGTTGGCTTCATCATTCATTGTCTCCACCCATCCATTACCTTCTAGTTTTGTTTTCAACCCGATTGACTTCTTGACTTGTGGCATGGAGGACCTTTTTTCCCCGCTAGAACCTTTGTTGGACAAACCTCCATGTTTATATTGTGTCTCGGCTCTGAGTTGGTGACAGAACTTGCCTTTGGTGAGTTGGATTGTATGCCTAAATCATTTTGGTCGGTTGTCCCAATGTTTGGCACTGTGCAGAACTCCCCCTGGTCGCTTGAGATGTTGTTGGCTAAAATTGAAAGCTCATGTACTACTTATATTGGAAATGTTTATATGCGCCCATGGAAAATGAACATGTTAAAACTGTATTTCTTAACATATGTGAAAAAGGGCAAGAGCAACGAAATGCTAAGATACCCCTTGAAGGGTATAAGAAAAGGTCCAAAAAGCAATGGTTAAATATATGCTATATCCAAATATTGCTGACCTTATAAATTTAAATATGTCCCGGATGAAAGCTGCGATTAGCTGTGCTTTTAAGCACTGGTGAAGTCCCAAAGGGTCATATAGGCCAAAAAGGGCCATGGAAGTAAAATTGATGATTCTAATGAAACTGGATCTAACTTGATGTAGTCATGATGCCTAAGTTGAATAAGCACTCTCTAAACAACTCAACTATTTGTGAGGCAATGCCATTCCTTGTGTTGTTGTTTGTCCGTCATTGGTTTTAGTGAGTTTTTCCTTTCCATATCCAAAGTGTCATGATATTAAGTAGGAAGTCATCCTTTTCCCTAGCCTTGTAAATTTCATCCCTCACCCGTCACTGACAAATTGACTACAACTATGAAGTGAGTATAGCCTTGAAAGTCTAGTCTGAGTAATAATAAATAAAGCCCTAAATATGTATTCGGTTTATACGCCGCTAGTGAAATGACTGCTACTTGTTGTGATTGTTGCTTAAATGAGTTGTAGAGCATGTCTTAGCCTTATAACACTTGCAGCAGATGGATGATAGTCTGAGTTATATTATTGGTATCTGATCATTTACAGATGGTTATATTGTCTATTGGATATGGTTGATGATCAGGTAGAGACCTCAGAGGGGTATGAGTATACACCCTAGATGGATTTGGATTCTCTAAGTCTAATGAGACAGTTTATTTCCAGTTTTGGGCACTTGCAGAGATGATCAGGCTCATTTTTCCTTTCTGATACAGTTTTGCTTCACAGGTTGATGTGTCCGAGCAGGGAGATGTTTCAGTTGGATCTCCTAGGGTGTTGTATGGGCATAGAAGGTGCAACCACTTGATTGTACCATAGTACCCCCATCCTAGAGAGCCTGGTGGGCTCAGTTTTACAATGCAGGCACCCTAAGAAGTTGTTTTGGCAGGTTCACATTTCCCGAGGCAGATTAAAAAATGATTAAATGGCTATTGAAGAAATTGATTTGGGATACTGAGACAAGGAAATGACATGGGATGAGTCATGATGATGAGAGTGATGTCCTTCGCACCTTCTCTAGTAGTTGCAGCACCTGATTGGGCCCACACCTCTTTTTTGGGCATTTTATATTATTTTCTGGAGCTTTTGGGAGGCTCACAATTTCCTCAAGGAGGCACAAAGTCAAAGAATTAAAATGTTATATTATTTTATTGTGCCATGGGGCACCCATAGGGAGTTAGTTAACACTCCATGGACCCACCATGTGCTTCATTTATTTCTTGTTGAGTGGGGTACCCTCTTGATGGGTGATTTAGTCCACTTTGGTACTTTATGGTTATATTGATCCATGTATTGTATGTTGAGCTCATCTCAACCATTGATTAGAATATTTTATCTTTTAATCTTAGTTACTCGTTTTGAAAGTGGTTAGGATTCGGTTATGATTGTGGTTCTCTCATTTCTATTTAAAGGAGAGAGCTTCTCATTTGTAAAGGGTCTTTGGCTCTTGGATCTGAATAATAGAAAGATTTTTTCGTGGATATTTTCTGGATCTGCTTTGCATCTGAAGTTCTCAAATGGTGATTGGATAGTCTTCTGCTTCCTAGCATTGCGAAAATTCATGTGAGATCTATATTTTTTCTGTTATCATTGTTTTGTCCATAGGAGGGCGTTTTGGCTGGAGCGTTTTTGCAGGGGGACCTCAACACGTTCGGTTATCTTCGTCTTGGATCAGGGGGTTTTCATTAGTGTCATTGTGATCTATGATTACTTCTTTTACTTTCCTATAGCATTTGGTTTCTTTATCTTGTCTTAGCAAATATGATATTGTCGACGTTTGATCATGTAGGGTAGGGGGCGCATTGGTGGCTTGGGGCTTACATCCGTCATAGAAATCATGTGGATCTTCCAGAATTGATTGGGATAACAAGGATCATCGCTGTTAAGGCTTCTACAAGCATTTCCAGGTATGATCTAACAGGTAATTCTTTTCTCTTTATCAGATCTCAATCCATTGTACCTGTTTTCCTTTCATTTTCCTGAAAATCCTGAAAATACTAAAAAACCCTAAAAAGTACTAAATTTGGGAACCGTTCGATCTTTGGCCAAACCACTGCTGGGTTTTATAGATCGGGCCTCCCTCTCACTGAATCTATTGCAACACTGGTCAAATTCCTGCTGGTTTGACCTAGATCTGAAATATTGTCTGAAAATTGCTTAGCACCCCCACTGAAAATTTGACCTGCTAGGGTTTTGACTTTTTCTGATTTCTGACTTCATAGACTGATAGCTTGGGTCTCACATATCATGACAAAACACCCCCAACGCTGTTCAGATTCATGACAGTGTGACCTAGATCTGAATTTTAGACTGAAACAACCCTAGTGCCATCATTGAAAAACTGAACCTTTCCGGAGTTTACTGTTTACGAAATCTGACAGGCTAGGTTGATAGATTAGGTCCTGAGCACTCCAAAACACCCCTAACGTTGAGCTAAATCCATCCTGCTTGCCCTAGATATGAAGAAATCAGTTTTTCATCCTCTCAGCGTCATTCATCAACTTTGACTTTTTCGGGATATGACTTTTCCTAAATTTCTCTGAACCGAGTGTGTAGATCAGGCCCTCTTGATACCATTTCCTCTTCAACGCTGAGCTGGTTGTCTGCTGGTGGCCTCAGATCAATAGATCTATCTCATCCAACCCTAGCGCTAGCCTTCCTTGATTGAATTCCTGCCTTAACTGAGCCATCCGGCCCAAAACACTTATCTGGGTCCATAGATCAGGGTCTACCCTATGTGGGTTTGCCTCAACGCTGGGTGTATACTGACTCCATTGCCCAATGCACAAAAGGCACTGATCTCCCATCCTTAGCGCTAGCCCTGAATTGACCTCTTCCCCTTGAAATTGGTTGTTCCTTGATGACTCAAACAATCACACCTGTTCACATTCTTCATTGAGGCTGTCAGCTAGGTACTAGATAGTCCCGACTATTTTCCTGCTCGTGCTACCTCGGTTATGCTTCCCAAGGCAGAGATCATCTTCTTTAGTTGCTAGTACCAAAACCCTAGATCTAACCATTTCCCCGAAAGGTCATCCTATTACTGTTTTGGATCAGCCAATATACTGCTGAAGTCCTGATCCATCTATTGAATCCTACTGTAGATCTACAGTTTTTTAAGACCTTACACCTTACGTACCTCAAAGTTTGTTTTGATCGGATCTGGTGTCTAGGTCTGATCTCTCCTAACGGGAGCAGATCTGGGTCTCCCCCATTGTTGTCTTGGACTCGAACAACATAAAGCAAAGACTGCCTTGGTTGGCGTGACAACCATCTCTTTGGAAGTCTAGGCAGTTTGGGTTCCACCTCCTTAGTTGCTTGCCCCTCTACCATCCATCCTGGATCCATCTTACACAGGCAGCCACAAGGTTGGTGATAACATTTTGGCGTTGTTGCCGCGGAGGTAGAGCCTACCTTGGTTCGACATACCTCACCTTTCCCTACGACATATCTTTTATTGGTGAATTACTTGTGTGGTTCACCTGGCGACTCCACTTCGCGACCCCATTGAGGACCGTGCCCAATGTATTAATCTTAAATTTTTAGAACATACCATAAATCATAATGAATTGAGATGTATTTCTGAGGCACATGAAGGAATTAACCAAAAACATGATTGAAACTACAAGACAAATAAACGAAAGGGATAGATGGAGGTCAGACTACGGGTATGAGGATGATCTCGAGCATGACTATGGGTATGAATCTAGTTATCACAATCTTTTCGATACCCACCAACTTCCTCACCCTTGCAATGAAGATTTCCCAACCATCCCGAGTGGTCCTGTAAGTCAACATGAACCTAGAAGTCAGTCCCAGTCAAAGCCTTATAGCCAAGTAACTAGAGCTGTTTAAAAACAAGACAAGCGGTCTCCTTTTCACTTTTTTGAAATACCGGGAGCACCTCATCCTATGCCAAACGATTACACTAGGAGGTTGTCCCAGTTTAGTGGAAATAATGATATATCTATTTGTTGCAGCTGCAACATTTTCCCAAATTTCTAAAAATTTTTGGACCCTCCTCTTAATTTTATCTTGCCTGGATTTGCTTTTGATTGATGGACCCTGTTGTTTTCTGCTACAAATTTGGATCCTGTGAGGTTGATTTAAAGAAGCTGAATGACTATCTTTTGTTTGACTTGGTTTGAAGTTTTCGTTTTTCGCCATCGGAAGTTTATTGGACTGTGAATTGGGGCCGTAGTCATCTACGTAGCCGCTGTTGCGGAAGCCTACTTATGAACGTCCCGATGGACAGTTATGATGTTCACCGATGCGCTTTATTGCATTTGTTTCTTTGTACTGTCGGCGTTTTTATTTTATTGCGGCCGCAGCATCAATCTTCTGTATCGCCGCCGTTTCGGAAGACATATGAAGAATGGACTGATGGATAGTTGTTTATTTCGTCGATCACGCGGATTTATTGTTTCAACTTTTTGCTTTGCAATGATTTTTCGAAATGTTTTGACTTGGATCGGAGGCCATAGTCTAATTGTGTTCTGTCGTTGCGGCTCCGGAGCAGACTAATTATCCGCCATATAGGTTTTCCTTTTGTCGATGTTTTTATTTTGATTTTCGCCGATGGTTCGCTTGATTTTCGCTGACGGTTTGTTCTAGTTTTCTCCGATGTTGAATGGTCTACGGAACTTTTGGTCCATGTAACCTCCGCCGTTGCGGCTCTTTAACGAATTAGTCATTCGATACTATAGTGTTTTCGAGATCCGATGCCGCAAGGTTAGTGTTTTATTTCGCCGTTTTTATTGTGCCGCTGAACTCCTAGTTCATCCGTCGCCCGCCGTTGCGACTCATTAGCAGGTTAGCCGCTCGATGCTTTAGTTGTTCCGCTGTTCGATAGAAGGTTTTCCCGTCGATTTGTTTTTTCACCAAGGTCTATATATATGGGACGGGTAATTTTTTATTGTTATCTTTGTGAACTCTTTCCCTGTCGAGTCGAACTGTGCGTTCGTGCCTAGCTGTCGGGATCTCGTTCGTGGGTGGCGTTTCCGTGGAGTTTTCGGATTTCCTTGTCGACTGCACAGCTCGTCTGCTTGGTAGGCCAACTGTGGTTTTACCCTTTCTTTTGAGTTCATGAGTCAGTTTTGGAACTAGGGTTTTGTCCTCTGGTTAGGCGTTCCCGCTGTTGGTGGTTGGTCGTCTAAGTCTGATTTTACATCCTTATGGCGTGAGGTAGCAGTGGGTTTGATGGCATTTACGGTGGGGGGTTTTTGTTTCTTGAGTCTATGGTGAGCCGTTATGGAGTTTCGAGCCTAGTTCGAAGGATTAGGAGGTTGGTGCAGACAAGCGTTACGCTGTCTGAACCGGTTTTTATGGGTTTGTCTATGGCCATCCGGGGTGAAGTTTTTCAGTTTTCCTCCTGTCGTAGACATTTGCCCTATTTTCTTGGACATCAGAGGGTTTGTTTCACGCGTTTCGATTACTGTATGGGGATGTTCGTTATGGCGAAGAATTGGATTGCAAATTTTGTTTAGGCGATGTATTGTCAGTCACGATTATTGCTAGTTGCAGACAGACTTAGGATTTTTCAGACATAACTTTTAGAAGTTTCTTGCTAGTTATTCTCAATTTTGCATTTGCATTGTGATAGATTTAGCTGTTGCAAATATGGAAGAGGTAAATTTTTATACAGTTTTCTTCATTCTTCGAATACTGATTAAAAGCTCAAATAGCCTAAATGCATTTGGGTTTATGATAGGGCAACTCCTTCAAAGGCGACATGTCTAAGAGATAGAAAAAGAAGGCCCCTGTTGCGAAAGGAGAAGCTGAGGTGGAAATCATTACCAAGGTAAAATATATCTATGAAGACACTAGAGCTACCACCGGGGTAGAGCCTGATTATAATTGGGGTGAAATATATAAGATGATTTCAAATCAAAACGTGCCCGATGCTGGATTTGAAGAATTGACCATATATGCCAACATAGAGAAGTCAGCTCTTATGAAGATAGCCACTAGACCTCAGCTGTTCCCATGCTCAGAGGTGATCAGTTGGATTCTACCTAAGGCTGATGTGACCACTATGATTTTAGCCAATACTGCCAAACATGGATATGTTGCCTACAGTCTTGGTTATGTCTCATTGGCATATCACCTATCCCCAGCCCAGGTTTACGTAACTGAAGATTGGTTGAAAGAAATAAACTTGGACCTGGTTGAAATAGTGAAGATGATGATACATGGGGAGAACTTTCGAACCAGGCCATCAGGAGAGTATGATACAGCTACTCTTAGGACACCTTATAGGTTTATAGCATTGATGTTGAACATAGTGTTTGGGAGAGCTCATGGTAAGAGCTTCAAGTTGGGATGGATCCCTATTATTTTCTATGTGGCCACCTAGGGGACTGTATTCAAATGGGCAAACATTGTGTCCAACAACCTCTCAGCTTGCATTTCTTCAGCTCTGGGAGGGGTTTCCCAGAAGAAGTCTGAGTTTTATATGAGTTCCATCTTAGTGGACTGTATACTATGCACCCAGCCATTTCCAGCCTTAAGATGCATTTGGGACAGGGACAGAACCTTTGTGTACGCTGCATACAAAATATTTTGGGCACACAAGTATTACAACCACTATAGAGAGATATGTGAACATTTTATGATACCTTTAGACAATTTGATCTTCCTAACAGAATGCAATTGTATTTCTGAGGAGGCATTTAAAGTCATCGAGGAACATGCAAATTATTATTTGACTGACGAAGGGTTGTACATCAGGATGTATGGTTGCTCCAGGGCACCTTCTTTGCTCCCCAAGTATGCCACTGATTATGTGGTGCATAAAGGAGCAGTTAGGCAAGTTTACCTAGATGGTGTAGGAAGCTTCCTGTTTGAACACAAGAAGGAAGCCTATCCTGCCATACCTTTCAGGCTGGGAAGCTACAAATTTACAAATATTAAAAGAGCTGCTGAATTTGTACAGGAATTGGAGCAGTTTCATTTTGGAGAGATGAGCTTCCATAGAAATGACTCCCAGAAGAAGGTTGCAGAACATTGCAAAGAGGCAAATGTTCACTTTGAATATACAAACTTCTGGGACAAAGATGAAGAAATCTTCAGGAATGCAAGGAATATGACTGCATTAAAAAGAAGATTTAAACAGAAGATCACCGTTAAAGGCGGTAAGGGGCAAACTGCGCAGAAGAAAGTTGAAGAGGAGGAGGCCAAGAAAAGAGAAGAGGATGCTAGGAGACTAGTGCAAGAGGCTGAGAGTTGGCTTAAGAATGAAGAAGAAGAAGGAAAGAAATCTGCAGAGGAAGCAACAAAGAATGCAGAGGAAGCTGCAAAGAAGACATAAGAAGAAAGAAAGAAGAAAGAAGATGAAGAGATGAAGAAGAAACAAAAAGAAGCTGAAGGTCTGAGGCTGACAGGATCTACAACAGACCAGCAAACTACTGACCCAACAGGCATTCAAGAAGTACAGGATCAGACAGATCAGAGGTAGGGACAAGATAATCCTGATTCCCAGGAGCCTGCTGCAATTTCTGGCAGCACTCAGGAACAAGTGGTTTTTTCTGAATTGAATCTGATACCTTTTGTGCAGGAAAAAGGAGAAGAAGTCCCAGATTTTAGCACCATTTTTTATGACAGAGAGAAGAAGAGGATTGTCAAAAGGACTGAGAGAAAAATTGAAACAGGGGGACAACCAGGCATGATGGTCACTGATAAAACTTTGGTGCATGGGACGGATGTAGATTCGAGGTTAACAGCAAGAGCTGGAGTGGCGTTGACACAAGCCATTGAAGATAATGTAAATAGATTGATGACGGATCTGAAGCAGTCGAAAAGGAATGCAGCTCAGTTGAAGGAAACTTTGAAGAAGGAGAGAAATGAAGGTTATAAATTGAAGAGGAAATTTGAAGACATGCTAAATGAAGTGAAGACTTCAAAAGTAGAACTTCAGACTCTTCAAGCAAACAAGATGACTTTGGAAGTTTCCATGGAAAGGACAGGTAAGGATGCTCAGAATAACCTAGCAGAATTGCAGAGGTTACAGCAAGAACATCAGGTGCTGAAGACAGAAAAAGATGACCTCAAAACAACATATGAAACTCTTAGTGCAGAAAAGGACCAGCTGCAAAACAAAGTACAAGAGTTGGAGGCACAGAGGGCTACTATGGAAGAGAAAGAAAAGCAATTTCAAGCGCAGGTAGCAGATTTTGAAGGACAGATTACTTCATTAGCAGCATCACTGAAGGATGCTAGTGAACAACAAACTAATATCTAGCCTCTAAAGGAGCATGCCCTAGCCCAACGAAGAAGAATGCACCAGTTGCAGGTGTCTATTGAAGAGGAAAGATGTAAAGTCTTGCAGATAGATAACAGATTGGAGGAAATTTTGGAGACTACCTCATATTTTGTAGATAGGTGTCCGGACATTTTGAAAGTCCTGACTGGAAGGATAATAAGGATAGAGACCAATGAAGAAATTCTTGCAGATTTACCAACTAAAGATCAACGCAGCTTAAAGCAGGACTATGACTTGTTAGAGTTTGCAATAAACACAGCAGAGGAGTTCAAGAAAGCTGTGAGGAAAACTAGAGGAGCTTGTACTTACTACTGAATACTGCAGAAGGGTGCTGGTCACCTACAACAGATGCCAAGTTGCTGCAGAACAAAGACTAGAGGCATTACCAGAGCATGAGCTGCTCACAGAAATGCTACAGAGCAGGTATCAGGAGGATGAGTAGAAGATACAACAAGTCAAAGACTTGGATGAGCAGATCCTGAAAGATTCCGTAGCTCATGCAGTAGTCAGCATCCATTTGCTTGAAGATCAGCTGCGTTTAAGCCCAGCCAGAATCGAAGTAGTTAAAAATCAGGCTGCTAAATATGAGATCAATATACGTTTTCTTGAACCTTCAGAATTTGAGAGCATAGCAGCGGAAGCCCAAGCATGGAAAAAGTTCTTAAATGATCAAGCGGGGCCCTCTACTTAGAAGTACTTTATTAGTTTTTGTTTTAAATGTAATATATTGTAAAATGTATGAGCACTCACTATAGGACAAATTTTGGGAGTTGAAACGTTGGGGAAGCCCAAGAGTCATTTGGGGCAGCCCAAAAGTTTTGCTTTTTGTATAAGTATAGGAGAGTTTGATAAGGAAAGGAACTTTTTCCCAGTTAGACTTGTGAAAACATGTTGTAAGAAGAACTATTTCCTTTTGCAATAGATAATTACAATTTTGCTTGTTGGAGAAAGCTTTGGTGGAATGTTCAAATGCTGTGCAATGGATGTTGTTGAAGGGGAACTATTTTGTTTTCAGCCTTTGTCCATTAACTGTGAGATCGTTCTAACTTATTGAACCTATGTTCTTGTATGAATGCTCTCTAGTTTATTTTATGGAGTTTCCACTATGAGTAATGAATGCTTTTCATAAACAATGAGCTATCTTGTTGTTCATCTATCTATTCATGTTTATGTGTTTTGAAATAAAGAACAACTACCTGTGTTTTTTCTTAATGCATGAACAGTAATACATTACTCATTAAATGATAATCTCGCTCCCTAGGGACAGTTTAGTTAAGTTAGTTTTAGTTTTCTTGCTGTGTGTGATTTAGATGCGAGAGAGTTAAGACGAGAGGTAAGAACCTGCGCATCACATTGTGACCGCTCCTTGTATTCTCTATCAATCTGCATTCTTAGATAGGCACTTGCATCTCATACTTAAAACTAAAAAACTAAAAAAGATACACGGTGGACCGGGCCGTAACCGGTAAAACCCTTTATTTTGGTTACTCGACCTACGCTAGCCGGAGCGCAAACCGGACGGATTCCCCATACCAAACAGTAACGGGCTAGTTGGGAACGTTTACTGGGGAGAATCCCTTGCTGTTGTCGCCTGCGATTTTCCCTTATCAAATGAATGATGATGATCATTTATCCTCAGTTGAATGTAATGAACAATCTCAAGAAGAACAACCACATGGTGATGATATACTAGTAAGCGAGCTTGACCTAGAGCCTTCTTTGTCACATTTGTCGAATTGGAATCTGTGTCCAAATAATCATCAAGAGCCTCCAAGGAATGATTCTTGTAATGCTACTACTATTCCTCGTCATACTTGTGATCAAGGTGATTTGGTTGAGGAGATTAATCATAGTGAGTCCAGTTCTTCGGATGTTAGTTTCAGTCTTGCCAATTTCTCTAGCAAATGTCCCAACTCACATGCAAGATTGGTGTTAACACCTTTAGGTGATACAAATCAAGTTTTAATTTGTCATTCCATCCTCCCATCCCAGCTCTTGAAGTCCTTCTCTATGGTATCATGTGGTACAGATTCTAGAAAGTGCCAAATGGTCAATGGTAAAACATTTTATCACCTTTCATCCTTGGTGCATAATGCTTTCAACTTTGCTAATTTCTTTGATTGGGTGAATGAAAATCTCTATAAAGACCAATTCCATATTTTCTCATTTTATAAACAGCAAATGGGGTTAATCTCAATTTTTGGTTTAATGATCTCTAATTTGTCCCTATTTTGTTTCATCGTTGATCATAATGTGAGAATGATTGAGTATGCTGACCAAAAAGATGAGGGAAAAAATGATTGCCTAGGAGGGATGAATCATGTATTGTATTCTTTTCTTTCATCAAATACAAACTTGCATACCTTTTATGACTCTATCAACATCTTGATGGATGAGTTTTTAGAAATTCAATCTCATCCCTGGCATGATTTCATTTCTCTTGATCCATATCTTTCTTTAATTTTATACAACAAGTTATAATGCCTTCAATTTTCATTTACATTACTTACAAGCCATCTTTGACTTGTTGTATCATTAACTGTAAAGAAAGCTCAATAGATTTGTTCAGCAAGTGGTTGCATTGGATTTATGATTTTACCTAACACTTGTCTAAATTGGCTAGAGTAGGGTAGGTAGGATCTGAATAAGCCTTTCCTGGCAATAATGTAGCACCTTGCACCTTTGTTTGAAGCTCACCTTTGAAGCTCTTAGTATAGTTTTGATTTTTGTTATCCTGCAAAATAAAAAATCAAACTTTTATTGAAAGTTATGGTTATAGCCTAGATTTATTTTCTGCTTTTCAGTTTCATGCTTCTTTGTTTTCAGTATTTTATATATTATCCACATATCGTTCTGACGACCGGTCTGTGAGTTTGGTATAGCTTTGGACATGGTGCAGGTAGTCAGTGACATTTTTGGTAGCGGTTGCAGAGCTGGATGGATTGATTGAGGATGCGAGAAGCAGAGTACGAGGACCAGAGATTCTGAGGTTCTCAAGCGCTCTTTTCAGTAGAGCACTTGTCCCGGCTGGGCCCAGAAGATGTTATCACATATATAGTAGCCAGGCTACCATATTCTATTTTTCAGACACGGTACATTTTCCAGCCAGGTCTCTTACATATGAGATGCTGAGATGAGCAGTTTTGACGCATCATTATTGTATTTGTGGACTATTGTACTCTCCCATGTCAAGACCGAGTCTTAGGACACTTAGATTTAAGGACCGGTGTAGCCATTTAGTCATTACAAAGCAGTTATTGATGCCCAGATTTATATCAGTGCTTTCTCATTGGACAGATGATGTTTCAGATAGATTATATGCATGATTATGACTCAACTTTTTATATTGTGTTGTGGTTATCATTGCTCTTATACTCATCTTTGTGACATGTATTAACATGTGGTGTCATGATCTAGCGGTCATAATTATATGGACTTGGATGTATTTGTATTATGTATTGATGTCCCTACTCTGACTTTGAAGTTCTTGATCTATACTCATTGGTTTTACCCTCCTTAGGGAGAATAGAGGTAGTCATTACCACCATTGTTTTGGCTTGCTAGTGTTGGCTTCATCATTCATTGTCTCCACCCATCCATTACCTTCCAGTTTTGTTTTCAACCCGATTGACTTCTTGACTTGTGGCATGGAGGACCTTTTTTCCCTGCTAGAACCTTTGTTGGACAAACCTCCCTGTTTATATAGTGTCTCGGCTCTGAGTTGGTGACAGAACTTGCCTATGGTGAGTTGGATTGTATGCCTAAATCATTCTGGTTGGTTGTCCCGATGTTTGACACTATGCAAAACTCCCCCTAGTCGCTTGAGTTGTTGTTGGCTAAAACTGAAAGCTCATGTACTAATATTGGAAATGTTTATATGCGCCCATGGAAAATGAAAATGCTAAAACTGTGTTTCTTAACATATGTGAAAAAGGGCAAGAGCAACGAAATGCTAAGATACCCCTTGAAGGGTATAAGAAAAGGTCCAAAAAGCAATGGTTAAATATATGCTATATCCAAATATTGCTGATCTTATAAATTTAAATATGTCCCGGATGAAAGCTGCAATTAGCTGTGCTTTTAAGCATTGGTGAAGTCCCAAAGGGTCATATAGGCCAAAAAGGGCCATGGAAGTAAAATTGATGATCCTAATGAAACTGGATCTAACTTGATGTAGTCATGATGCCCAAGTTGAATAAGCACTCTCTAAACAACTCAACCATTTGTGAGGCAATACCATTCCTTGTGTTGTTGTTTGTCCGGCATTGGTTTTAGTGAGTTTTTCCTTTCCATATCCAAAGTGTCATGATGTTAAGCAGGAAGTCATCCTTTGCCCTAGCCTTGTAAATTTCATCCCATACCCGTCACTAGCAAATTGACTATAACTATGAAGTGAGTATAGCCCTGAAAGTCTAGTTTGAGTAATAGTAAATAAAACCCTATATATGTATTTGGTTGATACACTGCCAGTGAAATGACTGCTACTTGTTGTGATTGTTGCTTAAATGAGTTGTAGAGCATGTATTAGCCTTATAACACTTGCAGCAGATGGATGATAGTCTGAGTTATATTATTGGTATCTGATCATTTACCGATGGTTAGATTGTCTATTGGATATAGTTGATGATCAAGTAGAGACCTGAGAGGGGTATGAGTATACACCCTAGATGGATTTGGACTCTCTGAGTCTACTGAGACAGTTTATTTTCAGTTTCGGGCACTTGCAGAGATGATTAGGCTCATTTTGCCTTTTTGATGCAGTTTTGCTTCACAGGTTGATGTGTCTGAGCAGGGAGATGTTTCAGTTGGATCTCCTAGGGCGTTGTATGGGCATAGCGGGTGCAGCCACTTGATTGTACCATAGTACCCCCATCCCAGAGAGCTTGGTGGGCCCAGTTTGACAACGCAGTCACCTTAGGAGGCTGTTTTGGCAGGTTCATGTTTCTCAAGCCAGATTAAAAAATGATTAAATGGCTATTGAAGAAGTTGATTTGCTCTATTGAGGCAAGGAAATGACATGGGATGAGTCATGATGATGAGAGTGATGTCCTCCGCACCTTCTCCAGCTGTTGTAGCACCTGATTGGGCCCACACCTATTTCTTAGGCATTTTATATGAGTTTTTGGGAGGCTCACGATTTCCTCAAGCAGGCACAAAGTCAAAGAATTAAAATGTTATATTATTTTATTGTGCCATGAGGCACCCATAGGGAGTTAGTTAACACTCCATGGACCCACCATGTGCTTCATTTATTTCTTGTTGAGTGGGGTACCCTCTTGATGGGTGATTTAGTCCACTTTGGTACTTTATGGTTATATTGATCCATGTATTGTATGTTGAGCTCATCTCAACCATTGATTAGAGTATTTTATCTTTTAATCTTAGCCACTCGTTTTGAAAGTGGTTAGGATTTGGTTATGATTGTGGTTCTCTCATTTCTATTTAAAGGAGAGAGCTTCTCATTTGTAAAGGGTTTTTGGCTCTTGGATCTGAATAATAGAAAGATTTTTCCATGGATATTTTCTAGATCTGCTTTGCATCTGATGTTCTCAAATGGTGATTGGATAGTCTTTTGCTTCCTAGCATTGCGGAAATTCATGTGAGATCTATATTTTTTCTGCTATCATTGTTTTGTCTAAAGGAGGGCGTTTTGGCTGGAGTATTTTTGCAGGGGGACCTCAACTCGTTCGGTTATCTTCGTCTTGGATCAGGGGGTTTTCATTAGTGTCATTGTGATCTATGATTACTTCTTTTTACTTTCCTATAGCATTTGGTTTCTTTATCTTGTTTTAGCAAATATGATATTGTTGACGTTTGATCATGCAGGGTAGGGGGCGCATTGGTGGCTTGGGGTTTACATCTATCATAGAAATCACGTGGATCTTCCAGAATTGATTGGGATAGCAAAGATCATCCCTGTTAAGGCTTCTACAAGCATTTCCAGGTACGATCTAACAGGTAATTCTTTTCTCTTTATCAGATCTCAATCCATTGTACCTGTTTTTCTTCCATTTTCCTGAAAATCCTTAAAATACTAAAAAACCCTAAAAAGTACTAGATCTGGGAACCGTCTGATCTTTGGCCAAACCATTGCTAGGTTTTCTAGATCGGGCCTCCCTCTCACTGAATCTACTGCAACGCTGGTCAAATTCCTGCTGGTTTGACCTAGATCTGAAATATTGTCTGAAAACTGCTTAACACCCCCACTGAAAATTTGACTTGCTAGGGTTTTGATTTTTTTTTTTCCTGATTTCTGACTTCATAGACAGATAGATCGGGTCTCACACATCCCAAATCACCCCCAACGTTGTTTAGATTCATGACAATGTGACCTAGATCTGAATTTTAGACTGAAACAACCCGAGTGCCATCACTGAAAAACTGAACCTTTCCGGAGTTTACTGTTTCCGAAATCTGAAAGGCTAGCCTGATAGATCAAGTCCTGAACACTCCAGAACACCCCTAACGCTGAGCTAGATCCAGCTTGCTAGCCCTAGATCTGAAGAAATCAGTTTTTCATCCTCTTAGCCGCATTCATCAAGTTTGACTTTTCCAGGATCTGACTTTTCCTAAATTTCTCTTAATCGAGTGTGTAGATCAATCCCTCCTGATCCCATTTCCTCTTCAACTCTGAGCTGGTTGTTTGCTGGTGGCCTCAGATCAATAGATCTGTCTCATCCAACCCTAGCGCTAGCCTTCCTTGACTGAATTCCTGTCTTAACTGGGCCATCCAGACCAAAACACTTATCTGGGTCCACAGATCAGTGTCTACCCTATGTGGGATTACCTCAACGCTAGGTGTATATTGACTCCATTGCCCAATGCACGAAAGGCACTGATCTCCCATCCTTAGCGCTAGCCCTGAATTGACCTCTTCCCCTTGAAATTGGCTGTTCCTTGATGACTCAGACAATCACACCTGTTCACCTTCTTCATTGAGTCTGTCAGCCATGTACTAGATAGTCCCGACTATTTTCCTGCCCATCTTGCCTCAGTTACGCTTCCCAAGGCAGAGATCATCTTCTTTAGTTGCTAGTACGAAAACCCTAGATCTAACCATTTCCCCCAAAGGTCATCCTATTACTGTTTTGGATCAACCAATATACTGCTGAAGTCTTGATCCATCTACTGAATCCTACTGTAGATTTAGAGTTTTTGAACACCTTACACCTTACTTACCTCAAAGTTTGTTTTGATATGATCTGGTGTCTAGGTCTGATCTCTCCTATCGGGAGCAGATCTGGGTCTCCCCCATTGTTGTGTTGGACTCAGACAACATAAAGCGAAGACTGCCTTGATTGGCGTGACAACCATCTCTTTGGAAGTCTAGGCAGTCTGGGTTCCACCTCCTTAGTTGCTTGCGCCTCTACCATCCATCCTGGATCCATCTTGCACAGGCAGCTACAAGGTTGGTGATAACAATGCCCTAGCTAGACTCATCCATGCTAGGGCACAATCATAAACTTTCTTCTTCAACCTGTGAGATCTTCTTTGAGGAGCAGCTGTACCTGTGAGAGCAAGTGTGTGTAATAATGAAATGGATTGATCTTCTTTTATATCCTTGAGTCACCTGTAAATGGACCAAAATTAGAAAGAACAAAATAATATTATTTTATTCTTTTCTAATTTTCACTTTTACCTTTAGCCTCTCTGTAGTCCAAAAGGTCCTTTATGTATTTTTAACTTTTACCAAAAGTCCTTATGTATTTTTGACTTCAACATAATGGTTACTCAAGACAGGGTTGAGTCCCCCCAGGGCAGAGCTGGGTCCATATCATAGTCAAGGACTAGATATCATCATTCAACAGAATGATCACTCAACACTAGGTTGAGTCCACACCATGGTCCTGGACCAGGTGTCCCCATTCTCCTAAGAGAATGGTTCTCGATGCTGCTTAGAAAAATCAATAGTTTATATGGAGAAAAATAAAACAAGAACGAGTTTAGAGCCTACCTCTCTAGCTCTCCAATGGTGGTTGAATCCTATGGCAGCCTTCAATCTCCCCTCCAAGCTCTTGCAAATGGAAGCCTTCAATCTTCTTTCATGCTCTCCAAGCTCTTTGCCAAATCTCCAAATTCACTCCAAGTTCCACAAACCCTTGCAACATGAATCAAATGGCAACAATGAAGTAAAATGAGGTTTGGGGGTGCTTTAAAGCCCAAGCACACCCCTCCAAAAAAGACAAAAAATGGTTTCCTCTCCTCAGTCTGCGGGTTTGACGTCGGGACGAATTCGGGAGCGTTGGGAGCGATTTTTAAATTGTCGTAGCAACGAGGGAGTGTTCAGGGAGCGAATGCTCTCGATCACTCCCTCCTCGCTCTGGGATAGGGGCAAGGAGCGAGTCATTATGCACGGGAGCATGCTCTACCAAAATGTTCTCGAATGGGAGCGAATGTAAATCGCGCTTTTGGGACGCTTTTCCAACGATTCGCTCGGAAGCGAGCTACTAGAGCGAGGACGAGGGGGGGTAGGGCGCTCCCCTGCAACATAGGGGAAGAATGAAATCTTGCTTGGGGATTTATGAATCGTATTGAAGTGGTGATATTTATTGATATCACTTGGTAGATTGAATTAACTCCTTTTGTATGATTTATGTTGACTCCATATAAGGCACTGATCTTAGCCATAAGCCTTGTAGAATGGTATTTGTAGGTGTTTTGGTGTTTGCAGGTGTTCTTCCTCCATTAGGTACTCTCCCTTTTAGGAGTTACTTGAAGAAGTTGAGGACTTAGGTCGTGGCGACATTGTGTCTAACCCCTGTTGTATGCTTACCACCACTAGGATAGGGCATACTACTTTGAAAGGACTACTGTTGGAACCTAATGTCTTGGTGGTTCATCACACCCTTGGATCTTTTGGAGACAATCCAGTCATTAGATGACAGGCAACTAGCGGAGTAGTCGACTGGAGGCCCGACTAGGAAGGTCGGTGGAACGACTGAACATTCAGTTGATTAGACGACTGAATGGCTAGAAGGGTCGTGGTTGGCGCAGCTACAACAACCGACTAAACTTTGGGACGTTGTGGAGTTTACGGAAACGGTTTGGACCAGCAACCCATATTTGTGGACCAGATCCTCCTTACTTCTAGGAAGTTGGTTAGATATGGAAACTATAAAAATGAGACTCTATGGGTTGTCCATAACAACAAGATTGATTTGAGATGTCTTTCACACTCATTATGCATGGTGATGTTTTGATCATGATGCGCTGTGCTTAATTGCTATAACGGTGTCTTTAGACACCACCTTTCTTCTTGGAATACTGTTCCCTTCTGTGATTTTCCTATCTGTTCTATAGTTCAAGGTTGAGAGGTTTCCCCAACACGGTATTAGAGCTGATGGTTTTGACCTAGCCCTGTTGTCTATAGATTGTGTTGAGTCGGATCTAGGGTTGATTGACTCCACACAAAGATTTGTTGACTGATACCTCTCCTTGAACATTGATCAGATCTGTTAGATCAGAAGGATGACTTCCAAAGTATGGACACAATTATGCAATCCAGGCGACAAATATGGAGACCTTGTTGAAAAGTAAAGGACTATGGCAGTTCACGAAGACTGCTATTGCTAACCCGACAAATGTCGATGTTAAGATAAGATAAGATAATTTTATTAATGTTCAACAAATGACTACAAAAGTAGGTCAATGGTACAGTGTGTACCAAGGATGCACCCAGTAGCTTGAAGCTTTCTGCCACATTAACCCAAGGTGCGTATTAAGCGGCAATAGTTACCGTTACCATCTGCTTGTCCTCAACAGTCTTGACTCTCACCAGCTCCTTCCAACTTATTTCAGATGCCCCTCAATCTCCAGGTATACTAAATATCTGAATCACGTAAGCTGATTTGAGTGACCTCAACTGAGACCCCAGTCGGGTGGCTCATGCATCATTAAGCTGAAAACAGTTTGGCCAAGGTGTCCCAAGCATCCTTGTGAGTTTTGCACTTTTTAATATTTCTCTGTATAGTGGGGATGACAGCAAGTGCATTATCCATGCTTTAATGATATGCATCCTTTACATTATGTCTCTCAGTATCAGCAGGTTTTGGGACTTCAGCAATAATTTAACCCCACAATTTGTAAAGGGGTGAAAACATGTTGGATGGTTTCTTCCGATGCAACTGTAGTTTTCTACACCTGAAAGCTTTTCTGTTAAGCATTTAACACACCGTGGGTAGAGGATGACTCCATTTGTGCACCCAGAAATTCCAGAAGTGCAGCCAACTGACAGCAAACAGCCAATCTGAAAAATTTCTCAGTTGTCAAAGAAAAGAACAGCAGCACTTGATGCCAGTTTAACTCTGCTCTGATACCAATTGTAGTTTCTATGGAGAGTCGAGACATAACTGAGAAACACAGAAAATATAATATAAATCAAGAAATCAGAGAGAATGCATAACATAGTTTTGTTGGGTATCATATACCCTAAAAGAACTTCACTTGTATTCACAAAGAATTCCTTGGTCAATGATCAAAGCTGAGTATGTCAAGGATCATTGTTGACCATGTCTCCTTAAGAAATATCTGCCACTAATTAAGGTGGACTTGGTCACCGATCAAAGTTGACCAAGTCATACTAACCAAGTGGAAGGCACAACTAATGTACAATTAAAACAATATTACCAGTGGTGAATCATTATTTTCCAACATTGAGTGGATACGATAAATTATTAAATAAGGAAAAAGGAATGATCATCAGTATAGTTACTAGTTGCCTGTTATATGAAGCTTTTGCATTGAAATTTCTCTAAGGAAGTGATCCAGACTTATTTTGAATTCAAATAAGTGGAAACCAAAGTTTAGAGTTCAGTTGAGATGGAAACGATTGTGGTTCTGTTAGTGTTACTGCATGATAGAAAACAGATGAACATAAAACAGTGACCTATTTTATAAACCTGTTTCTAATTTACAATTTTCCTTTTTGAAGAAAAAGAGACAAAATGTGCTATTTCAAAGAAAATACTTCCCAAGCATTGTTAGTATGGAAAGGACTAATGGATAGGAAAGGCTGGTTTAGAGAACTCAGACAATTTCATATTTATTTCGTTGATACAACATGAAAATATCTTTTAGGAAGCTCATTTTATTTGACATTGTTGCATGGTGTTAATCTTTGAAAGTGATTAGTTCTTTGACCTGTTATATGGACAAGATTTAATACTTTTTGTCAATATTGTAGGTATTGAATATGCTTTGTTGCTGGGTAGAAGATTCAAACTCAGAGGCATTTAAAAGGCATCTTCCACGAGTCCTAGACTATCTATGGGTTGCAGAAGATGGCATGAAGATGCAGGTCAGGATACAAATTGTTTCCTTTGTCCAGCATTTTTTGTGAATCTGAATTTTCCCTTAAATCTGTTCTTTGAAACCCAGAATCTATAATTAATACTTTTGATTGTTATTGAAAAGAATCTGGCCAGTTTTATTTCGAAAGTTCACTGTTGATCTTGTATTTTATTGCATTTGATGTAGTGTTGTTCTCATACCAGCTGTTTGGCATTACTTCTTTAGGGTTACAATGGTAGTCAGTTATGGGATACAGCGTTTGCTACCCATGCTCTTATATCAACTGACCTCCTTGATGATTGTGGTCCATTGCTTAAGAAGGCACATATGTTTATAGAAAAGACACAGGTGGGTATAATTTATGTATACTTATGTTAGATTACAAGTTTCTTGTTTTCTCATGTTGTACTTGTAACTACCTGGAGTTGAAGAACTGAATACCAAATAGTATTTTTACAATAATGCATTGCTGTGTTTGGAAGGTTCTAGAAGATTGTCCAGGTGACTTGAATTTCTGGCATCGTCATCCTTCTTATGGTTCCTGGCCTTTCTCGACCCGAGATCATGGTTGGCCCATCTCTGACTGCAGTTCTGAAGGCTTAAAGGTGTATGAAGATGCCCATGTAGAAGTATTTGTTTTGTTTCATTTACATTTTTTTTTGTTATTTGCTAAAGCACAAAATTTCTTTGCTCAATAGGCTGCTTTAGCATTGGCACAATTGCCTCAAGACATTGTGGGGAAACCAATTTTGTCACAAAGAATTTTTGATGTTGTCAATTGGTTGCTTTCATTGCAGGTAAGTGGGTATTCTATCCTTTCAGTTAGAGTCACTGGCTGTTGTATGCATAATTTTTTAGTTTTATTTTGTAGAATACTTGTTATATTTACAAGGATATATTTACAGCCTCACCCACAGAGGGTTTTTAACCCAAGTCTCCATGCTAATACAAACCTGATCACCTCACTGCTTGCCATTAGACCACACTATTGTGGGCTTAGTGTATGCATAATTATGGTCTGATACATGCAACACATTTAATGTAGAGGTTCTTATTTTGCTTACATTTTGGCTTCAATTATATGTGAAAATTTATAGTAAGAATCCGTGGGTGCAATCGGAATCGGCTGAAGAATCCGATATGGGTGCAGCACTCATCCCAAAATTAGGATTCGGAACCCTAATCCTATTTAACCCTAATTATCCTACATTTATACTACGTAAACAACTTTAGATGTGTCAAAACGAGGTGGAAGAATCCGATGAAGAATCCGAGAATCTGATTCGGGTGCAGTTAGGCATAGGGCTGACTCTGGTAACTTAGGAAACATACCATACAAAACTCTTGTCTCGTGAGTGAGACAATCACTTGCACAACCAACTGGCATCTTGTTAAGAAATAGCTAAAAGATAATTAACACGTTACATGTATTTTTTTCATTATGTTTAAAGCCTTTCCATCATCTAAGATTAACACCTGATAGATAAGATAAGATAAGATAAGATAGTTTTATTAATGTCCAACAAATGACCACAAAAGTAGGTCAATGGGACTCTGCAGTTCCATGATAACAATACAAGTGGGAGTGTAAAAGTAGATCCTATAAAAAGCTAAAAGAACTCAAACCAAAAACTAAACCCTAGCTCTATAAATTGAGAGCCAAACTCAGAGAAAAATATACAAGGAGAGATATGACAGACATACTGATATGACTTTTAGACTATTGTAACTCTATCACCCTCCCTTAATGGTCATGTTACAACCTAAAATGGTTAGTAGACCATGATATCACGGGGTTAATGATGGGGGTTGTTTTCCTACAAATTTTGATGCACATTCTTTCATTGAGGAGCACCTTTTGAGTCAGTTCACCTTTCTCAAGGCAAAGTTACATATGTGGAGGCATTTCTCACCACTTAGGGTCATCTCACATTACACGAGTCATTTCTACATATGTTGAGGCATAACTCATTATTCTATGCTTTTTAGGCATCATCTACAAGGAAATAAAGAGATTTTTAGATAAGATAAGATAATTTTGTTAATTTCCAACAAATGACCACAAATATGTCAATGGGATTACTAAGTACCTCCATGAGAATACTAAGTGGGAGTGCTGAAGCAACTCCTAGAGAATCATGATATAAGAAAATCTATCGTATGCTGAGATTGAGAATAATCCAAAACCCAAGTCGTTACGTCATGGGGAAGTGAACCAAAGTGATGATGCAGATACATGAAAGTGTAGCAGAGTAGTTGTTATCACATATAGAGTAGCCAGGTTACCATATTCTATTTTTCAGACACAGTACTTTTTTCAGCCAGATCTCTTACATATGAGATGCTGAGATGAGCAGTTTTGCCGGATCATTATTATATTGTGGACTATTGTACTCTCCCATGTCAGGACCGAGTCTTAGGACATTCAGATTTGAGGACCGATGTAGCCATTTAGTCATTACAGAGCAGTTATTGATGCCCAGATGTATATCAGTGCTTTCTCATTGGACATATGATGTTTCAGATGGATTATATGCATGATTATGACTCGGCTTTTTATATTGTGTTATGTTTATTATTGCTCTTGTACTCATCTTTGTGACATATATTAACATGTGGTGTCATGATCTAACGGTCATAATTATATGGACTTGGATGTATTTGTATTTATGTATTGATGTCCCTACTCTGACTTTGAAGTTCTTGATCTATACTCATTGGTTTTACCATCCTTAGGGAGAATAGAGGTAGTCATTCCCACCATTGTTTTGGCTTTCTAGTGTTGGCTTCATCATTTACTATCTCCATCCATCCATTACCTTCTAGTTTTGTTTTAACCCGACTTACTATTTGATTTCTGGCATGGAGGACCTTTCCCCGCTAGAACCTTTGTTGGACAAACCTCCATGTTTATATTGTGTCTCGGCTCTGAGTTGGTGACAGAAATTGCCTTTGGTGAGTTGGATTGTATGCCTAAATCATTCTGGTCGGTTGTCTCGATGTTTGGCACTATGCAGAACTCCCCTTGGTCACTTGAGATGTTGTTGGCTAAAACTGAAAGCTCATGTACTACTTATATTGGAAATGTTTATATGCGCCCATGGAAAATGAAAATGCTAAAAACTGTGTTTCTTAACATATGTGAAAAAGGGCAAGAGCAATGAAATGCTGAAATACTCCTCGAAGGGTATAAGAAAAGGTCCAAAAAATAATGTTTAAATATATGCTGACCTTATAAATTTGAATATTTCCTGGATGAAAGCTGCAATTAGCTGTGTTTTTAAGCACTGGTGATGTCCCCAAAAGGACATATAGGCCAAAAAGGCCATGGAAATAAAATTGATGATCCTAATGAAACTGGATCAAGCTTGATGTAGTCATGATGCCTAAGTTGAATAAGCACTCTCTAAACAACTCAACCATTTGTGAGGCACTGCCATTCCTTGTGTTGTTGTTTGTCCGACATTGGTTTTAGTGAGTTTTCCTTTCCATATCCAAAGTGTCATGATGTTAAGTAGGAAGTCATCCTTTGCCCTAGCCTTGTAAATTTCATCCTTCACCTGTCACTAGCAAATTGACTACAACTATGAAGTGAGTATAGTCCTGAAAATCTAGTCTAAGTAATAATAAATAAAGCCTTATATATGTATTTGGTTGATGTACCGCCAGTGAAATGATTGCTACTTGTTGTGATTGTTTCTTAAATGATTTGTAGAGCATGTCTTAGCCTTATAGCACTTGCAGCAGATGAATGATAGTCTGAGTTATATTATTGGTATCTGATCATTTACAGATGGTTATATTATCTATTCGATATGGTTGATGATCAGGTGGAGACTTGAGAGGGGTATGAGTATACACCCTAGATGGATTTGGACTCTCTGAGTCTAAGGAGACAATTTATTTTCAGTTCCGAGCACTTGCAGAAATGATCAGGCTCATTTTTCCTTTCTGATGTAGTTTTGCTTCACAGGATGATGTGTCTGAGCAGGGAGATGTTTTATTTGGATCTCCTAGGGTGTTGAATGGACATAGGGGGTACAACCACTTGTTTGTACCATAGTACCCCCATCCTAGAGAGCCTGGTGGGCTCAATTTGACAACGCAGGCAACCTCGGAGGCTGTTTTGGCAGGTTCACGTTTCCAGAGGCAGATTAAAAAATGATTAAATGGCTATTGAAGAAATCGATTTGGGATACTGAGGCAAGGAAATGACATGGGATGAGTCATGACGATGAGAGTGATGTCCTCTATACCTTCTCCAGCAGTTGCAGCACCTGATTGGGCCCACACCTATTTTTTGGGCATTTTATATTATTTTCTGGAGCTTTTCGGAGGCTCACGATTTCCTCAAGGAGGCACAAAGTCAAAGAATTAAAATGTTATATTATTTTATTGTGCCATGGGGCACCCATAGGGAGTTAGTTAACACTCCATGGATCCACCATGTGCTTCATTTATTTCTTGTTGAGTGGGGTACCCTCTTTATGGGTGATTTAGTCCATTTTGGTACTTTATGGTAATATTGATCCATGTATTGTATGTTGAGCTCATATCAACCATTGATTAGAATATTTTATCTTTTAATCCTAGCCACTCGTTTTGAAAGTGGTTAGGATTCGGTTATGATTGTGGTTCTCTCATTTCTATTTAAAGGAGAGAGCTTCTCATTTGTAAGGGGTCTTTGGCTCTTGGATCTGAATAATAGAAAGATTTTTCCATGGATATTTTCTGGATTTGCTTTGCATCTGATGTTCTCAAATGGTGATTGGATAGTCTTCTGCTTCCTAGCATTGTGGAAATTCATGTGAGATCTATATTTTTTCTACTATCATTGTCTTGTCTACAGGAGGGCGTTTTGGCTGGAGCGTTTTTGCAGGGGGGCCTCAACTCGTTCGGTTATCTTCGTCTTGGATCAGAGGGTTTTCATTAGTGTCATTGTGATTTATGATTACTTCTTTTTACTTTGCTATAGCATTTAGTTTCTTTATCTTGTCTTAGCAAATCTGATATTGTTGACGTTTGCTCATGCAGGGTAGGGGGTGCATTGGTGGCTTGGGGCTTACATCCATCATAGAAATCACGTGGATTTTCCAGAATTGATTGGGATAGCAAAGATCATCGCTGTTAAGACTTCTACAAGCATTTCTAGGTACGATCCAATAGGTAATTCTCCTCTTTAACAGATCTAAATCCATTGTACCTGTTTTCCTTCCATTTTTCTGAAAATCCTTAAAATACTAAAAAACTCTTAAAAAATACTAAATCCGGGAACCGTTCGGTCTTTGGCCAAACCACTACTGGGTTTCATAGATCGGGCCTCCCCCTCACCGAATCTACTGCAACGCTGGTCAAATTCCTGCTGGTTTGACCTAGATCTGAATTTTAGTCTGAAAACTGCATAGCGCCCCCCATTGAAAATCTGACCTACTAGGGTTTTGACTTTTTCTGTTTTCTGACTTCATAGACTGATAGATCGGGTCTCACATAGTCCAAATCACCCCCAACGCTGTCCAGATTCATGACAGTGTGACCTATATCTGAGTTTTAGACTGAAAACAACCGTACCGCCATCACTGAAAAACTAGACCTTTTCGGAGTTTACTGTTTCCGAAATCTGATAGGCTAGGTTGATAGATCAGGTCCCGAGCACTCCAGAACACCCCTTACGCTGAGCTAGATCTAGCCTGCTTGCCCAAGATTTGAAGAAATCAGTTTTTCACCCTCTCAGCCTCAATCATCAACTTTGACTTTTTCCAATTTTCTCTGAACCAAGTGTGTAGATCAACCCCTCCTGATCTCATTTCACTTTCAATGCTGAGTTGGTTGTCTGTTGGTGGCCTCAGATCTACAGATCTGTCCCATCCAACCCTAGCTCTAGCATTCCTTGACTGAATTTCTGCCCAAACTGAGCCATCCAGACCAAAACACTTATCTGGGTCCACAGATCAGGGTCTACCCTAGGTGGGTTCACCACAACGCTGGGTGTATACTGGCTCCATTGCTCAATGCACGAAAGGCACTGATCTCTCATCCCTAGCGCTAGCCCTGAATTGACCCTTTTCCCTTGAAATTGGTTGTTCCTTGATGACTCAGACAATCACACCTGTTCACCTTCTTCATTGAGTCTGTGAGCCAGGTACTAGATAGTCCCGAATTTTTCCTACCCATCCTGCCTCGGTTACGCTTCCCAAGGCAGAGATTATCTTCTTTAGTTGCTAGTACCAAAACCCTAGATCTAACCTTTTCCCCCAAAGGTCATCCGGTTACTACTTTGGATCAGCTAATATACTGCTGAAGTCCTGATCCATCTACTGAATCCTACTGTAGATCTAGAGTTTCTGAACACCTTACACCTTACGTACCTCAAAGTTGGTTTTGATTTGATCTGGTGTCTAGGTTTGATCTCTCCTATCGAGAGCAGATTTGGGTCTCCCCCATTGTTGTCTTGGACTCGGACAACATAAAGCGAAGACTGCCTTGATTGGCGTGACAACCATCTCTTTGGGAGTCTAGGCAGTCTGGGTTCCACCTCCTTAGTTGCTTGTTCCTCTACCATCCATCTTGGATCCATCTTGCACAGGCAGCTACAAGGTTGGTGATAATAGTAGTAAAGGCCAAGAACCATTGGCTCTCCAGGGGGATGTCCCACCCATTGAACTAATCCTTATACTAAGAGGGTGGGGGGGGGGGCGGTGGGATTAGTATAAGAAGAATTCTTTTTACTTTAAACAAGCATTCTTCAATCATTCATTGACAATGAAATAGTAAACACATATAAACACAAATCATAGCACATAGGATTTAATGTGGAAACTCTTTCAGGAGAAAACCATAAAAACTTATCTTTATAAATTTAAGTAGGCACCATTATACTATTACAAAGTTTGTAGGAACCAACCCACTGGAGACACCAATCCCCTCAACTGAGCACCAACGCAGCAAGGTCTGTGTAGACACCAATCTCCTCAACTGAGCACCAACTCAGTAAAATATGTGTAGGCACCAACCTATATGCTGTCCTTTGAAGGTAGTATCGCTGGTGCAAATAGGTTCAAAGATTTCTCCATAATCTGTCTTTAACACTGTCATAAGATCTCGTCGAAATCTGTACCATACTCAACTTTATATCAGCCCTCAAAACTATCATAAGATCACCTCAAAATATGTGCCATACTCAGCCAAATATCATCCCTTTATACTGTCACATAATCACCTTCAAATATGCCCTAAAGTCAACCTTACATCAGCCCTCTATACTCTCACATAATCGCCTTCAAATCTACTCCAAAATCAACCCTTAAAACATCTCCAAAACTGAAAAGAAAGCCTCATTTCCAAGGGGGGATTTCTTTTCACCTTCTTCATTCTTAAATCAAACAAACTCTTCCAGCTACTTGTTGCTTTGTCTTATTCATTAGATCTACAATTTCTGAAAGTTAATATTGTTTTTAGATCTAATTTGTAAGAGTGATTTGCATAGATCTAAAAGTTTATAAAGTTTTATCATTTCTCATTTAAATCTAGGTTAGAAATCTACTTCCTATTGCAAGTCATTCAAAGTAAATCTTAAAACTTGTTAATCGAGTAGTTTTCTTAGAGTTTAAAGGTTAATATCTAGCATCCAAGTGCTTCAAATTTAAAGCAATTTCATTGGGTAACATGTGATGATGTGGAATTTGAGTTAAAGTTAAAAGGCCCATTTTGAGTTGAAATTTCCTCTAATGCGAGCATGACTATGCGTATGAATCTTGTTATCCCAATCTTTATGATACCCACCAACTTCCTCACCCATGCTTAAAGATTTCCCAACCATCCCAAGTGGACTTGTAAGTCGACATGAAGCTAGAAGTCAGTCTCAGTCAAAGCCTTATATCCAAGTAACTAGAGCTGTTAAAAAACAAAACAAATGGTCTCCTTTAGACTTTTCTGAAATACCGGGAGCACCTCATCCAATGCCAAACCATTACACTAGGAGGTTGCCCCAGTTTAATGGAAATAATGATATATCTATTGAAAGTCATTTGGACATTCTCTGGGATTACATGGAAATTAGAGGCGCGGACAATGAAGATGTTTTTATGCGAGCCTTAGGAGAATCCTTGCAAGGGGATGTTCAACTATGGTTTGATCATTTAGCACCAGAATCCATCACTGGGTATGACATGTTCACAGATCTGTTAATAGATAAGTGGGGTAGGAACACTGATGATTCTTTAGAGTGTGAATATAGCAATGATTATAATCAGTATATTGGCAATTTGCTTTCTCAATTGGATCATTCCTCTCCTGAAATGTTCCAAATTATGAGCGTGCCTGCAATCCATAAGAATGTTACAGAGTACTTTGAGGATAATGTTTCAAAACCTCATGTTGAAATTAAGAGGGATATCAATCAAATCATACAAGACACTCTGTTATTATTACCTGAAGCAGTCACAGAGCAAATATTGGATTTAATCCGTGGAAGGGAACCTAACAATCAAGAAACATCCATAGTTGAGCCTTCCATTTGTGAGTCCATTAAAGAGCCTTTAGAAGAGAAACTCCATAATCATTGCCTAATTGACGATAATTTGAGTCAGTATTCAAGCCATCTGAATCTGGATTCAGACTTTGATGAAATTAATCAAACATCTGCTGAAGAACAATCACATGATGATACGATTATAAGTGAACTTGGTAAAAAACATTGCAATGAGGAGCCTTGTCCTGATAATATCGATAGAATTCTTCATCCAATCCTTAATCAGAATATGTTGGTTCAATGTGTGGATATTGACCTTGTTTCGAATCTTGAAATCACTCCTGGAATTAATTTGAAAGCTCTTCCCTCTCATCAAATTCCGAGATCAATTATTCCAAGTCTGGGAGAAAATTTTCAATCCACCCTCCCGTCCCAACTTTTCAAGTCTTCTTGTATGGGTTCGTCTTTTAATCAAGTTGTCACTTTCGAAATCTTTAATCAGGAGTTTAATAAGAATTATCATGTAATTGGGGAAAAGGCACTTCATATCTCTTCTCAGTCATCTGTAATGAATAATTTTTTTCAATTTGTAAATCTGTATTATGGATGGCTGGAGAAGGTGTATAAAGATCAATTTCATCTTTTCTCCATTTTTACACAACAAATGGGCTTGATCTCATTCACAGTTTCATTACATTACAACTTGTCCCCATTTGATTCACCCATTTCTTCTGGAGTAAATAGAATTGAATGTCCTAGTAAGGTAGAGGAGAAAACAAAGAACTATTTGGAGTGGTTGAATCATGAGTCATATTGCCTTCTTCCATCAAGCACAAACTCACATACCTTTTATGATCCTATTAGTATCTTGATGGATGAGTTTCTAAAAAGTCAATTTCAACCTTGGCATGATGTCATTCCAGATCTTTCTTTGAATTTCAAACAACAAGTTAGAATGGTTTCAATTCTCATATGCATTGCTTCTAAACCATCTCTAGCTTGTTGGGTGATTAACTATAAAGAAAGAACAATCGATCATTTTAGCAAGTGGTTACATTGGATCTATCATTTTACTTGTCTAATTGGTTAGGTTAGAGTAGGTAGGACATGAATAAGCCTTTTCTCGGCAATAGTGTAGCTTAGAATTTTGCATCTTTGCCTAAAGCTCGCTTTTGAAGCTCTTACTATAGTTTTGATTTCTGTTATCCTGCACAATAAAAAATCGAACTTTTCTTGAAAGTTATGGTTATAGATTAGATTTATTTTCTGCTTTTCAGTTTTATGCATGCTTATTTTCAGTACTTTATTTTTATCCACATATTGTTTTGACGACCGGTCTGTGAGTTTGGTATAGCTCTGGACATGATGTAGGTAGTCGGTGACATTTTGGTAGCGGTTGCAGAGCTGAAAGGATTAATCGAGGATGCGAGAAGCAAAGTACGAGGACCAGATATTTGCCACTGCGGCCACTCTTCTGCACAACAAACGTCAACCATATCAGATTTGTTGCGTCATGAGAAGAGAACAAATGCTATAGAAAAATAGCAAGATGAAATCATAGATCGCATTGATGCTAATGAAAACCCCCTGATACAAAATGCATCCAAGCCAAGCGAGTTGAGGAAGCCCTGCAAAAACTTCCAAGTGAAGTCCCCCTCCTGTAGACAAAACAATGTTTCCCAAAAAATATAGATCTCACAACAAATATCGAAATGCTAGGAAGCAATAGACTTTCCAATCACCATCGAAAAACACTAGATACAAAGGAGATCCAAGAATTTCCACAAAAATAGTTTTTCTATTATCTAGATCCAAAATCCAAAGACCCCTTTACAATGAGAAGCTCTCTCCTTTAAATAGGAATGAGAGATACCAAAATCATAACCACTTTTCAAATGGGTGGCTAATATTAAAAGATCAAAATGTTCTAATCAACGGTTGAGATGAGCTCAACATGAAGTACATGGATCAATACAATAATATAATATATCAATGGACCAAATCACCCTAGGAGAGGGGATCCCACTCAATAAAAAATAAATAAAACTCATGCTGGGTCCAACTAACTCCCCTAGTGTGTCCCCATGGCACAGTAAAAATAAATATAATTTTTACATGCAAAATAGTGCCTCTCTGAGGAAATTGTGAGCCTCTAAAAGATCCAGAAAATAATAAAATATGCCGGAGAGATGGATGTGGGTGCATCTAAGTGCTGAAACTGTTGGAGGAGTGGAATACATCACATTGATCATCAAAACTCACCCCATGCCATTTCCTTTCCTTATTATCCCAAATCGAATTCTTCAGTAGCCATTTTTTTTTATTTTTAATCTGCCTCGAGAAATGTGATATAGCTATAACTTCCTCCTAGATTGCCAACGCTATCAAACTGAGCCCACTAGGATCTTTGGGAGGCGGGTAATATGGTAAAAACAAGTGGCTGGACCAGCCCCTCCTCATATAGCGCCCTAGGTGAACCAATCAAATCACCCCTTTGCTCTGACAGGCCATTTAGCATGGCAAAACTGCACCATAATGGTACACTGAGACAAATCATCACTGTAACTGTCTGAAACTGAAAACAAGCTGTCTCATTAGACTCAGGGAGTCCAAATCTATCTAAGGTGCATACTCATACATGCTACAAATCTCTGCATGATCAAGAATAATATCTAGTATGCTCGGACAGATAAAATAATAATATGTAAATGATCAAGTAATCAATAATATAACCCTGGCTAACATCCATCTACTGCAAGTGTTCAAAGGTTAAGACATGCTTTACAAATCATTCAAATAAAAATTATAACAAGTAGCAATCATCTCACTGGCGATCTATCAACCAAATATAGACTCTCATTAATTAACTATAACTCAGACTAGACTTTCAAGACCATACTCACTTCATAGTTGTAATCAATTTGCTAGTGAAGGGTGAAGGCTAAAAATCAAATGGTTAGGATAAAGGGTGACTACCAACTTGACACTGTGACCCTTTGGATATGGAAAGGGGATACTCACTCTAGCATATGCAGGACGAGCAACAACACAGGGGATGACAGTGCCTCACAAATGGATAAGTTACGTTCAAAGGTGCTTATTCATCTTGACAAATGCTCACAATCCAAATCAAATACAAGTGAGGCCAGCAATCTTTAGGTATAACTTTTTAAGAACCATTGCTTTTTGGGACTTCGAATTTCCATAGCCTTGGTCCATGCATTTATTACACGGATTTTTATTATTGAGGCTTCATGCATTCATGTATGTTTAAAACCACTACTTTTCATGAAAGTTTTAAGGTATTCATTTCAATATACATCAAAGCCAATTTCATTAGGCTTCCCTTACATTCATGTATGCTTAAAAACACTACTTTTCATGAATGGGTTTTTTCATAAGATATTCATTTCATTTCCAAATACATTGTATTGATGGCAGCCCTATTTGCTTGAGGTTTAGCCAACACAACCTAGGCAACTCAGCCTTGAGGCACAAGTAAACAGGAAAGTTTGTCCAGCAAAGAGTCTCTAGTGGGGAAAGGTCCTCCATGCCTCAAGTCAAGTAGTAGGTCGGGCTGAAAACATAACAGGAAGGCAATGGATCGGTGGAGATAGTGAACAATGAAACCAACACTAGCAAGCCAAAGTATGGTGGGAATGATCACTTTTATTCTCCCTAAGGAGGGTAAAACCAATGAATATGGGTCAAGAACTTCTAGGTCTAAGTATGGACATACATACATAATATCAATACATCCAAGTCCACATATTTATATGACGGCCAGATCATGACACTAGATGCTAAGACATGTCACAAGAATGAATATAAAAGCAATGATAACCATAACAAAAGATAATATCTGTCGAGTCATATGCATGTAAACAATCAATATGAACCAAAATTTGTCCAATGAAGAACTACTGATGCAATTCTGGGCACTACTGACTGCTCTACAAATGGCTAAATGACTATATGAGTCCTCAAATCTGAGTGTTCATAGACTCAGTCATGGCATGGGAGAGTACTATAGTCCATCATCAAGTAATGATCCATCATAGATGCTCATCTCAGCATCTCATATGTAAGGGAACTGGATGAAAAGTGTACTGGAATCTGAAAGATAGAATATGGTAGCCCAACTACTATATATGTGATAACAGGTAGATGATGTATGTTCATGATTAAATGGTAGCTTTAGGGCTGCATTTCTTCTAGACTAGGTCATTTTCAGCCTTTTGTCACCTTAGTAAGAAGAGGTACATCATCTTGTAGGAGTCCTCTAGGGTTTACCCTTAGGTTTCTAGAATAATTGTCTTATTAGGGTTTTTCCTTTCTTCTCATTAGGAATCCATCTCTTCCTTAGATGCCCTAGGGCTAGGGAACCTTGGAAATCCTTTTTCCCTTATCTCCCTTCTCAAATTACAGTCCTAAACCTTTCCTTCCTCCTTCCTAAAGCTTGACCTCATCCCTTAAGGCCTTGACAACTCTCTATGGTCCCTCGTCCTACCTTCTCTACCTTCGGGTCTGCTACTGCTGCAACCCTCAACCTTCGTCTCCCTTTATCTAGACCCTCGGTCCTTCCTTTTTCCACCCCCAGCTTGCTCCCTTGGGCCGTTACAACTTTCGATCACATCTTCTTGGCCTCCTTCAAGCCTCTCCCTACTCCTTCTCCTTTCCTTCCTCTACCTCGCCTTTCCTCTTTCCTTCCCTTTTCCGTCCACGACTTCCCTTCCTTTCCTTTTTTTCCCTAGACCTGTTGTATCTCCCTCATTTTCCCTCTCGACCTCACCTTGAGGCCCTTAAAACAACCCTAGGGTTGTGTCCTACACACTCGGGCCTGTCCTTAAACCCTCGACCTAACCTAAACTAACCTCTCTCACAACTCTTCCTTTCCTCTCCCACCTTCCCTTCCACCTTGGCCCATCTTCTAACCATCCTTTATCCCCCCTTTCACCCTTAAGGGCTGCCCTTACAGTGGCAAGTCTCCCTTTTCACAGCCTCCAGTACCTTCTCCTTGACACCACTCTTTAGGACCTACACACTGATTAAAAAAGGGTTAGTGTTTGCTGGTGTAAATATTAATAGTTGTTTAAAATTTGTCGGCTATTTGGTTGTGGTACTACTGCATACTAATTGTTTATATATTGTTGTACATATACAGTCTGCAACTAACACATGAACACACAATCACACTGTTGCTAAACATACATGGAACTTTCAGATTTTTGTTGGCTAGTATTTAATGCTATTGCAAATACAACGTTGGATTTAATAAATGTATATGTACTCAATGTCGAATGGCTATTGTTGTCATAAATCCTGATTCAATTGTTTGGTTATACATATTGCTGCTGACACCAAGTTTGGGATGGATGCTTGAGTAAAGGATTGATATACCATATAATTCTTTGCTATTCCTTGGGATGATATAGTTGATATGTTGTTGGACTTGCACTAGCATACCGTTGTACTTATATCAGACTTTCACTTTCTCCATGTTACTGCTTTCATTCTATATCAGACTGATCACTATTCATTAGAATGCAATTAGCTGGAAAGAAGTACTAACTGCTCATGTACCATTCATACATATGGTATATATCCTTCAACTGACTCCATTAGGAACTAGTCACTAATTTTACACGTGTGCAAGATAAATTTTCTATCTTAGTGTCTTTTGCAGAGTTGTCATTAAGGCTCACCCCTAGGAGGTTTCGACTTTCGAAGAAGTTAGGAGACGTAAGTTGTAACTAAGGTGACAATTGTCAGTTTCTCTGCATATGCTTGCCGGTGGCTTGGATTGCCATTTCATCTGGTAACATTTTGGCACCATTGTCGAGAAACATTTCAAAATTTGAAGTGGTTAATCTAGAGTTACTCACTCCCCTCGCGAAACAACATTTATTGGTAAGTTTTGAGGTAAGTCTCTATTTTATTGCATATATTTGTGGACTAACCTTACAGGCTTATCCGACGACTCTACCAAATGGTCAAGTACGCTTCTTGTTCTTTACCTTGGTAAGATTTGCTTGGACTGACTTTGCAGGTCTTTCCTGGTGACTCCATTCGAAAATAATTCAAAAAGGTACTTGAAAAGGGATAACTTCAAAGGTACTCTTCTCCTTGATCTGAGCCATATATTGTTAAAAAGGAAATATCGAGTTTGGAAGAGATTGGTAAGTGATCAACTAGCATTTGATATTCTATCTGATATACATAATTTTTTTGTTGATCCAAGCACTAAAGCAAACATGTCTTCCTTTACTGCATTTGATTTCACAAATATTGTTGGATACCCTAACCAAATGTTGAAGTTTAAAGACATTAGAGAATTTCCTATTTTTTCTGGTTCTGACGTAATCATTGCTGCTCAACATTGGGATGGTATAGAAAGATGCTTTATGCTCACTGATAGTTCCCACCTAGATGTTAAATTCAAATCTTTTGCCTCTTGTTTGACTGGTGATGCAGCTGAATGGTTCAAGTCTTTACCTGCTCATAGTATAGCTACTTAAGATGATTTCAAGAAAAAATTCTTTGATAGATGGCAAGAAAAGAAGGACCCAGTGCTGTTTAACAATGCATTAATGACTATTAAAAGAAGTGAGAATGAGACAATTAATGAGTTTGATCGCAAGTTTGACAGGATTGTTAAAGAATTTCTTGCCGATTGCAAGCCTCCAGATGCAATGATTCTATCGTATTACTTAAAATCTTTGTCAAGTGATTTCATGTTTCACCTAAGCCTGGATAGACCAACTGATCTTCCATCCGCTAAGAAGAAGGTGAGGGTTCTTGATGATAGTTGAAAAGCAACAAGGAGACTGGATACATCTAGGTATTCAACGGCCAAACCAGAACCAAAGAATAAGGACAAAGCCTCCACTTCCAACGAAGGTCCAGATCCATTGAACATTTTGATTGAAGAAATGACGCAATTGAGAGTGGATATGACTCAACAAAATACGAGCATGCAAAATAGAATGTTCAATTAGAAGGAAGTCAACAACTTAGTCAACCCATATTTCCTTCAAAGAACTTCAACAAAGCTCCTCCATAACAATCAAGACCTCGATCCTCCTTGGAAGCAACCAACGTGGTAAGTGAGTTTCCATATTATTGTAGGGCGTGTCGCAGTTTCCATGATGAAAGAACTTGTGCCCTCTATTTGGAATACACCAAAAACAACACTCCATTTGAGGAAGATGATGCAGAGGTGTGTAATCTATTTGAAAGGAAGCAGTTCGGTTTATCTAATGAAGATATGTAGGAAGTTAGAAGAAATTCAATTGATGCAAAAAAGGTGAACAAGATCCTTGGGGAAATGCTTAACCGAGAACAAATCAGAAAGTGGTACGAAAATAAGACCCTTGGTAATGTTTACCAAAGACAAAGGAAGCTTCTTGTCGACAAATAGGGAAAGGACAAAGGCTCCCTTTCCACCCCTGGTAAATTCAGGTAAGTCTCTGATTGATTTAGTTACTGATGAACATCTGAATATTGATGTTACAAGTAATCTAGGTTCTATGAAGGTTCCAGTACTCTTGACAGAATTAGTCAAGATTCCCTCAGTAAGGAAGCAAGTCATTGAGTTGCTGCATCTTCAAGAAAGGACCCAAGAGAAGCAATTAGGAGTTAATCAAGCTGAACAATGCGAGGATGCCTCGATCATATTATCAAACATGTTACCTGTTGTCCGCCGATTGCACATCAGCAGCAAAAATCTTCTGAAAGCTGTCTCCTCACTTGAGAAAGTGGGAGAGGTGTGACCTTGGGGGCAAGCATAGAGTCGGGTACTGTCACCTACTCCTAGCTCCTCAGTTTAGGCTAACTCCTAATGAAGCCAAGGGGGGTAGTCCCTAACAAAGAGTTTCTATGGCTCAATGTGTTTAAGTTAAGTTTTAATGTTCGAATGATGCAGATGGGTGTTGTTTAGGAGTTATTGTGATGAAAGATGATTATAATTATGAATTTCGAGCACAAGACAAAAAACAATCCACGTTGCTATACTGGATTAAAATATGAACAATATATCAAGAACTTGTAAAATAAAGATGCATTCACAGATAAAGATTTTTATAAGCCAAGGACAAATGATCCAGATTAATAATCATGCATAAAATAATAGACAAGTGCCTTATGGAGTCAAAGCTCTGCAATGCTTAAAGAAATAACAAGTCGTCTTGAAATAAAGCTAGTGAATGTTATGCGAGTGCTCTTGCTACGTTTTAAATGTTTTAGTGGTCTTGCTTATTATGGATTTGGAACGAAGAAGGTATCAGAGACCAACCGGGAAAGTGTTCAGAGTAATTCCGTTAAAGACATGTCGGCCTGTCCAGTATCTCGGGCTGGTATCCAGGAGGATTGACTAGCTAGCTGGGAAGCTTAGACAACTGAGAGTTCCGGCACCTTTACTGAGAATAGACTTGAAACTTTCTACAACACCGATGCGTTAGTTAAGGGGTAAAATTTTAGTTGTATTGTTATTGCGATCTTAGCAAGTCCGTTCACCGTTCTGAATACGAGCCCAACTATGAAGTTGGCAGAGCATACAAGGTGAAGGATGTCAACGAAGTAAATTAATTAAGGGGTACGAGCCCAACTATGAAGTCGACAGAGCATACAAGGTGAAGGATGTCAACGGAGTAAATTAATTAAGGGGGAGTGTGAGTTGAAAAGATTTTATTATTATGAGCACACAGTTCAACTCTCCGACAGAGAGTGCTCTTGACTTTGTCTTATGACAAAAGTTCAAGAGACTTTAATTAATCTATATGTTTGATGCAAGGATAATGCAGTGAGAATGCTCTCCAACAGAGAGTGCTCTTGACTTGGGTTACTGCAAGTTCAAGAGACCTTGGTTTTTTTTATAAGACAATCAACTTGTAAATTGAAACCACATGATAGCTCAACAAATTGTAAAATAATGAAGCGATGACATAGTAAGATGATAAACCACTTGCAAATAAAGAAAACAACTAATCTACCCAAGAATCTCTTTCAGGTTTTGATGCCTTAATCGGGAGAGCATGGGGGTAAGTAGAAAACCGAAATAAAAACAACTCTCCGATAGAGAGCACTCTTGATCCACAAAGTGAGATTCAAGAGATTTCTACTTGTTAAGCAGCTGAAATACTTTTGAAAGATGAATTTTTTTTAAAAGATAAACAACTTAACAATGAAATAAAACAAGCTAAGCTAGCAATTAGTGGAAAGTAAATCTAAGCTAGCAATCACTATTCTAAACCAAAATGAAACTAAACTAGCAGAATATTTCTAAATGCAAAAGATGGAAAAATCAATCTAATCTACTCAAAAAATATGACAAAGATCTAAGCTAACCAAGACAACACTCTTCCCCAAATGGGGAAGAAACACGAAAATGGGAGGCCTTATCCCACTTAGCCTTATTTCATTAATATTTTACAAGATGAGGGCATTTAGCCCTTTGAAAATGAAGAAAGTGACTAATCAAGAGAACTTGAAGCTTTATTATGACTTGTACAAAGGAGAATGGTTTTTTTTCTGAGATTGGATCCTCTTCTTGGTATGGTTCTTCGTTTTAGTTCTAAATCTTTTGGATCTAGCTTTTCTTGCTCTTTCTTTGCTCGATTTTGCTCTTCGTTCACCTGTAAGTAAGAGCTCTAAACAACAGCTAGTAAGAGTGTTAGGAAACCAAATTTTAACTTATGACTCGGGAAGATGAAAGTGAACAAGATGATAAGTGCCTAATGAGATATATAAAATCCCAAAACAGTAAAACAAGACAAAAAATCAGACCCTAGAAATGAGAGGAAAAACTTGCCTTTTATGACTCAAAATGCACGTTTTTCAATGAAATGACTTGAAGTTTTTTGAAAAATAAAACTCGAAGATTTTTTTTCAAATATTTTAGCCCAATTTCCAGAACTGGAAAATAGCAAAAATCTGCAAAAAACAGTAAAAAATCAGCAAGCTTGAAATGGCACGCTTTTTGAGAAAATGATGAAAAAATTAAAAAAATAAATTTTTTTGAAATGTTTTTGAAAATTTTCTGATTTTTAGGCTAATTTCTAGAATTAAAAAATAACAAAAAAATGTCAAAAAATCAGCAAAAAAAAACAGCAAGTTTAAATTTGCACATTTTTAGAGAAAAAGTACAAAAACTTGAAAAAATATTTTTTTGGAAAATTTTTGAAAAAATTCAGATTTTTAAATGAATTTCCAGAATTGAAAATTAATGAAAAACACAGAAAAACCAACAAGCCTAAAAGTGGAAAATTTGCACGTTTTTTGAGAAAATTCATGCACGTTTTTCAAGGCAAAGAAGAAGTAAAACATTTGACTTTTAAGCACTAGTCTTGAAATTTCCAGCTAGCTGAAAATACGCAAGAGATAGCAGGGAAAGAGAAGTGGCACGCAAAACAATGCGGCAATTGGGGAGAAACCCAAAAGTACTTCTCAAGACAAAAGTTTAGCAAAAAGAAATATGGATTTACAAGTTTGAAATGAGACAAGTATCTTAGATCTAGTAAGAGTTAAAGATTTGAAAAATAATAGATCTAAACCCAACAAGTAGATCAAAGTATGAATCTTTGATCTACTTTAGCCAATCATAATGCAAGATCTAGAAATGTGAATAAATTGAGAATACTTGCACTGCTTGGAAAGCAAATCAATAGGATAAAACCTGTGAAAATGTAGATCCGCTTTGTAGTGTCCAAGGTAACCAAGAGATTTTTTGAAGTTTGTAGTTTAATGGATGAGGCAAGCAAGCCCTTCGTTTCTCGATTTCTTAAAGTAGAAGCCTCCCTTAGGAACCTGTAGGATGAATGCATAAACCAAACAGAAGCTCTTGTATTTAGGAAAATACCTGAAAGCTACAAAACTTAAGAGAAAAGCATAGATCAAATAATATTGTGCTAGATTGTTAGCCTTCTAATCACAAGATCATATACTTAAAAATTAAAAGAAATGAGCTAAGAATGGCATCACCTTGAACAAGATGAAGCATGGCACACAAATAACTCCCACATGGATCTCCAAAGTCTTCTGCTTTATTCAAATTCAAACAATATTACAAATTTCTCCAAAGTGTACTTGCACAAATTTTCCATGTTGTAGAGTTCAAAAGAGCCTCTACTTATACAAAAAAGAAAGAAAATAGGGCTCAAATCCCTAAATACGGACTAAGAGTAACACCGAAGTAATTGAATGAGCTCGACATGATGATTTGGAGTTGAATTGAGTTGCAACTGAGTTGTAACTGAGTGCAAGAGTAATGAGGGGGGGTGAGGTGGCTCATCCTCCCTCATAATGATCACCCAACCAATATATAACCCACACTTCAACCAAAAACGCATTTGACCAAAGAGGGCAAATTTCTGACTGATAGTTCAACTGCTACACTCCGATACTTGATCTGAAACTAACCGATATTGATTGTAATCGTCATAAATGCTCCATGCCATGTCATTTAGCCTTTTATTTTATTCAATTTGGCTAATTTTGGAGAGTTTTTTTATTTTCTCCAAAATATTCATTTTTAATATTTTAATTAATAATTTCTCCGTAAATGACTTTTTTGAGAAATTATAAATTATGAGGCCGAATGAACTTCTGAAACTTGGAGATAGTTGGTTTGCTGATCATGAATGATTTTTGGCTTAAGGTTAGAGCCTTCAATAACTGAATTCGGGTTCCGGATGACTGACTTATTACAAAATTAAATTTTCCATTTAAATTATGGAAAAATTTAATTAAAAACTTAGGAAAAATTAAAAAATTAAAAAATAAAAAATCCAAAATTTGACGCGTCCAGTAAATTTTTTTTTGAGGGTCCTAGTGACTTAGGACATGACCATAGTCTATTCTAATAATGTCTAGTAGGTTTATACATACTCAGTTGGGCTCTAATAACCCCCCAAGGCCCAAAATTCAAAATCGAGCATTCCAACTTTGGAGGAAGCAGGAGAAAACCTCGTCAATTATACTCGGCTATAGGCAAAGCATAATTGTCAAGGGAAAAAAACTCCCTGGAATACCTTAGTTGAAATTCTACGTCTTAGGAGACCGAACCACTCAAAACAGCCTACTAGCACATTTTATTACAAACCCCGCGGGGCCATGGTCATAATTACTTAAAACAAAAACTGACTAGGCACAAATGGCGGATCATCTGATGCACTGTAACACAAACATTTATCATGTTTGTCAAATGGCGGTTCCTCAGCTAAACCAACTATGGTACAAATGAGTTAGATAACATTGCCAACTGAGAATAAGAATCCTATGCACAAAACTTTCTTTATTTCTTTATGCATTAGTGACTTGATTTTACATAATTGCATGTTTGATTCTGGGGCATCTACTAATGTTATGCCCTTAGTTGTGATGAAGAGGTTAGGGTTGCAGGTTTCAAGGCCATACATGAATGTTTGCTCTATGGATTCCAAAGAAGTAAAGGTTTGCGGCATGGTAGTTGATGTTCTTGTACGACTAACAGTCCATCCCAATATAAGCATAAAAATGGATATTGTAGTAATTGACCTTTCAGAGTCTTGAGGAATGCTCTTAACAAGAAAATTTGGAGCAGACTTAGGAGGTAGCCTACAGATGGACCTATCTTATGGTACAATTCCCGCTCCAGAAGGAAGCTACATCACTCTGCAAAGGGAAACGGTGAGGAAACATCATGCAGAAGATCCTACAGAGCCTGCGAACGAATATATTTACCAACATGACATTGGCTCTTATATAGTACTTGCCACAAATTTTCCTCCTTAGATGGACGTTCATAAGTTTTGCATCATGTATTTCGATGGGGCTAAGTCCTAAGCAGTTATGGGCGTAGGTATTGTATTGATTTTCCCTAAGCATGAGCAACATTATTTTTCATTTAAATTAGAATTAAATGGTACAAATAATGTTGCTGAATATGAAACTCTTTTAATCGAGTTAAAGATTGTGAAGGATTATGGCATTCATTTGTTACATGTTATAGGTGATTCTGACCTGGTTGTATGTCAAGTAAAAGGCACTTTTTCTTGCAAAAAGATGCGACTAAAAAGATACAGGGATGCGACCAGATTGGCTACGAAGGATTTCCAAGCTATATCTTTACAAGCAATATCGAGAGAACATAATCAAACAACGGATGCTCTTGTAGTTTTCGCCTCTACCTTTGACCCAACTGATGTAGTGCAGGTTACAGGAAAAGCACAAGTAATATTCCACCCATCAGTGCTGGACAACTTTGATAATTGGAAAGTATTTGACGACGATAAGCATCGATTTGTAGGTTCATGGCCAACGTGGAGGAATATGCAAGTAATCAAATTGATTGGAGAGAAGAAGGATCTACAGAAGAACCTTAGTACAACCCTATTCCTATGAAGAGGATCTCGTTGGAAAAGAAGTTTGATAGAAATGACCGATGCAAAATGAAGGGAGAAAGAACTTTGAATTCTGAATACGAAGAAGTAAATGTTGGTTCTCAGAAAGATCCACATCTTATCAAGGTTGGTAAAATACTGGGTCTGCAAGAAAGAAAGAAAGTCATTAACCTGGTTCGAGAATTCAGAGATGTGTTCGCTTGGTCCTATAATGAGATCAAGACTCATGATAAGAACATCATTCAACATGCCATACCATTAGAAGAAAACACAAAGCCACATCGACAGAAGTTAAGAAAGATGAACCCTAAGCTAGGTCCGTTGGTTAAGAAGGAATTAGAAAAGACGGTGGAAGCAAAGATCATAGTCTTGATAAGGTATTCAGAATAGCTTTCAAATCCTGTTCCATCTAGAAAGAAGATGAGCAATGTCAGGTTATGTGTCGATTTTATAAACCTCATGCAGTATCCAGGAAAGATAACTGTTGGTGCAAATTATTAAACGAATTATAACATATATATCCAACGATTTAATTGTCAACCCGGAGAGAGCGTAAACTTGTGAGGTACATACACAATATATGTAGGGGCAGAGTGTCGTTGAACTTAGTCTATAACTGAAATTGAATCTAAGTTATGAAAACAGTAAATGACATAAGAATAAATCTGATTGTAGAAAACAGGAAATTGCATAAATTAACTTGATAAAGCAAGACTGAAATTGCATGAAATAAACTGTGGTATAAAGCAATCGAAATTAACTTATGAGCTCATGGTAAATCTATACTAACAATTCATAAGCAAAACATAACAACTCATAAGAAAGAAAGTGGTGAAAATCTATATTAACGTGGAAGAGTACAGGATTTGCATCAAAGCATAATCTCCATTACAATCAGAAATCCATTCTATGACTAACTCTAAACTATTCTCTACTTTCAAACCACTAGAGAGATCTCTAACCAAAATGAGGAGAGAGCCCTCCTATTTATACATGAATTCAAGATAACTGATCATAATTACAGATCCACTATTCTCTCAACTTATCCCTCAAAATCCTCAACAAATCTACAACTCATTCCTTTAAATCCTCAACAAATATACAACTCATCCCTTTAAATTCTCAACAAATATTGGATGAGATATTCTCTCCACATTTCCATGATATTCTCCTTGAAATTAGGCCACATCTTGATGATTAAATTCGAATTTGAAGCTAGGCAGTGATTTTTGAATTTGTTAAAGTCTTCAAATACACCTATAAGCATCACCAAACTCACCCAACTTTAAATTATAATGAAAATATGTTATTTTTCTCAATAATTAACCATAAATTCACTCAAAATACTCAAAAATAAATGATTTGGAAAATGGTAATATAAACCCATATTTATCATGAATGTGGTGAATATTAATGGTTTTATGGAAGGATGAGATAGGAATAAAGTGTCAAAGGGAAACAATAGACTCTAACATGGATGGCGAATAGGATTGGAAGGAGAAGGATAAGTAATCATGACATGGCGTAATTGGTTTCTGAAAGGATTCTTTGTGGCAGCAAATGTCATGACATACACAGTAGAAACTCTGCTTCTTCAAGCTTTCAATGGAACATTTTTTCTGAAAGTTTTCTTGCGATTCTGGAAGTGCCATTTTTTCGTCTTTGAATTTACAAAAGAGGTTAGCGTTTTCCTGCAACAAACTTGTGAGAGCATAGAAAAATATGTGCTTAACAAAAAGTTAAAGAAAATAAAATGCTCTTATACCTGAAAGTAGCAACCCTTCTTGTCGAAACCTGTTTCTGAGTGACTTACGAAAACAAGTTAGCGCAACAATCATAACGTTTTGAGAAGATTCCTAATTCATTTAAAAGTTAAAATTTCATGATTTTATTTATTACCTAATACTTTTTATTTATTTATATGTTTTTAGTTTTTTAATTTTATTTAGTTTTTATTTTTTAAGTGTTTTTGTATATATATTTTTTAAATTTTATTTTACAAAAACAAATTTTTATGTGTCTATTTTAATCTTATAAGTTTATGTATATAGATATGAATATGTGTCTTTATGTAATGATTGCGCAATAGGGAGAGAGATGGTCGACCCTTTTAGTGGTCGACCTTTTTAAATTTCAATTATAATAAAATTTCAATACATATAAAAATATATACATATGAAGTTTGAAAGGCACATGTGCATGCTAATCAACCATATTAAATTGAACACTTCAAGGGATAAGAAATTGAATGCATTAACAACTTAGTTTAATCAATGTCTAGTGTTTAGTCACCAATTTCATATTGAGTTGACATTATAGGTTGTTTATTTATTTACATATTCATATATATATAGATAATAAATGACATCATTGATAGCTATTGAAAATCTAGTTTAACTTACTGGTTTGAGGCGAGCCTTGATATCCCTAATCTCACACTCTCCATAGACAACGTCCTTTAGTGTCTAATCATCACATTTACATGGTAACAAGTAATTTAGGATTGAGTGGACATTATATGTCAGCACCCGCAGGGGTGGATCAATATTATCAATATTAAAATAATATATTGAACTAATAATCAAAATGACTAATATTTTGATTTTTTTATTAATATAGCAGTAGGAGACTTCAACAGGGGGTTTTCGCAGTTGAAAGTTATAAAAGGAGGATAAAGCGAAAGGAGACTTCACTTTTGATGATTATTATTTTGTGAGCTCTTGGATAGCAGCACCGTGTGCCGCACAGCAGTTGGGGTTGGAGACGGAGTCTTCAGCTAGCGGGGTTTCAGCAGTGAAACATCTGCGCTAGTCTCATTCAGGGTAAGCCATATAGGTTCACCATTTGCTCTTACATTCATTCATAGTTATCCAGTATACGGTATAGATTGTTGCAGGAACACGTGTGCAGCCGTAAGGGGGGGGGTTTTCAGCCAGAAAGCCCTAATTAGTTGCTGGGTCTTCAGATCTCAGTTTTGCTTCGAAACTCAGGCACCATTCTCATCATCAGCATCTTACTCCGGCATCCGATAATTATCAGATCCAACTGTGCGCATCCGAAGCAGTTATCAGCGATTTCGGGATCAAGGGGGCATGAGAAGCTGCCTCTCTGGAACAATTCGCTAGCCTGCCTAGAGACCTCAGAAACGTCGCATGTACTAGGCATTCTCTCCGACACGGGAAGGCTATCAGTCCTGCAAATCAGTAGCTTCATCGGACACCTCCTTCACTAAAAACGTCACCCTTATCTGATCTAGGTTCTTGCTGCTGGGGTTTCGCCGGATGTAGAAGATATCTGTCCATCTCCGATTCAGTTCTTGATGCTTGCATACTCTCTCAGGAGCAGTTCATCCAGCTTATCAGTGGTAAGTGTTCATTCTATCTCACAAACCCTAACCCTAATTTTTGCTATAAAATAGGGATTTTTGCATGGTAATTTGCATGCCCAGTTGTATCAGCATATTTGCTTAGAAATAGAAAATATCGAGATTTTGGGATACTACATCTCTCCACATTTCCATGATCTTCTCCTTGAAATTAGGCCACATCTTGATGATGAAATTCGAATTTGAAGCTAGGCAGTGATTTTTGAACTTGTTAAAGTCTTCAAATACACCTGTAAGCATCACCAAACTCACCCAACTTTAAAGTATAATGAAAATATGTTATTTTTCTCAATAATTAACCATAAATTCACTCAAAATACTCAAAAATAAATGATTTGGAAAATGGTAATATAAACCCATATTTATTATGAATGTGGTGAATATTAATGGTTTTATGGAAGGATAAGATAGGAATAAAGTGTCAAATGGTATAGGAAAAAGGAATAAATATGGTCTTTTTGCGGCTCAACAATAACCATCTCCTCCCAAATATGGAGCTCCTACTGCAAAGGATTACAAGGTCAGAGATGATGTCGTTTCTAGATGGTTTCTCAGGGTTTAATCAAGTGGCCGTAAAGAAGGAAGACTGAGCAAAGACTGCTTTCACCACTCCTTGGAGCAGTTATCAGTACTTGCACATGCCTTTTGATTTGATGAATGTTGGGGCCACATTTTAGAAGGCTATGGATTATGGTTTTAGAGATATCTTGCAGAAAATCCTGGAGATATACGAAGATGATCTCACCGTTTATTGCAAAAGAAAGAAGGATCACGTCAATCTCTTGTGTCGTTTTACGAAAACTCCTAAATAACTTACTCAATCACAAACTACCATCTAAAGCTTAATTGGCCTTAGTAACTCCTAGGGTCCACCCACCTTGGCTTTGTTAGGAGTTTTCCTAAACGGAGGAGATGGGTATTAGGTGATAGCACTTGGCTCGAGCTTTCCCCCAAGGTCGCACCCAGTGGCTTGAAGATTTCTACCACGTGACTCGAGGTGCGAATTAGGCGACAAACATTTTGGCGTCGTTGCTAGGGATAAATCTTTCTATTCCCGGAGTACGGCTTTTTTTTCCACTTTTTTGTTTTTGCTTTGTTTGATGAATGTTTAGAGTGGACCTTTACTTTTCATCTGGCAGCTCCACTAACCTTTTTTGTCTTGTAAAATTACAAAGAAAAGCAAAAAAATAATTTTTGTGGGAGTGTTTAAACTTTAAATGCATATTTTTTCTCACGTGGTGACTCCATTGAAGGGATAAAACCCTGTTATCTCAAAAAACTTGTGAAGATTTGTTGTGTGTAGATGAGCACATATGGCACATTGAGATTTTTCTCCGAAGCTTATCAGTTGACAGCTCAACCTGTTCAGTACAAAGTTCCATGGTTATATCAAATGTAGATTGTTGATTTCTAATATGGATGAACTAAGGGAGCAAAGTGGTGCTCAAATAGTCAGATTTTTTCATCCCATCGACTTCTCAAACATCCCAGGTTTTTCTAACTTTGGTCATGGTATGGGGGATATATATAAATGGCTTCCAGTCTTCCATGGAAACTATGGTGATTCAACCATCTGGCATGTCAAGTGTTTCCTTCAATTGATGGCTGACTCCAATGTTCTTTATGAGGACAGTAAGATGGAAAATGTTTGCTAGTACTTTTCAAGGAGAGGCCTTTTGTTGGTTCCATCAGGGCCTTCCTAAAAGGTGTATAAATGCCTTTTCGAGCTTGCTTTGGATGTTTTTAGAGTAGTGGCATGATGGTAGGGGTAGTATGAATGGTTTGGATATATTTCTTGAAAATATCTTTACCTTCTACCTATTTGGGGCAAAGTATCATACAAAAACATATGATGGACCTTTTTCCATGATACAAAGTGTTGAAGACTTGGAATTACTTCTAGAACATTTAAGTGAAAAAGATGTCCATGATACTCTGATTGAAGAATTTCCTTATTTTTTCATAGACAACGTCAAATGTGTGGAAATCCCTCTAAGTTATTTTAAAAAGGAAGAGATTAAATGACTTACTAAAGAATATGATGCCTCTCTCAATATACAGCAGGATTCCGAAGATAGGTACATCTGTGACAATCTGATTGAAGAAGTTCATGAAGAAACCTCATCTAAAGACATTGTTGGAAACCATCCACATGTCACATCAACAAAAAATAATGAAGATTTGGAAAAACTAGAGGAACCCATTGAGCAGCGTATCCTAAGCAACCCCATTGAAGATATTGATGAAGGTCCCTTGAATGAAGGTATCATTGAAGGTCCTCTTCATAATACCATAATAGAAACTATTAAAGACTTGAAGGATCCTCAGGATTATTTCAGCGAGGATGATCACATGTTCATTCCGAATTTGCCTCAAGAAGAAACCATCATAGAAAACTATAAAGAAAATTATGACGAAGTTTATATGGTGTATGATGATACTCCTCCATGTTCTCTGCATGGTGATGAGGGTTTGTAAAGTTCACTCCCTTGTAACATTTTTGAAATTAGACTTTCCAAAGATGATTATTGCGAATGTGGAGATGAGCTTAACCAGGAATGTGATGCCATGGATGAAGAATCCCCCATGTTTGACAAAGGTATGGATGATGATTATTGGACATACATAGAGAAGCCCATTCTTGATGTATCAAGAGAGGGGAGTGTCGATTTGGAGACCTTTGGAGGTCTTGGTATGGAAGAGGATCATGTAGAGTTCTCATATGATCATTCAAAATCATACACAAGTGTTAGTAGTGAAGACCTGGAAAAGCAGTGCATTGAAGATTCATATTTGATACAACTGATGGAATGTCAGTGCGAGTCTACATCTTCACATTCAGAGGTTCCTCATGATTTGGAACAGCCTGGGGCTTACATAGAGAGTTATTAGCCGATAAGCCCTTTTGATATGTATGATGGAGTTGTTGATCTGCCTCATCGTATAGATATCTACATTAGCCCTATCCAGGCTTGGATAGAAGAAGCCCGCAGAAGCACATGCCAGTTTGGGAAGCAATTTGATGAAGTTCTACGTGCCTATGATTTCCCATTCAGCCCACCCCTCCTGAATATCTGCGCAGGTTTGTATTTTCTATTGAAGATATCCTTGTTTTGGGTGGTAACCAAACACAATGGAAAAATTTTAAATTTTGATAAAATGCTAAGGTGGTTACATTGGATTTTTCATTTCACTTAACATTGTGATTATGATATGCTTAGAGTAGGAAAATAAGTTCCTTAAAGTGAGCATTTACCTTTTATGCATTTCTTTTGTGTACTTAGGAATAAATAATCAACTTTTTTAGTTAAAGTTGTTCTTTTCGCTTTCCAATAATGTAACTTATGGTTCATTGGATTTTATAAGATTTTTTGTTTATAAGGTTGGCTTGTCAAGTTGAGATGTTTTTACAAATTATTGAAACCAGAGATTCTATGGTTCCTGCAAGCTCTCCTTTCCTGAAGACTAGATCGAGCACACGTCCTGCAGTTGGAGCCAAATGTTACCGCCTAAGTTGCACTTAGTCGGAATTTCAAGTGAGCCGACAAAGATGAACAAGCAGTTGTTCAAACTTAGAGCTCAAAGGTCCATAAGGCCTTCCTGGCCTTTTTATTTTTTCTACCACATTTTCATACCCCTTCGAGGAAAATGTAATGAATGTACTAGCATGGAAAATTTTTGTAAGGGACTTGGCTTCCTAAGACTTAAACGTCAATCCGATCACTCCAAGGTGTTTCTCCCCTTGTCAATTATGCAATGCTGAATAAGCCATGTATAATTTTCGAGTTTTTCACCGCTCCTCCAAAGTTGGAATGGTCCTCTTTGTGGGTAGGGCTTAGGAGGTTATTAAAGTTCATGTGTTGATGTATATGAGCATGCTAGGCATCGGTATTGAGTCGTATGGATATGTGCTAGGTCCCCCTAGAGTTTCGTTGGATTCTGAGAAAAATATTTTTTTTTTCGTTTTTTAAGCCATTTTTTAATGGTTTAATTAAAAACTTGTAAATGGAATAAAAAATTGATTCGGAGGCGGAATTCGGCATGTGGATGCTCATTTTAATGCTCAAAGCATACTATTTACCTCGGGACCCACGTTTCATACACTCCAGGTGATCAAAAGCTCACTCAAAGGGACACTTAAATGCTACAAGTGCAACTTTTTGGTCTAAGTCAAAAAATGGAAAAATAAAAAAAATGATTTTTAAAGGTTATGGGATGACTTGGCATAGTGGTCCCGATGTTAGTGACTTCATCTCCTAGCATTGACATCATGTTTGAGGTTGTTATCAAATATATAGTAGCCGGGCTACCATATTTTATTTTTCAGATTCAGTACATTTTTCAGCCAGCTCCCCTACATATGAGATGCTGAGATGAGCATTTATGATGGATCATTATTTATTTGATGGACTATAGTACTCTCCCATGCCAGGACTGAGTCTTAGGACACTCAGATTTGAGGACTGATGTAGCCATTTAGCCATGTGCAGAGCAATTAGCAGTGCCCAGATTTGCATCAATGATTTCTCATTGGACAGATATTGATTCAGATGGATTATTTGCATAATTATGACTCAGCTTATATTATATTGTGTTATGGTTATCATTGCTCTTATACTCATTTTTGTGACATGTGTTAGCATTTAGTATCATGATCTGGCGGTCATATAAATATGTGGACTTGGATGTATCTATATTATGTATTGATGTCTCTACTCAAAACTGGAAGTTCTTGATCTATACTCATTGGTTTTACCCTCCTTAGGGAGAATCATAGTCGAAAAAATTGGTATTGGAAAAAAATCGGCGAGGGTCCAAAAAACATCATTGCTCTTATACTCATTTTTGTGACATGTGTTAGCATTTAGTATCATGATCTGGCGGTCATATAAATATGTGGACTTGGATGTATCTATATTATGTATTGATGTCCCTACTCAAAACTGGAAGTTCTTGATCTATACTCATTGGTTTTACCCTCCTTAGGGAGAATCATAGTGGAAAAAATTGGTATTGGCAAAAAATCGGCGAGGGTCCAAAAAACATCTTCTCGGCAACATCGGCAAAAAATCAGCAAAAATCGGCAAACCGCGGCAAGCATAAAAAAATGCAAATTTTGTACTTCAATAGGGTCAAAATTTGCTTACTGATTTTTCCCCCTATTTGCCGATTTTTCCTGATTTTCTCGATCTTTCCCCTTTTTTTCCCGATTTTTTCCCGATTTTTTGAAAAAATCAGCAGCTAGAAAAAACGCAATTTTTTGGGACATCGCCAAAAAATTGGCTATTTTTTCCACTATGGGGAGAATAGAGGTAGTCATTCCCACCATACTTTGGCTTGCTAGTGTTGGTTTCATTATTCATTGTCTCCACCCATCCATTACCTTCCAATTGTGTTTTAGCCCGACTTATTACTTGACTTGTGGCATGGAGGACCTTTCTCCACTAGAGCCTTTGTTGGACAAGCCTCCTTGTTTATTTGTGTCTCGGCTCTGAGTTGCCTAGGATGTGTTTGCTTACCTGAAACAAGTAGCACTGCCATGAATACAATGTATTTGGAAATAAAATGAATATCTTATAAAAAAACCCATTCATGAAAAGTAGTGTTTTTTAACATACGTGAATGCAAGGTTAGCCTAATGAAATTGGCTCTAAAAAATATTGCAATGAAATATCTTAAAAAATTTATGAAAAGTAGTGTTTTTCAACATATATGAATGCATAAAGCCTAAATGATAAAAGTCCATATAAAAATACATGGACAAAGGCTATGGAAAATCAAAGGCCCAAAAAGCAATGGTTCCTAAAAGTTATATCTAAAGATTGCTGGCCTTACTTGTATTGAGTTGGATTGTGAGCATTTGTCAAGGTGAGTAAGCACCTCTGAAGTAGTTCACCCATTTGTAAGGCACTGCCATCCCCTTTGTTGTTGTTTGTCCGACATATGGCTATGGTGAGTATCCCCTTTCCATATCCAAAGTGTCACAGTGTTGAGTGGGCAGTCATCCTTTGACCTAACCTTATGAATTTTAGCCTTCACCCTTCACTAGCAAATTGACTACAACTATGAAGTGAGTATAGTCTTGAAAGTCTGGTCTGAGTTATAATAAATAAAATCCTATATATGTATTTGGTTGATGTACCGCCAGTGAAGTGATTGCTATTTGTTATGATTGTTACTTAAATGATTTGTAGAGCATGTCTTAGCATTTTAACACTTGCAGCAGATGGATGTCAGCCTGAGTTACATTATTGGTATCTGGTCATTTACAGGTTATTATTTTGTCTATTTAATATTGTAGATGATCAAGCAGAGACCTGGAGAGGGTATGAGTATATACCTTAGATGGATTTGGACTTTCTAAGTCTAGTGAGATAGCTTGTTTTCAGTTCTGGGCACTTACAGAGATGGTCAGGCTCGTTTCACCCTTCTGGTGCAGTTTTGCTTCACTAGATGGCAGGTTTGAGTAGGGAGATGATTTTGTTGGATCTTCTAAGGCACTGTATGGGGCATAGGGGGTCCAACCACTTGATTGTACCATAGTACCCCCCGCCCAGAGAGCCTGGTGAGTTTAGTTGGACAACGAAGGCACCCTAGGAGGCTGTTTTGGGACTATCACGTTTCCCGAGGCAGATTAAAAAATAATTAAATGGCTAGTGAAAAAATCGATTTGGGCTACTGAGGCAACGAAATGGAATGGGATGAGTTCTGATGATGAGAGTGATGTCTTCCACACCTTCTCCAGCAATTGCAGCTCCTGGATAGGCCCACATCTATTTTTCGGCCATTTTATATTATTTTCTGGAGCTTTAGGACGCTCACGATTTCCTCAAGGAGGCACAATTTCACATTTAAAAAATTATATTATTTTTATTGTGCCATGGGGACACCCAAAGGGAGTTCGTTAACACTCCCTGGACCCACCATGTGCTTCATTTATTTTTTGTTGAGTGGGATCCCCTCTCCTAGGGTGATTTAGTCCACTTTTATATTATATTATGGCATTGATCCATGTATTGTATGTTGAGCTCATCTCAACTGTTGATTAGAACATTTGTATCTTTTAATCTTAGCCACCCAATTGAAAAGTGGATAGGATTTTGGTTCTCTCATTCCTATTTAAAGGAGAGAGCTTCTCACTTGTAAGGGGTCTTTGGCTCTTGGATCTGGATAATAGAAAAACTTTTCTTGTGGATATTTCTTGGATCTCCTTTGCATCTGATGTTCTTAGATGGTGATTGGAAAGTCTTTTGCTTCCTAGCATTCGGGAAATTTTTGTGAGATCTATATATTTTTTCGGGAATCTTTGTCTTGTTTACAGGAGGGCGACATCAGCTTGGGCGTTTTTGCAGGGGCTCCTCAACTCGCTTGGATTGGCTTCGCTTGTATCAAGGGGTTTTCATTAGTGTCATTGCGATCTATGATTTTTTCTTGCTATTTTTCTGTAGCATCTTGCTTTTTCTCATGATACAACAGATTTGATATGGTTGACGTTTTGTTGTGTTGGAGCAAAACGTTGAACATAGAACTCGCTCAAAGCTTCTCAAATTGATTGGGATAGTAGGGATCATCATCATCAAGCCATCTATAAGGATTTCCAAGTAAGATCTACATGTTAGTACCTTTCTTCCAGATCTCAATCCATTGGCATCTGCTTTCTTCATTTTCACATTAAAATCCCATAAATAATAAAAACCAAAAATATTTAAAATTAAACCGCTTGATCTCGGGCCAAACCGCCGCTGGGTTTTGTAGATCAGTTCATCCCCTCACCAAATCATCCTCAACGCTGAGCTGAAAGTGGCTGGTTTTCCCTAGATCTGAGAAACTGTCCTTCCAAACCCTAAACTATCCACCATTTTTCTGACTTTTTCCATGATCTGATTTTTCCGGCAAAATACCTTGTTGGGTTTGTAGATCGGGTCATCCTGTCACCAAATCTCCTTCAACGCTGAGCTAGAAGTGGACAGGTTTCCCTAGATCTGAAAAATTGGCCTCCCAAACCCTAGCGCTAACCATCAAGCTGCTGGTTCTTCCCATGATCCGACTTTTCCAACAAAATACGTTTTTGGGTTTGTAGATCAGGGTATTTCCCAAGTGGGTCTCCTCCAACGTTGAGCAGATAGTGACTCCATTGCCCTAGATCTAACAAGCACTAATCTCCAACCCTAGCGCTATCCCCTCTTTGGCCTCTTTTTCCTGATGACTCGAGTACTTTGACATTGTCATATATTTCATCGAGTCTATCCATTGGTACTAGATAGCCCCAATCCCGTCCTTTCCCTCCCTGCATTGGTTACGTTTCCCAAGGCAACAAATATCTTCACCTGTTGCTAGTACCTTAACTCCAGATCTAGTATTTACCTCATAGGTCACCTGTGTCCCAACTTGGCTTGAATCTCATACTTCCTAAAGCCCTAATCCAAAGCCTTGGCTCACCCAGTGACATCCTCCATAGATCAAGGGTTTCCATTACCTTACACCTTACGTACTTCAAGTCCATTTGATCTGATCTGGAGTCTAGGTTTGATCTCTCCTATCGGGAGTAGATCCGGGTCTCCCCCTTTGTTGTCTTGGGCTAAGATAACATAAAGCGAAGATTGCCTCGATTGGCGTGACAACCATCCATTTGGGAGTCGAGGCAATCTTAGTTCCACCTCCTTAGTTGCTGGTCCCTCTACCATCCATCCTGGATAACAAGTAATTGTGGAGGCTAGCGAATCATGATTGAATTGTGGATGTACCCACCATAGTGTGATGTCACATGAGTGGCGATTGAAGGTTGGACACGTTGGGATAATGAAGCATGATTAAGGGGCAACATCATCACTTATGGAGGCATCACGTTAAACATGTTTTCATACCATATAATTTACCCAAGGTTCTTGTTCACGTCATGGGCCATACGGCTATGTTAGCGTGAAGGTTGTTGGAGCTTGCGAGTGGGTGTGATGATGTGGCTTGGTAGGTGGAGTGAGGTCGCCTACTTCATGGGAGGTGGCACCTTCTCCATGGGATCACTTCAATTAAACACCCAATCAATCCCCTAAGTCACTCCCATTGCTTGAGTTCATCTGCCAGTGTTGGTAACGCCCCTTGGGCCTCATTCATGCTATAAATTGAGCAACTCTCTTCCCATTGAAGTTAGTCAGAGTTCACTGAGCAGAGGATGGAGAATTGTAATTGTTGTACTATCTTTTTGTTATTGAGAATAAAAGAGGCTTTGGAGGTCCATGTTGTGTGATGTTATCAATTGAGTGGATGTATTATCTCGATTTAATGAGGTAATATGTATTTAGTCTTTGTGCACTTGCTTTATGAAAATATAGCCTACTGGTAGGATTGGTATCAATTTTGTAGGAAGGATTAGTAAAACTTGTTTGATTTATTTAATCTTTTATTTGCAATAAGTTAGAGATTCAATATTTATATGTATGATTTTCTTATGCTCATATTCTCTTGGTTTTTGTCTTATTTCATTTCTAGATTTAATCGGTTGTGTGCAAGTATGTTGCTAGTTGCCGGTCACCCGATTTGAAAAAGCAAAGAGCTTGCTTGCTCTTGCTCTTGTTCTTTAAGATTTCTTTCGGAAGATCAAACCCTCACTGTCCCACACTTCAAAACCTTCGAAGTCTTCTTTGCTCAAGGATCCACACTGCTCTTCTTTTTCTCTTCATACTTCTTTTCTTTGGTTACTATTTTAACTTGCAAATCGAATTAGATCCATCATTTCAAAAATAAAATCCAAATTAGATCTAGTTTCTTTTGCAACATAAATAGATGCTAGTTGTTTTATAAAGAAGTTTCATATGCAAGCTAAATCTAATATAGAGATTCTTTGTTTGTTAGCTTCCTTCCTGTTAAGATCTAAAGGCTAGGATGAAAGCTTCATCTTTTGGTATTTTAAAAAGTTAAATTTTGCAAGATAAAAGCGCTTTCTATTGGCTTCCCTAAAACTGAGCCAAGATCCACAAAGGGCTTGTCCTTTTGTGTTATTTTGTCATTTCTTTAAAGTAGTTTAACATAGATTTTTGTTTCTAAAATTTTTTGTAGTGTTTTCCTGAACACTCTTAAAGTGTTTGGGAGCATTTTTCTAATAAAGACGTTGGCTGTTTTTTATCTTTTGTCGAATAGGTAGAGGCACGTTGCTCAAATCTTGAAGTTTCAAGCGAACCTGAGGCTCTCTACTTACTCCTTTCTTTCATCCCCCTTCTCTCCATTTACCTTTTCTGAAGAAAACTTGTAAATCCGTTGATCTAGATTATGAAGATCACGTGTATTCCAAAAAGAGTTATTTTAAGGTTGTAACAATTGTAATAAAAGAGATCAGGAGGGTTGTATTAAGCTTTCTCAATCCCCATTCAGGGACCGGTGTGGTGTGCTTAGTTAGCTCTGTTCAATTTCTCTTTGATAGTTTAGTTGTTTTTTTTTGTTAATTTCAGAACGCTCTCCCGAATATCCCGAAAGGGGGAAAGAGATTCGTGGTAGATTAATTAAAAAATACTTCATTTCTGTCACATACTCCAATTTTGTAAAATAATGTTAAATTGTTTTAATTAGATTCCTGAGACATTATGTTAAATTTAATGCTAAGTAGGAACTGATGACTCAGCAGAGTCAACAGAAGTGGAATGTAATTCAGAATATTTTATTATTAATAAATAAATTGTGGAGACAACAACATGGGAGAGCTGTTAAAAAGAGGTTACTGGTCAAACTGGTGGATGGAACTAGGCGGAGGGCAAAAGACAAGTGGCAGCATCCTCAGACACTTCCAAAGTTGCAGGTGGCAACTTCCCTATATTTGGGGTCATGATCCCCCAAGAAAATGGGATCAGAGCAGGTGGCTCATTAAATGACAACTAACCCAAAAAGACCTAGGCAATATTTTAAAAGTACCCAATGAATAGAGTTGAGGCTGCTCAGATATTTTTCCAGAGAAGAAACATTCAGGTGGAATGCTATTCAGGAAATTCATTTGGGGAAAAAGGGAAAACAGTAAGGAAGTTGTTCTGAGAGGATTGCTGCAGTAACTTGGTTTATTACAGCTTGTTAGCTGGGAGAACTTACTGATAAGTTCTGGATTAATACTGAGTTTGAAGACTGGTATTTGACTATTGCTGCACCTAGTTCCAGCCAGGGAGACCAGAGCAAGCTCGGGGGTCCTGAGGAGTCGCTGTTTGAGCGCTCTCCAGGAATTGGTAGGGAGGAACGGCCTCCCATTGCTGTTGTTGTCCTAGTTTGAACAGGTTCTGTCACTTGACTGTCTATGTTTTAATAACTGTGAATGGTTGAATGTTATGTATGTAGTTATGATATAAAGATTTTACTGGTTAGTGATGTAAATGTTTTTAGTTTATCAGTAATAGAATCTGTTGATGAAGAATAAAGACTCACTGTGTTTTTGCACATTTGGGTTTACCAGACCGTACTCCAGCACAGGGGTAAATTTAAATAAGGATAGCATGATGAGATTGCTGAATAATAGATTGTTTCTTACCTAATTTCAGACAAGATATTTTACTGACAGTTGTATGAGATTATAGTTAAAAACTATTTTTTTCCTTGTACAGTATTTTATATTTCAGAAATTCTATTATTTGTAAAGAACGAATAGAAGAGTAGGATTAAAATAGATGTACCTACTGTTATCCCTTACAGTTTCTTTCTTCCAGATTAGAATAACTTCACTACTATATGTTTAATAATACACTGAAAGTAGGAATAGTTATATAATGAATAAATACTACTGTCAAACCAATCTGGTCTAGATTTTATGTATGTTTTGTGATGTAGTCATTTCGTTATTTTCCTTCTTTTATTGGGACTGAGCTCGAACAGTTTCCAGAACTGTTATTCCTTTTATTTTTAGAGTATGATTAAATGTTACTATCTATGCTTATGAGATAGACTCTAGATAGAGTTAATTAAATTCTTTATATGTAAAGAAATATCATAGCTAATAAGACAAATTAATTACAAAAGAACTTAGAGAGTATAGCATAAAATTTTACAAGAATTAAATAACAAGTACTATTTTTCGATATACTTATAAAAATAAACTAAGGATATTAATATAGAGGCTATAGCAATCACAAAGAGAGAATATAGTTATTATATTAGTAATAATGTACTTTATTTATGCAATATAGGAATATTATTACTATTAATATAAAGTAGTGTTCTTATTACTGTAAGTATATTCCAGAACTAATTATACTATCTGAGCTACAAGTATATTGACAGTACTTAAAATTATTGTAAAAATAAAGACATAAAAACCCTATATCATTAAAGGGTATAAACTATACATCAATAATTACAAATTCTTATTAACAAGAAAGTCAAATTATAAACTAGGTACCGAAACCCTAATAATATTATTTTAACAGTAAACAAATTAAATGCATTTTGTGCAGGAAATAAATAACAGAAGTGCAGGATGCTCTTTTATGGAGCTTATTTACATATTATAAATATAACTAGTAACCCTAACATTGCAGAAGCACATTTCAACTTAACAGTAATTTTTTAAAAGAAAAAGGAACGGAGTTATTTTTCTTCACTGTCAAATTAGGGTAAAAACCCTATTCATTCAGAATATACAAAAGTAATGACTGTAAAACCCAGTTCAATAATAATAACCCACGGCCATACTGAGAAATTACATATGGAGGCTTACAGCCTGTTCTTTTACTTTAAAACACAGTAATATTTACAAGAACAAAATATACACTCATGGCCGAAGCCGGAGATCCCTGCAGTAAAGCTAGGGTCTTAACAAAGCTGTGAAAAACAGCGAACAAAAAACCGAAAACCATGAGGGTCTTTTAGGCTACAACAGCCAACCCTTATTACCCCATAAGGGTTTGCACAAGGTGGATGAGCCATGGAAAAACCAGGGCTTACCGTGGCCTCTTATTGCCGTAACCTCGAACTCACTGCGTAGACAGAGAAGAGAGGTAAGTTGTACCTGCAAAACCATTATACAACCGGCTGTTAGCTTTATATCAAAGGCAAAGAGTTATAAACAAGAAAATATGCATTATCATTGAAAAGAAACAATTAATATATTTCTTACCTCGACATTTAAACGTAGCCAACCTGCAGTGCAACGACCGGCGACTAGCACGAGCAAGAAGTCTGTCATTCAGCTGCAGAAGGAAACGGTGTTACAATACTTCATCAACCACTGACAGCAGAGAACCCTAGTTATTCAGCGGACATGGTAAAACCCTAAAAGCCATGATGTTATTCTATCCAAATAACACACAGTTTACAGTGCAACTCAAGCCACGATACTCTGAAAGAGGAACCACCCCCGTAGTGGTAAACTGAAGGAGAATAGTAAGGACTGATACAGTCAAGGGTTCGAGTTTTAAGCAATCGAGGCAGCGAGCTAAAAGGAGAGCGAGTAACGCTTGATAAACAGAAACACTATGGAACAGCCTTCATTTTGGTGCTGTTGGACAACTAACCAGGGAGGAGTAAGCTAAAGACAGTTGCAGCATATCACAAGTGGCAGAGCGGCCGGTTATTTCGCTGAAGATGGACGAGTGCCCGAAGGCGAGGGAAGATAATGAGCTAGGTTTTGGAGAGGACTCTTTTAAATCCTGCGATGCATGGCCCAAATGAAGCCACGTCTCCATGCAAATAATTTGCCACAGTGGGTTTTCTTTCTATAGTTTTCAATGAGCTAATCACGAGGATCTAGTATTGACAATCATTTGGGTGTCTCCAAAGTTATACCTTAGTCCCGGCCGAGTCAACCTATCATTGGAGCATTATAACAAGAATCATGTTAATACGTAAACTTATACATGGAACTTACCACTGATGCAAGATTTTAATAAATCATTACAATATGTTACAATATAAATTATCATCTATGCAATGAAAACGGGATATAACCCTATATTCATCGTGAAGGTATTTGACTTTGAAATCTAGAACCTTATAACATGATGCTTTTACCTAATAACATTTGGTTAAGAGTATATTATATCTATAGTAGTAAGTGCATGATATAATCTTATGTATAAACTAGGAATGTATAACCTAAAGATTTATTTAAGTATTTCTTTTAAATCCTTTACGATTTGGTTTTATTCATGCCCTTTCCACTAGGGAGTAACTAGTATGTCTTTTAACTCTTGCAATCTTAAAAAAAATAAATTTCATAAATTACTGTAGATGGAAAGTATAGTATATATGCTTAGGGAAGAATAATACTCACGCAAGTAATTACTTAAACTCTATATTTTAAGTATAAATTATACTAATGAATGATATCAAGGGTGTTGTAAAATTGACCATGGTAAGTTTAGGGATAGTAATGTTAACCCCTTGGTTTCATCATAATTTCCTAAGAATAGAAACTGGCAAGTAATACAAAGAAAATAATAACATTTACTTTGATATTGTTTTGTCTAGAATAAAGACTCTTAACCAAGCAATGGTGACATATAAGAGTTAAGCTTTTAAAACTCTTCATTTAAGAATTATCATCGTAAATGTTAGACTAATGATTCAGTTCTGCAATCCTTTAAAAATAGTAGCCACTAAGTACAGGTCCACTTATTTGATACGAAAGGTTTAGGAATCAAAACCTATTATAGTAAGTCATCTATCTGACTAAGAAATAAACTTAGTTTTGGAAACAGTGGTACGTAACCCCTTATAAATGAACATTACAATGTAAGTGTATGTGTGCACTTGGAAGGTAAACTGTAAATTCTATAACTCTACCTTTTTCTACTTTATGTTGCAAAGAGTTTAATTGGAGTCTTTTAATACTGGGCATTTATGATAAATATCGAATAGCACAGTAATCCTTAAAGAATCATAAAGTTACTTCCACTAGAATGTTGGACAATTATGGAACTTTACCTCAGTAAGTATTGAAAATGGTTTAGCATTTATCTTCCTATTTGAACTTTTATTTTTTCAACGTACTGGTATTTATAAACACTTTAGAATTTCGACAAGCTGCCAACCGAACTTCTTGTCTGTAGTCTGTAAGAACAGGAAAACATCTGCATTAGCTTGAAAGCTAAGTAAGCCCAGTTTTGCATGACAGTCTCACCTTGTGGACGAAAAAAAAAGAAAGTCCGTAAACAAAAAAGAACTGTTCTACTACTAAACATAACAAACAGATAAATTCAGATAAGGCATGTGGTAGTTTATAACTAAAGAAATGTTTAGTTAACTACATTTATGTTAATGATATGCAAATTTAAAAATTTTAAATTTTTCTGAAATTTTGGGGTTTTGACATGTGGTATCAAAGCATGGTTCAAATACTAGGCCTTGATGCGGCCCAACTAGTTTCCGTAGAACAGTAAAAGTAATATACTAACCTATATTCTGTTTTATGTAAAGAACTGAAAATTTCTTTTTCTGAATCTAACAGGCAGGTATGGAGAAGCTAGGAGAATATGATGAGGAGGAGTCTCCAAACACCGAGACAAGATAAATGTCCAGAGAACCTATGTTAGAAGAGGTAACTGCACACTCTTCAGAGCTGATGCAGACTATAAAGGATTTGAAGACTGAAATGGAATCAGTCAAGAAGGACAATGAAAGGATTTTGAAGACTCAAGAAGAGTTGAACCAAATTTTGGTGGAAAAATTTCAGACTAAAGGGAGGAGAAAAACATCCGAATCTGATGAAGCTAGCCATCAGAAAGGATCTAAAAAGATGAAGCTGGTTAAAGCTGAAAGCAGTTCATCATCTGAAGGGTTCAAGGAACAACAAAGTTATTACACTATTAGTGACAGTAGTGAGGCTGTGTTGTATGACAGAAAGAAGAAGTATAGACCATATGAAGAGATTTCCGGAGAGTTAAAAAAAATAAAGCCCCCAACTTTCAACGGAGAGACTAAAAAAGGGGAGGAATCAGAGTCCTGGTTATCTGGGATGAGGAAATATTTTCAGATATACAACTATTCAAATCAGCTGAAGGCAATAATGGCATTTTATGATCTCTCTGGAAAAGCAGACATATGGTGGCAAGATTTGAAAAGAGTCAAGGAGATCAAAGAAAAAGAAGTTAATTGGAGTACCTTTAAAAGGTACTTCAAGAAGAAATTTCTGTCCGAACAATATTATAAAGAAAGAGCTAAAAAATTTTACGAATTAAAGTTAGGATCCATGACTATGAAGGATTTAAACAGTAAATTCTTAAGCTTGTTGAGGTATGTACCTTATTTAGTCGATGAGAAACCTAAAGTGCAACGGTTTCTCAGCTGTCTGCCATATCACATCAAGGACAGAATCGAGTATGATAACCTGAAGACTCTGGAGGAAGCTATGCGGAAGGCTAATTTCTGTTTTGAACAGAACAAGAAGAAAGAAGGCATAGCCAACTGGAAGGCTAAGAAAAACAATAGTCAGCCTGAGTTCAAGAAAAAGGAATTTGTACCCCAGAAGAATTTCAAGAATAATAAGAACAGAAATTATTCTAACAGTAAGAACTTCCAGGGAAATAGAAATGGTGCTTCTAATAATTCTAATAATTCCAGTAACTTTAAAGGCAAGGAAGCTGCAAACAATCATGGGAATTTCACTAAGAATTTTGAACAGAAGGAGCCTGTTAAGTGCTGGGAATGTAATGGCCTGCATTATGCCTCGGTTTGCCCAAACCGGAAAAAGTCAACTAGCAATATTCACACTGTGCAGGATGAAATGATTGTTGGAGAACTTGCAAGGACTATGCCCAGAATAAATGCAGCGTTAAAGAACCGCCAAGCTGATTATCAGACTTCCATGGTGGAAGTAGAAGGTATGGTTAACCAAACCCCTGTAACCATTTTAATTGATCCAGGGGCTAGCCTTAGCTACATTGCACCTCAGATAGTGGAAAAGTGTAAATTGTCGGTTGAAAAGTTTGATAGTTCCTGGTTAGTTCAATTAGCCACAGGAGCAAAAAGGAAAGTAACCTGTTATGTGAAAGAATGTGCTTTACTTATGGATGATTTTAAAACTACAGTTAAGCTTAATGTTTTGCCACTTGGCTCGTATGATTTACTGATTGGTATGGATTGGTTAGAGCAGCATAAGGTAGTTTTAAACTGTTATGATAAAACCTTTACCTGCGTAAATGATAATGAACCACCAGTAAAGGTGAAGGGTATTCCTAGGAAAACTGTAATTAGGCAAATTTCTGCTTTACAACTTAAAAGAGCAGTCCGGAAAGGGTGTAAAGCCTATGCTGTAACCATTACAGATGAGGCAAGTAAGTCTGAAAAAGATAAGTTAAAAATAGAAGACATTCCTGTTTTAAATGAATTTACTAATGTTTTTCCAGAGGAAATTCCAGGATTACCTCCTAGGAGGGAACTGGATTTCACTATTGAGCTGGTGCCAGGTGCTGTACCTAGCTCGAAAGCTCTGTATCATATGAATATTTTAGAACTTAATGAACTAAAATCACAGTTAAAAGAGTTAATAGATAAGAAGTACATTCGACCCAGTGTGTCCCCTTGGGGAGCACCAGTCATCTTCGTTAAAAAGAAGGACGGAACTATGCGATTATGCATAGACTATCGTCAACTAAATAAGATGACTATTAAAAATAGATATCCGTTGCCCCGCATAGATGATCTGTTTGATCAGCTACGTGGAGCTACGGTGTTCTCAAAGATAGACCTAAGGTCAAGATATCATCAGGTAAGAATAAAAGACGAAGATATTTTTAAGACAGCCTTTAGAACGAGGTATGGACATTACGAATTTGTCGTAATGCCATTTGGGCTTACCAATGCCCCAGCTGTCTTTATGTGCTTAATGAATAATATAATGCATAAATACTTAGATAAATTTGTTGTCGTGTTTATCGATGACATCTTAATTTACTTTAAAAATGAAGCAGAACATAAAGAACACCTGAGGATAGTTTTACAAGAGTTGCGAGAGCAACAGCTCTTCGCAAAGTTTAGCAAGTGTGACTTCTTTAAGGATGAAATCCAGTACTTAGGTCACGTAGTGACTAAGGAAGGAATTTCAGTCGATCCTGAAAAGATTCGGGCAATCGAAGATTGGCCAGTTCCAAAGGACGTAACAGATGTTAGGTCATTCATGGGAATTACCGGTTATTACCGGAGATTCATTGAAGGCTTTTCAAAAATAGCTAATCCAATCACTTCCTCGCAAAAGAAAGGAAAGAAATTCGATTGGAACTTAAAGTGTGAAGAAAGTTTTAAGAAATTAAAAACCTTATTAACAACTGCGCCTATTCTAAGAATAGCAAATCCCAATAAGGATTTCGTGGTATGCACCGATGTTTGTAATGATGGTTTAGGCGGTGTGCTGACTCAAGACGGGCATGTCATTGCCTATGAGTCCAGGAAGTTAAAGATCCACGAAAATAATTATGCAACTTATGATTTAGAACTTGCTGCTGTTATACATGCCTTAAAAATGTGGCGACACCACTTAGTAGGCAGAAAGTTTATTTTAATGACTGATAATAAGGGTCTGAAATACCGTTTAGATCAGCCCAACTTAAATGCAAGACAAGTAAGGTGGTTGGCCTTCTTGAGTGAATATGATTTTGAAATCCAACACATAAAAGGAAAAGAAAATAAGGTGGCTGATGCTTTGAGCAGAAATGCAAAGCTGAACTTTACAGCAGCAATCAGCACTTATGCTTCTGATTTAAATGAACAGCTTACAGAAGGGGTAAAACAGGATGAAATTTATCAAAAATTACAAATTACAGCTAAAAAAGAACCTACAGAAAGCTTAATAAAAGGTTATAGTCTAAATAAAGATGGATTTTTATTGTTTAAGGACAGACTGTATGTGCCTAACGTGCCTAAGGTTAAATTGCTGATTCTGGACGAAGTTCATAAAACACCTTACTCAGGACATCCAGGCTACCAAAAGACTGTAACCATGTTAAGAAAAGAATATTTCTGGCCTAATATGAAATCTGAAGTAGCTGAATACATAGCTAGATGTTTGGACTGTCAACAAGTGAAAACTAAACACCAGCATCCAGCTGGTTTACTGCAACCTTTGCCTATTCCTAGTTGGAAATGGGAAGTAATCAGCTTGGATTTTATTACTGGATTGCCCAGAAATCAGAATCAGAATGATTCAATTATGGCGGTGGTAGATAAATTAAGTAAAGCAGCACATTTCATTCCTATTAAAACTACTTACAAGGCTGCAAACATAGCTGACATTTTCTTAAAGCAGATTTTTCGGCTACATGGTGTACCGAAGGTTATCATTTCAGACAGGGATCCTAAATTCACAGGGAATTTCTGGAAATCCTTGTTTACGGGATTAAATACAACACTGAATTTCAGCACCTCCTTCCATCCTCAAACAGATGGGCAGACAAAAAGAGTGAATCAGGTGCTGGAAGATTTGTTAAGGATGTATGTTAAAGATCAGGCAGGTAAGTGGGAAGACTACTTACATTTAGTAGAGTTTGCATACAATAACAACTATCAGTCATCAGCTAAGTTCAATCCATTTGAAATTCTATATGGGCGTAAATGCAACACTCCTATCTCCTGGAATAATCTAGTAGATAGATTAGTGTTAGGACCAGAATTATTGAAGGAAATGGAACAGATTGTGAAACAAGTGCAGTAAAATTTGAACGTAGCACAGGATCGGCAAAAGAGCCAAGCAGATTTAAAAAGAACTCCCAAAGAGTTCCAGGTGGGTGAGCATGTGTTTATAAAGGTAAGACCAAAGAAAAGCTCTCTAAGACTAGGGAGTTGTGCAAAGCTAGCACCACGTTACTGTGGTCCGTTTGAAATTTTATCCAGAATTGGTCAAGTTGCATATTAGCTAGCGCTACCACCTAACTTGAAAGTGCATAATGTTTTTCATATTTCTGTTCTGAAAAAGTATGTTCATGATGCTACTCATGTGATCGATTGGAATGTTGTACAGGTGGAACCAGAAGGAGAAGTTCTGGTGGAACCAGACTGTATCCTCGGGAGGAGGGAAATTACTCTGCAGAACCGCACAATTGGACAGTTGAAGGTGCAATGGAAGCACCTTAGTCCTGAAGAAGCTACCTGGGAACTGGAAAGTAAGATGCAGGAAGCATACCCGAATCTGTTCCAGGAGGTTGCAGAGGATGAAGAATAAGTAACATCGAGGACGATGTTACATTTTAAGGGGGTGTGTATGTCACATACCCCAATTTTGTAAAATAATGTTAAATTGTTTTAATTAGATTCCTAAGACATTATGTTAAATTTAATGCTAAGTAGGAACTGATGACTCAGCAGAGTCAACAGAAGTGGAATGTAATTCAGAATATTTTATTATTAATAAGTAAATTGTGGAGACAACAGCATGGGAGAGCTGTTAAAAAGAGGTCACTGGTCAAACTGGTGGATGGAACTAGGTGGAGGGCAAAAGACAAGTGGCAGCATCCTCAGACACTTCTTAAGTTGCAGGTGGCAACTTCCCTATATTTGGGGTCATGATTCCCCAAGAAAGTGGGATCAGAGCAGGTGGCTCATTAAATGACAACTAACCCAAAAAGACCTAAGCAATCTTTTAAAAGTACCCAATGAATAGAGTTGAGGCTGCTCAGATATTTTTCCAGAGAAGAAACATTCAGGTGGAATGCTATTCAGGAAATTCATTTGGGGAAAAAGGGAAAACAGTAAGGAAGTTGTTCTGAGAGGATTGCTGCAGTAACTTGGTTTATTACAGCTTGTTAGCTGGGAGAACTTACTGATAAGTTCTGGATTAATACTGAGTTTGAAGACTGGTATTTGACTATTGCTGCACCTAGTTCCAGCCAGGGAGACCAGAGCAAGCTCAGGGGTCCTGAGGAGTCGCTGTTTGAGCGCTCTCCAGGAATTGGTAGGGAGGAACGGCCTCCCATTGCTGTTGTTGTCCCAGTTTGAACAGGTTCTGTCACTTGACTGTCTATGTTTTAATAACTGTGAATGGTTGAATGTTATGTATGTAGTTATTATATAAATATTTTACTGGTTAGTGATGTAAATGTTTTTAGTTTATCAGTAATAGAATCTGTTGATGAAGAATAAAGACCCACTGTGTTTTTCCACATTTGGGTTTACCAGACCGTACTCCAGCACAGGGGTAAATTTAAATAAGGATAGCATGATGAGATTGCTGAATAATAGATTGTTTCTTACCTAATTTCAGACAAGATATTTTACTGACAGTTGTATGAGATTATAGTTAAAAACTATTTTTTTCATTGTACAGTATTTTATATTTCAGAAATTCTATTATTTGTAAAGAACGAATAGAAGAGTAGGATTAAAATAGATGTACCTACTGTTATCCCTTACAGTTTCTTTCTTCCAGATTAGAATAACTTCACTACCATATGTTTAATAATAAACTGAAAGTAGGAATAGTTATATAATGAATAAATACTACTGTCAAACCAATCTGGTCTAGATTTTATGTATGTTTTGTGATGTAGTCATTTCGTTATTTTCCTTCTTTTATTGGGACTGAGCTCGAACAGTTTCCAGAACTGTTATTCCTTTTATTTTTAGAGTATGATTAAATGTTACTATCTATGCTTATGAGATAGACTCTAGATAGAGTTAATTAAATTCTTTATATGTAAAGAAATATCATAGCTAATAAGACAAATTAATTACAAAAGAACTTAGAGAGTATAGCATAAAATTTTACAAGAATTAAATAACAAGTACTATTTTTCGATATACTTATAAAAATAAACTAAGGATATTAATATAGAGGCTATAGTAATCACAGAGAGAGAATATAGTTATTATATTAGTAATAATGTACTTTATTTATGCAATATAGGAATATTATTACTATTAATATAAAGTAGTGTTCTTATTACTGTAAGTATATTCCAGAACTAATTATACTGTCTGAGCTACAAGTATATTGACAGTACTTAAAATTATTGTAAAAATAAAGACATAAAAACCCTATATCATCAAAGGGTATAAACTATACATCAATAATTACAAATTCTTATTAACAAGAAAGTCAAATTATAAACCAGGTACAGAAACCCTAATAATATTATTTTAACAGTAAACAAATTAAATGCATTTTGTGTAGGAAATAAATAACAGAAGTGCAGGATGCTCTTTTATCGAGCTTATTTACATATTATAAATATAACTAGTAACCCTAACATTGCAGAAGCACATTTCAACTTAACAGTAATTTTTTAAAAGAAAAAGGAACGGAGTTATTTTTCTTCACTGTCAAATTAGGGTAAAAACTCTATTCATTCAGAATATACAAAAGTAATGACTGTAAAACCTAGTTCAGTAATAATAACCCACGGCCGTACTGAGAAATTACATATGGAGGCTTACAGCCTATTCTTTTACTTTAAAACACAGTAATATTTACAAGAACAAAATATACACTCACGGCCGAAGCCGGAGAGCCCTACAGTAAAGCTAGGGTCTTAACAAAGCTATGAAAAACAGCGAACAAACAACCAAAAACCATGAGGGTCTTTTAGGCCGCAACAACCAACCCTTATTACCCCATAAGGGTTTGCACAAGGTGGATGAGCCATGGAAAAACCAGGGCTTACCGTGGCCTCTTATTGCCGTAACCTCGAACTCACTGCGTAGACAGAGAAGAGAGGTAAGTTGTACCTGCAAAACCATTATAAAACCGGCTGTTAGCTTTATATCAAAGGCAAAGAGTTATAAACAAGAAAATATGCATTATCATTTAAAAGAAACAATTAATATATTTCTTACCTCGACATTTAAACGTATCCAACCAGCAGTGCAGCGACCAGCGACTAGCATGAGCAAGAAGTCTGTCATTCAGCTGCAGAAGGAAACGGCGTTACAATACTTCATCAACCACTGACAACAGAGAACCCTAGTTATTCGGCGGACAGGGTAAAACCCTAAAAGCTGTGATGTTATTCTATCCAAATAACAAATAGTTTACAGTGCAACTCAAGCCATGATACTCTGAAAGAGGAACCACCCCCGTAGTGGTAAACTGAAGGAGAATAGTAAGGACTGATACAGTCAAGGGTTCGAGTTTTAAGCAATCGAGGCAGCGAAAAGCTAAAAGGAGAGCGAGTAACGCTTGATAAACAGAAACACTATGGAACGGCCTTCATTTTGGTGCTGTTGGACAACTAACCAGGGAGGAGTAAGCTAAAGATAGTTGCAGCATATCACAAGTAACAGAGCGGCCAATTATTTCGCTGAAGATGGATGAGTGCCCGAAGGCGAGGGAAGATAATGAGCTAGGTTTTGGAGAGGACTCTTTTAAATCCTGCGATGCATGGCCCAAATGAAGCCACGTCTCCATGCAAATAATTTGCCACGGTGGGTTTTCTTTCTATAGTTTTCAATGAGCTAATCACAAGGATCCAGTATTGACAATCATTTGGCTGTCTCCAAGGTTATACCTTAGTCCCGGCCGAGTCAACCTATCATTGGAGCATTATAACAAGAATCATGTTAATACGTAAACTTATACATGGAACTTACCACCGATGCAAGATTTTAATAAATCATTACAATATGTTACAATATAAATTATCATCTATGCAATGAAAACGAGATATAACCCTATATTCATCGTGGAGGTATTTGACTTTGAAATCTAGAACCTTATAACATGGTGCTTTACCTAAGAACATTTGGTTAAGAGTATATTATATCTATAGTAGTAAGTGCATGATATAATCTTATGTATAAACTTGGAATGTATAACCTAAATATTTATTTAAGTATTTCTTTTAAATCCTTTACGATTTGGTCTTATTCATGCCCTTTCCACTAGGGAGTAACTAGTATGTCTTTTAACTCTTGCAATCTTAAAAAAAATAAGTTTCGTAAATTACTGTAGATGGAAAGTATAGTATATATGCTTAGGGAAGAATAATACTCATGCAAGTAATTACTTAAACTCTATATTTTAAGTATAAATTATACTAATGAATGATATCAAGGGTGTTGTAAAATCGACCATGGTAAGTTTAGGGATAGTAATGTTAACCCCTTGGTTTCATCATAATTTCCTAAGAATAGAAACTGGCAAGTAATACAAAGAAAATAATAACATTTACTTTGATATTGTTTTGTCTAGAATAAAGACTCTTAACCAAGCAATGGTGACATATAAGAGTTAAGCTTTTAAAACTCTTCATTTAAGAATTATCATCGTAAATGTTAGACTAATGATTCAGTTCTGCAAATAGTAGCCACTAAGTACAGGTCCACTTATTTGATACGAAAGGTTTAGGAATCAAAACCTATTATAGTAAGTCATCTATCTGACTAAGAAATAAACTTAGTTTTGGAAACAGTGGTACGTAACCCCTTATAAATGAACATTACAATGTAAGTGTATGTGTGCACTTGGAAGGTAAACTGTAAATTCTATAACTCTACCTTTTTCTACTTTATGTTGCAAAGAGTTTAATTGGAGTCTTTTAATACTGGGCATTTATGATAAATATCGAATAGCACAGTAATCCTTAAAGAATCATAAAGTTACTTCCACTAGAATGATGGACAGTTATGGAACTTTACCTCAGTAAGTATTGAAAATGGTTTAGCATTTATCTTCCTATTTGAACTTTTATTTTTTCAACGTACTGGTATTTATAAACACTTTAGAATTTCGACAAGCTGCCAACCGAACTTCTTACCTGTAGTCTGTAAGAACAGGAAAACGTCTGCATTAGCTTGAAAGCTAAGTAAGCCCAGTTTTGCATGACAGTCTCACCTTGTGGACGAATCGAAACAAAGTCAGTAAACTGAAAAGAACCGTTCTACTGCTAAACATAACAAACAGATAAATTCAGATAAGGAATGTGGTAGTTTATAGCTAAAGAAATGTTTTGTTAACTACATTTATGTTAATGATATGCAAATTTAAAAATTTTAAATTTTTCGGAAATTTTGGGGTTTTGACAATTTCCTGTTTTTTTTACGTTTTGGAAAACTAACCCCCTTGCTTTCCTGAATAAGGTTTACATACGTGAAAGAGACTCTTGGGGTTCTAAGAAACAAGAAAATCTGTTAAAAAATTCTTTAAAAATTTACAAGGCTCTTATCCTTGTATGCTCCACTTCCGCTGTAGCTTCATCTGATTAGTTGGTTGTATCAAAAAAGGATCTAAGTGACTAGTAATTAGTCTCATCTTCAAATTAACCTCCCAAGGAGAAGATCCAACGCCTCGAATTAATCCATTGCAGGGAAAGTTCACAGAGGAAGCGGGAACAACTGGATAGTGGCCTTGGGATACTGTCAGGCTACACCCTCATTGGTGTAGTGTTGGCCACAACCCAGAGACTTTGATCTAGCCCACATATTCTTCGCGTGGAACCACATCGGATAAGGTTTTTGGACATACTCCTCGTACCGTCAAGAATATCTGGAGTCCCGTTACCCCTTTGTTTAATCCACTTATTAATTCATAAATTTAAAATTGACCAAGAACAATTGCAATACATTCAACACTCCAACAACACTCCAATTCTAACTCCATTTCACAGCACTGGCCTTTGCTTTTATCATATAAGCATTTTTTTGTAATTCATAATGTGTTGATTGATTATATTGTTCATGTTGTTGTCTTAATCGTTATTGCAATCTCTTGTGCTCTTTTACAAAAACTCCTAAATAACTTACTCAATCATAAATTACCATCTAAAGCTTAATCAACCTTAGTAACTCTTAGGTTCCACCCCCCTTGGCTTCGTTAGGAGTTTGCCTGAACGAAGGAGTTGAGTATCTGGTAACAACACTTGGCTCGAGCTGGCCCCCAAGGTCACACCCAGTGGCTTGAAGATTTCTGCCACGTGACCCGAGGTGTGAATTAGGCGGCAACAGGGTCCCTTGCTTATGTCCAGTCATGGAGGGCTGATTTTAATCTTCTACTTTTTAAAAACAATTTGTCAACTAACATATGATTTTGAAATTTCACGATTAGAAGTTGACAAAAGCTTTATTTTTGGCTTCACTGTTATTTACTTTACAACTGGAATAAAGCTTTCTGATTACAGGTTCTCATAATTTCAAAATTACATTTACATTTTATTCACAAATTATGTTCAATGTTCCAAATATCTGGATGGCTATATGTTTGCAACCTGTACCTTTAATTACTGAGTCCCTAATTAGTTGTTGCTGATCTTCTGCTGAGCACTGAGTCTATCATTGTATATTTAGTCTAATACATCATGAGGATACTCTCAACTTTAAAGTATTACAGAGAATAATATAGCAGACCATTTCAAGGCTTATACAGCTATAGAAAATTTCTCACATTGACCATGATCCTATTTGACACATTGAAGTAACATAGATAAAGAAAATGCCAGACATACTAACAATGAGCGCTCAAGATCAATAGAAAAAATGAATACCTTTCCCAGCTATATGAATACAACAGGTAGTTATACTGTATATTTTAAAATGCATATTTATGTATTTAAATTTCATGAGGATCAGAATATCCAATCTACGTCAAAGTTGTTCAGGCATTCAATGTGCCCCAAAGTCTTAGTGAATAATAGTTTTCAAATTGGAGTGATGTAACGTGCTACAGTTGACAAAATTTGCAAAGAAGGTTACATACATATTACTTTATTCCGTGAGGTGATTAATTCTGAAGAGTTTGTTAGGGACAGAGGAGAGGCATGAATGAAAGTGTACTATTGAAGTTTCCCTCTATGGCATCAGACATGGAAGAGAGTACATTTGCAAATTGAGTTTAGCAGCTGCATCAATATGACTTTGTCAAGAAGCTTTGCCAAATTTAGCATTTGATGTTCATGTTGATAAAAGCTTATAATGCAGGCTAGGTATTGAACTGCTGATCTGGATCATTGGTTTGATGAGCGTCCTGCATAGAAGCGATTTGGAAACATGTCTCTTATTCTTTTCAGGAGAAAATTATGCAGCCTGGTGTGCATACATATAGGATGATAGGAAGTGTGTCCTGTAAACTGAGAAGGTTGCTCATCAGCTGATGTGCTGCCAGCAATGCTCAATAATATGTTCCTCCTGTCCATTCATTTTTCATATAAGATTCTATTTCTGACTAAGCCCAATTAATGGCTAAAGGATCGAAGGTCACTAGAAAACCTTCAATATATTTTTTTCCCTCCACAAAGGCAGTGCTCAGAAGGTTTTCATTGTGCAGCATGCAATATAATTGCATGTGAAAACCAAAATCACATTGTGCAAATTCATTGATAGACATTACTTGGACCAGAAAAGGCAATCCTTGTGTGGTTCCATGAAGCTCATAAAGTTGACAACAATGTATTCATGAGGAAGCTACTGTTTTATTATTTTGGCTATTGACTTGCTAGTATGTGGAGTTAGAGAACTATGGAATAAGCTATTTCTTTCTGTTTTCGTAGGATGATTTTTTTTTCATCAGGAAAGGGATGCTCAAAATTGAAAGAGGTAGGCATAGTTATGAAAAGTTAGAAATAGAACCACCTATTGATTGATTTGATTGTAGAAAAACATGTTCATTCTTCATTTTCATAATGTTATCTTCATAATCTCAGAGAATTGCAAGTTATGTTTGGATACTGAATTTATTTTGTTGCTAATGCAGAATAAAGATGGTTCTTTTTCAACTTATGAATTGACAAGATCCTATCCTTGGCTGGAGGTAAGCTTTGTGCAATTTCAGATTACTGGAATTTTGTTGATTGTAATCATTTAAATTTTATATACTTTTTTATAGATCAATTGTCTTTCCTTATTTTGATCATATATGTAACTTCCCTTTTTCAATCTGACATAAACCATTAACTATCTTTTAATGGAACATACAAAAGAATCATATTTCTAAGATCAGAAGATGATACCTGTTTATTCACAACCTAGCGGTCAATGGATTGGCAAGCAATCAACCGCTAACCTGACACAAATATGGATCTTCCCTCCAATTACTGCTCAAACTAGCAGCCCAACACAACTAGGGATAGTGTCGGTAAGCTTGGGAGAGAGTAGACCCAATGTCACCATAGTCTAACCTCTCAACACTTCAGGTAACTCCAAAATCCAGGGGGAGACCCTAATCGATGAAAGCATAGTTACATATATCGGCCAAATATCGCCGATATCATGATATATCGCAAGTCATTCACCTTGGCGATATATCGCCACTAAAAAAATGCCACATTTACGATATTTTCAATATATCGCGATATATTGAATGTGTTGCGATATATTGGGAATATATCGCGATATATTGGAAAATATCGCATCGTTAAAAAACACATGAAATTTGAGAAATAAAATTGTGGGTTGAATTTCTGGTAGTGTTATTAGAATCAGACATACTAAATTCTGAAAGTAAAAGGATAGAAAATGAAAGATAAGGATAATGCCACTTTTACTTAAATTTTTTACATTACCATTAATTGTTTCAGGTTGTTTGAGAGTGGTTCCAACCTCATCGGACTTCTTAGCAAAAAGTAAAATTTTAGATTCCATTTAGAATTCAACAGACTTAATAGTGAATTCAGAATTGCAATGTTTCTAGTGGATTCCATCATGTATGAGGGTATGGGATTGGAATCTAATCAAGCACATCAACCTCTCCATGTACATTGATGTTGGTGGTGCTGAATGTTGAACTCCTTTATCATGATTCATGAACTTAATAAAAATGTACCCTTCACTCAAGAAAAATCACTTATTAAGCATGGGAAGCCTTTTCTACCTTATTTTAACAATTGGATTAGGAAGTTTCATCAAAATTGTAGGGTGTTGAGTTTGTTCACTAATCTCCTTGGGGTATCAACTTTGAGATTCGAGGTAGACGCAAGGGCACGAGTCTAGAGGAGGGGGGCATAAGGTGCTATTGATGAATAGGATCCTGATATGGGCAATGGTTTTGATGATATGTAGTTATGGGAGTGTTACCACCTAAGTTGTACTTGGTGGATTTTTCAAGTGAGCCGGAAAAGAAGAACAAGTATACTTGTTCATTCTTCAGAGTCTAGAAGTCCGCTAGGCTTCTTCTGGGAGATTTTTCTATTTTTTTTTGTAAACGCATGTTCATACCCCTTGGGGAAATTGTTAAAAATGTGCTAGAATGGTCAATTTTATAAAAGACTCGGCTTCCTAGACTTAGACATCAAGCCGACTAGCCCAGAGTTTTTTTTCCCTTGGTTATTATTGGTTGTTGAACAAACGACTAATAATTTCCAAGTTTTTCACTCACACCTCCAAAGTTGGGATAGTCGTCTTGGTGGTTAGGCCTCGTGTCAATATTTATAAGCATGCTAGGCATTTGAATTGAGTCATATGGACATGTGCTAGGTCCCCATAGGTTTTTGTTCAGTTTCGAGAAAATAAATTTTTCCCACAAAATTAGGCCATTTTTTAATGGTTTAATTGAAAATTTTGTAAAGGGCATAAAAGATGGTTTCGAAGTCTGTTTTTGGCGCAGGGATGCTCTTTTTCACACTCAGAGCATCCTCTTTACTCCATTGGCCACTTTTCCTATGTTTCAGGCGGCTAAAACACACTGTGGAGCATTATTGTGCATTAAAACGTCGTTTTAAAGTTAAAAGTGCAACAAATTGGCACAAAAGGACAAAGTTGAAAAAGTCAAATTTCATTTAAAAAAGTGTGGAAATGACATGGCATATGGGTCCTTATGTCATGCGACCCTCTTCAAAGCATAAAGGTTTTTAAAATTTTGGTTTTAAATATAAGTAAAGAATGGAATGAATTGGGAGTGACGTCAACCACATGAACTTTCATGCCAAAACCAAGTGAAGATTGCGTTGGAAATGTGGTGGACCCCTCATCTATCTTTAAGCTTTAAAAAACTTTGGGTATGTTAAAAGTTTGGATAGTGGTAAGTCATTTGATTAACGAGATGTGCATGATGTTGGTAAAACTTGCACGTGAAGAAGAATTAACACCTACCCTCATGAGGTAGGAAATGGTGGATTATGTGTTGGAACTTGATGGATGGGTTAGTGGAGTTAGGTGAGTGAGGTGTCATCCTCCTCTCCAGTTCTACTCCCCTTCCACTCCACTTCAAATCACTTCAACTCAGTTCAAACTCAGTTAGACTATCTCTCAACTGAACTCTGTCTTCCAGTGTTAGATGCACCGACTTTCTCCAGCTCTGGCTATAAATAAAGCACAACCCTCTCATTCGAAACTAGTTAGAGTTGGATGAAGGTGCTTGCTAGTTGTAATTGATACAGTATTTTGTGATTTTGCTAGAATAAAGAAAGCTTTGGAGGCTAATGGTGTGGTGCTATTGTGTGTGGGCCAATATTGTCTGATCTATTGATTTTTCTGAGCAACATCAAGAGCCGTTCTCTTAGGACAATGGGGACACCTGGTCTGGGACCACGGTGTAGACTCAACCTAGTGTTGAGTGATCATTCAGTGGAATGATGATATCTAGTCCTTGACTATGATATGGACTGGCTTTGCCCTGGGGGACTCAATCCTGTGTTGAGTGACCATTCTATTGAATGGTAGACATCTAGTCCAAGACCACGATGCGAACTAGTCTAGTACTGGTAGACTCAACTTAGTTCTGAGTAGCCATTCTCTTGGAGAATGGAGGCGCTTGGTCTATTACCAAGTATTTGACCTAGGGTCAAATTATGCAGCCCATGACTAAGGCACCTGGTCTATTACCAGGAAGGCACTATAATCCCTAGACTTAGTCTAGGCATGTGCGACACTTTGACCCTTGATTAATGGGCTTTGTGTTCTTCTCCAAGGCTTAGCTACCCTTGGTTAAGATACCCTAGTACCTGATCTTGGTGTCACATAGAGTGTGAGACAAAAGCATTAGTAACTTTCTTGGTTTATGATGATGTATTTTGAATGGAATAAAAGACCACAAGTGATAACCACATGGGCACTTGAAGAAGGCTAAAAGCAAAAGTCAAAAATACATAAGAACTTTTGGACCACAGGAAAATGGACCATAGGTGAAAGTAAAAAATACATAAGGACTTTGGTAAAACTCAAAAATACATAAAAGACCTTTAAAAGGCTGAAGGTAAAAGTGAAAATTAGAAAAGAATAAAATATATTATTTTGTTCTTTCTAATTTTGGTCCACTTACAGGTGACTCAAGGATATAAAAGAAGATCAAGCCATTTCATTATTACACACACTTGCTCTCTCAGGTAGTGCTGTAAATTAGAGGATCTCACAGGTGAAGAAGGAAGTTCATGATTGTGCCCTAGCATGGATGAGTTTAGCTAGGGAATCATCATCCATTTGAAGACAGACCCTAAGCTAGGGTTTCTTCCATTTTTTTGTCTCAAGGGTTTTACCAAACCCTCATCTTCAACAACATTCATCTCCGGGAAGCCTTCACCATTCACGGGAAGCCTTCACCATTCATGGGCAGCCTCTTTGTTTTTTCGCGCAGCAAGTTCTTGTTCATGGGCAGCCCTCTCCTTCACGGGCTGTATTTTCTTTCTCTGGGCAGGTCGCAGAAGGGCACTGCCCTCTCGACACCCTCTAGCAGCCTGCTACAAGCATACCTGCGAGGGTTTGGCTCACGTCCAACCCTCGCGCAGCCTTAGGGCAGACCCGTTAGGGATGCTGTGGCCACATAGGCCCTGTTGCCCACCTATTTCAACTAGGTGGCAACCTCATGTACATTGAAGATGTACATTATGTGCAGTTTGTACCATGGAAAAATTCTGGGGATTTTTCATTCAGCAGGGCAATTACGCCCCTTTTGTACACGAAATGTCCGCTCCCCTTCGTGGGATAATTAATGTAACTTTATGTGTCATCATGGGTCATTCCTCTAAGGATGTCACCATGGACTTTATTATCAGGGAAGTCCTCTTCACTGAGTGTTTTTTTTCCCTTCCAGTTAATTTTGTTAATTAACAATTTTAATTGGTTGGGTTTTTCACTCACCAATCCTCCAAAGTGGTGAATTGGCGTTCTGATAATCAATCCCATGAGGTGGCTGAGGTTTCAAGTTGTTGTCCATGACCATGCTAGCCATATCTTGTAGTCTTGCAGAATTTCGTTAGGATTTTAATTTTATTTTGATTTTTTCCTAATTAATTAACTTCACCATTTGGTGGTTAATTAATTAAGTTTTGATGTAATAATGTAATCTCTTGAACCTTGGCATTTTGTAATAGGGGCTATGAATGCAAATGAAAAAGCTATGACACCCCCTAAGCCATTGGTTCAAAGTCTCATGTCATTCTGACAAGGAGTTGGGAAGTTAGACCAATTTTGGTTAAGACGAGGTATTTTTTCCTAGGAAATTAATTTAATTTCCAAGGGTAAAAAATTAAATTATTTGATTTTGAAGGAAAAAATCAAATAAGGCCATGGTAATTAAGTTTGGGAGGAGGCTAGTCATAGTTAATTTTTATTTAAATAAACCCCCCCATGGTCAAAATAAAATTTTGAAGATTTCCCAAGTGGGGTGCCCCTCTTGTCTTAATAAAAGATAAAAAAATAAAATATTTAAAGTAAAAGATTAAAAAAATTAAAAATTAAAAATTAAAAAAAGAATAAAAAATCAAAATTTGAGTCAAAGGAATCCCCAGATAAAAAATAAAATAAAAAAAGATTTAAAATAAAAGATAAAATAAAAAATAAAAAAAAATAAAAAAATAAAAGATTAAAAACTAAAATTAAAATAAAAGATTAAATAAAGGATAAAAATAAATAAATAAATAAAGGATAAAAGATAAAAAATAAAAAAAATAAAAAGATAAAAATAAAAAATATAAGATTAAAACTTGAAAATAAAAGATTAAAAGATTTAAAAATAAAAAGATAAAAATAAAAAGTAAAAAATAAAAATAAAAGATAAAATAAAGATTAAAAATTAAAAATTAAAAATAAAAGATTAAAGATTATATAAAATATTAAAAAAATAAAATTAAAGATAAAATTAAAAATAATAAAATTAAAAATTGAGTCAAAGGAGGCCCCACTTGAGTCATGGAAACCCTAGATCTAAGGGTTAAGCTTTATTGTGACATGGATCTATCTTTTTGACCATTGATTTGAAAAGGCACCCTTGCTTATGATTGGTGGATGGCTTGCAAAGTCAACAAACCGAGATCTAATCTAAATCTAGATCTAATCTTGGCCATTGATCTTCAAGGGGTTGGGGTTGCTCCTCAACTATATAATGAGGGTCTCACTCCCTCATTTTAGGATAACTTCTCTCATGCTATTGTTATGCTGCAGAAATATTTCCTCTCTTCTCTTCTTCTACATTGTGCCCTAGCTATTATGCTCAAGCCCTAGAGGCTTTTTTGTATTCAAATCTTGCCCTAGTTGGGCCATAATCAAGGAAATACTTTGGAGGGATATTGTGCCGTCATTCTACATTTCATGCATCTTTTGGTGAGGTAACTTGCATGTGTATTTATTTGATTTGCATTTGTATTAGCTTAGATAGCTCTCCACAAAGTATTTTGTGGAGGGATTTGTAAGTAGAAGTATTTCTGCTTCCATTTGTGAGTTTTTAATAAGATTTATCAAAGTACTTTGGTAGATTTATTGGGTGCTCACCTCTTTGCTTACATTTTGCAGCTCTTTCATAAGTTTATTTACAGGTTTTCCAAGCCAAGGACATCTCTCCAAGGGTTTCTCTTCAAATTTGCATTTTCGTCTATATTTCTTTTTCTCTCATAAAACTGGGTTTTATTTATTGTATAGTGAATAAAACCCTTGTTTTAGGGCTTTCTTCCATTGTAGATTAGTATAGAGTTTTAAATCTGCTGTTAATACATCATTTAGATGCCCAAAAGTTCATTTTCTGAATATTAAAACTTCATTTTTTCAAAAATTTCATGTTCAGAATTTTTTTAATAAAATTTCTGGGTTTTTATTTTTTCTGTGTTAATTTTCTGATTTAGTTTTCTGCAGTAAATTCCAGCAAGTAAAGTTGCTGGTTTTTTGCAGGTTTATGCACAGAAGAGGGGGTTATGCTGCCCAAATTTGCTTAAAAAAGCCCCAAAAAAGTTTGGTCCAAAAAAGGGCCAAAAACCACATTTCTTCTCTTCTCTTCTATAAGATTGTAAACCCCAAAAGAGAAGTTCTCTTTGGGGTATTCTCTAAAGCTTTAAAAGCTGCTATAAATCTGTGTATGAGTAGTGTAGGGATAGCCTAGAAACTAGTTGTTTAGATTTACTTTTATGCAAGTTTTATTTCTGTTTACCCACCTTCCCTTAAGGGATTGAAGTGAGGTTAAGTTATTCTTTTTTTTATTTCTGTTTACCCACCATTCTCTATGACAGACCACCATCTCTGTTACAGAGATTGTTGTGCGGTTAGGACATTGTTTAGCTAATTGCATTTTCCTTTCAAAGTAGCTAAATTTAAACTTTATTTTCTGTCTAAAAGAGTAACCATACAACCCACTGATCCGGTGTATCCTCTATCCTACTTGTCATCTCCCTTTGGGGACTTCAAGTTGGGTATGAAAAGCAGGAGAAGTGGGGGCTTAGTTTAAATTAGAACAACTTCCTTTTTTCTGCTACAAACCTTCACATTTTGCTTTTCAGTCCAAGATCAAGTACCAGCATCTCCCATAAGGGATACCACTTGGTTGATCTTGTTGACAGTATAAAATTAACCTTGCATGCTAATCACCAAGACTTAAAATTTACCCCTAAAATTAACCAACAACGAATTTAGCCCCTGTTCCTATACTCGGTTATCACCCTTCGGGGTACTCACGAGATACGACAGGGGGTAGAGGAGTTTTAGTTTAATAGGCATCCATCTTGATATTTTTCCGGTTGATTAAAAATAGCGACCTCGGAAGCGACTTGGGGTAGAAGACCGTGGGGGGTCTCTAGGTGTTCTACGTCCTCCTTGTTGAGCACCGGGGCATTGGGGTTTGACCTGGGAGCTACGGGTGGGCTTTGCTCCCACTTTGTTGAGCGCACCAGCATTCCTTCTTTGACTTGAGAAATACTAGATTGGGGTAGTCACACCACTGGTTCGAAAACTAAACTTCAAGAGAAAAAACCTTAATAAAATTTACCTAAAACGAACCAAGAGACATTGCAAAACCGGTTCTATAACATTTTCATTTCAGCAACATTTCACTCAAATACTACACTTGTTTCCTTTCAGTTGTTGTTGCACCTGCAAAGCAAAACTAGTAATTTTTTAACTTGTGGATATTAATCAACTGGTTTACTTTTTTTCTGCTATTTATCTGAGCATTGTCATCATCAAGTTTATTCGTAACATTACTGCTCAACTGTTTAATACTATTCATATTACTCAACTGTGATTATATGATTTTTCATTTATCTTGATAATATTGTTTATAAATCTTTCCTAATTGTGTATATTGTTCATAGTTTGATCTCATCTCATTTTTAGATAACTTAACCTGTGGGATAATTAACTTAGACTGCATCCATTGAAAGTTGCATTCTCTGACTCCATTACTTAGGCACTGGTTATATTAAAAGGATTGACTGTCATTGAAATATTGTATCTTGCATTGGTTTGACTGTCATCTCTCAAAACTTTAGCCTCACACCTTAAAAAGATCCCTTTAATTTGTAATTAATTACTAAATCTGGAACTTAGTCTTCCGTAGGGACTTCCCCCCTTGGCTCTGTTGGGATCTTGCCTAAACGGAGGAGTTGTGGACTGTGGTGACAGTGGTCCCCAGCTCTCGCTTGCCCCCAAGGACACACATAACAGGTTGTGACTTTCCTGTTCCTTAAAGTGTGAATTAGGCGGCAACAGGCCCTTTGGGCAGCCTTAGGGCAGACACGTAAGGGTCCTGTAGCAGCCCGGGTTTGCATAGGCCCTTAGGGAAGCCCATGGGCCAACCCAAAAAGGCCACGGGCTATGCTGCTAGCCCTTCGGGCAGCCGGGCAGGTAAAACGGGTAGCAAGCAACAGATCCGTACAGCGGGCAGCAGATCTGTACGGATGAGCAACAGACTGACAGGTACAGTAGGTCTGGGAAGCCACTCAGAATTTCGGGAAGCCTGTAAATTATTGGGCAGGAGAGAGAAAAGCCCTATTTTTTGAAGATGCCCTAATTGGGAATTTTTTATGTAATTTGGAAAATTGATCTTTTGGTTTTGTGGTTAACGCTATTGGGGTTTGTGGAACTTTTTGAAGAATTTCAATCATCTCATTTACGAGATGAGTTATTGATGCTTTTTGGGTATTTTGTCCTTTAAAGGTTTCCCCAGTGAAAAACTCGTGTCCATTGTGTCGATGTGATGAATGTTATTTTATTGCACTTGTCATTTGTTTAAAGCTAGTCTGCAAATTTTTTAAGTATTCATGGTAATGCTAAAATTCAACATTCATGAGGTAATCTGTGTGTTGTTTCAAATTATTGCATCTTGGTTTATGAATCTGGCTAAACAAGGATTGCTCCCAATCATTCGAAATAGAAGGCTATCAGTGATTTTACTTGTTTCTTCTATTTTGAATACGTGTACTTAGAGATCTAGATCTGACATGTTTTATAAGATTTTATGCATGTTGTTTTAATCTCAATTTATGTGTAATCACTAGATCTCACAGGTTTGCAAGTTTGTTGACTAATTTACATGTTGCTTAGCTTGGAGGAATCGTGGATCTAGTTTGACTTCACAATTTTGACATCTCTAAATGGCATAGTCCCTCGACATCCCACTACGAAGCCTTTGGGCCAACTCTTTGTGGCAACAAGCCTTTCCTCTCCATATCTTTTCCTCCTTATGAATTTAAAATTTTACCTGGTTACTTGGTTCTTTGTCTTCAGATCTAGTTGCAAGAGTATTATTTTATATAGATCTGAGTTTTAATCTAGATCTAAGCATTTTAAAAGTTATATCTCATTTAGATCTAGTCATTAAAGTCTTTTTTTATAAGTTTTGTCCAAAAGGAGTATTTTTTGTATCTTGCAACGTCTAAAGATTTGTTTTCGATGCTTTCAATTTTAGATCTAGCATAAAAGTGAACATCGTATTGGCTTCCTAAAAAACAAGCCAAGATCCCAAGTAAAGCTTGCTTTATTTGGTTATTTTAAGCATTTATTTTCAAGTGTTTAACTTAGAATTTCTTACTGTTTTCTAGGAATTGTTCAAAGACACTCTTAAAATGTTTTTGAGCATATTCTACTTTTAATACCTCACTAATTTTTGCAGGTTCGTCGAAAAAGAGAAGGAAACGTTGTCCAAATTTAAGAGATTTCAACCATTCAAAGCTTCCCGGAGTTTCCCTTTCCAATTTCGGTTGATTTTTTACTAAGTTGTAAGCCTTTGGATCCCAGATGACAAGGACCAAAGAGCATTCTTCTTTAGGCATTGTAACCGAGCATAATAAAAACTATTTGAGTAGGCTCTTCAAAGCCCACTCCCCATCCCCCAAGGGGGGATTTGCATTGGTGTCAAATTTCCATGATTTTCTTGTTTTAGTTTAGTTTCTTTATGCAGGCTAGTATACTTTGATAGTTTTGCATTTTGTTACATCATTCACATTAATTTTTAAAGTAATACAAATACTAATCCCACGACTTCCCGAGTTACTTGAAAGGGGAAAGAGATGCGTGGTAGGACTAATTAGAAAACTTTGATAATTTTTATTGTTCTTTACTTTTCCGTACAATTTACACCCCTTGCTCTCCCAATTAGGGCTTTTATCCCTGTTGCCGCCTAATTCACACTTTAAGGCACAGGAAAGTCACAACCTGCTATGTGTGTCCTTGGGGGCAAGCTAGAGCTGGGGACCACTGTCACCACAGTCCACAACTCCTCCGTTTAGGGAAGATCCCAACAGAGCCAAGGGGGGAAGTCCCTACGTAAGACTAAGTTCCTGATTTATTAATTAATTACAAATTAAAGGGATCTTATTAAGGTGTGAGGCCAAGGTTTTGAGAGATGACAGTCAAACCAATGCAAGATGCAATATTTTATTGACAATCAATCCTTTTAATACACTTTTAATATAACCAGTGCCTAAGTAATGGAGTCAGAAAATGCAACTTTCAATGGATGTAGTCTAAGTTAATTATCCCACAGGTTAAGTTATCTAAAAATGAGATGAGATCAAACTATGAACAATATATACAGTTAGGAAAGATTTATGAACAATATTATCAAGATAAATGAAAAATAATATAATCACAGTTGAGTAATATGAACAGTATTAGACAGTTGAGCAGTAATGTTATGAATAAACTTGATGATGACAATGCTCAGATAAATAGCAGAAAAATGTAAACCAGTTGATTAATATCCACAAGTTAGAAAATTTTTAGGTTTGCTTTGCAGGTGCAACAACAACTGAAAGGAAACAAGTGCAATATTGGAGTGAAATGCTGCTGAAATGAAAATGTTATAGAACCGGTTTTGCAATGTCTCTTGGTTCGTTTTAATAAATTTTATTAAAGTTGAAGTCTTTGATTAAGTTTTAGATCCGGTGGTGTGACTACCCCAATCTAGTATTTCTCAAGTCAAAGAGGGAATGCTGGTGCGCTCAACAAAGTGGGAGCAAAGCCCACCCGTAGCTCCCAGGTCAAACCCCAATGCCCCGGTGCTCAACAAGGAGGACGTAGAACGCCTAGAGACCCCCCATGGTCTTCTACCCCAAGTAGCTTTCGAGGTCACTGTTTTTAATCAACCGAAAAAATAGCAAGATGGATGCCTATTAAACTAAACTCCTCTACCCTCTGTCCTATCTCGTGAGTACCTCGAAGGGTGATAACCGAGTAGAAGAACAAGGGCTAAATTCGTTGTTGGTTAATTTTAGGGATAAATTTTAAGTCTTGGTGATTAGCATGCAAGGTTAATTTTATACTATCAACAAGATCAACCAAGCGGTATCCCTTATGGGAGATGCTGGTACTTGATCTTGGACTGAAAAGTAAAATGTGAAGGTTTGTAGCAGAAAAAGGAAGTTGTTCTAATTAAACTAAGCCCCCACTTCTCCTGCTTTTCATACCCAACTTGAAGTCCCTAAAGGGAGATGACAAGTGGGACAGAGGATACACCGGATCAGTGGGTTGTATGGTTACTCTTTTGACAGAAATAAAATTTAGATTTAACTACTTTGAACAGAAACTTAAAAGGAAAATGCAATTAGCTAAAACAATACCTAACCACACAACAATCTCTGTAACAGAGATGGTGGTCTGTAACAGAGATGGTGGGTAAACTGAAATAAAAAAATGATTACCCTAACCTCACTTCAATCCCTTAAGGGAAGGTGGGTAAACAGAAATAAAACTTGCATAAAAATAAATCTAAGCAACTAATGTTCTAGGCTATCTCTACACTACTCATATACAGATTTACAACAGCTTTCAAAGCTTTAGAGAATACCCCAAAGAGAACTTCTCTTTTGGGGTTTGCAATCTTGTAGAAGAAAGAGAAGAAATGTGGTTTTTTGGCCTCTTTTGGACCAAAACTTTTCTAAGGCTTTTCCAGGCAATTTTGGGCAGCATAACCCCCTCTTCTGTGCATAAACTTGCAACAAACCAACAACTTTACTTGCTGGAATTTACTGTAGAAACACTAAAACAGAAAGTTAGCATAGATTAGTGTAAAACCCATAAAAATTATTGAAAAATCTGAACTTGAAATTTAGGAAAAATAAAGTTTTAGTATTCAGAAAATGAACTTTTGGGCCTCTAAATGATGTATTAACAGCAGATTTATAACTCTATACTAATCTATAATGGAAGAAAGCCCTGAAACAAGGGTTTTATTCACTATACAGTGAATAAAACTCAGTTTTAGGAGAGAGAAAGATAGATGGACGAAAATGCAGATTTGAAGATGAAACCCTTGGAGAGATGTCCTTGACTTGGAAAACCTATAAACAAATACTAGATCTGCAAAAATATATAAGCCTAGTGATGAATATCTAACAATCTCTACAAAATACTTTGAAGAAACTTGCTAAATAATTCACAAAAGAGGGTAAAAATACTTCTACTCTTTAATCTCTCCACAAAATACTTTGTGGAGAGCTAACTAGACTAATACAAATATGCAAAACAAGTACAAGATACAAGTTACCTCAACAATAGACCATGAAAAATGTAGAACAACAGCACCACGTCCCTCCAAAGAATTTCCTTGATTATGGCCCAACTAGGGCAAGATTTGAGTACAAGAAGCCTTTAGGGCTTGAGCAAAATAGCTAGGGCAAAATGTTGAAGAAGAGAAGAGAGGCAATATTTTAGCAGCATAACAATAGCATGAGAGATATCTATATTGTGAAGGAGTGAGACCCTCATTATATAGTTGAGGAGCAACCCCAACCCCTTGAAGATCAATGGCCAAGATTAGATCTAAATCTAGATTAGATCTCCACCACTAGATCTAGGTATTTGACTTTGCACCCCTCTCAACCAATCAAATAGCCTAGGCGCCTCTTCAATCCATGGCTTGAGTGCTTGATCCATACCTCAACCATTCTACACCCTTAGATCTAGGGTTTTGACCAAGGCGCCCCCTTTAGATTACCTTTAGGATTTAGTTGTGGGCCCAACCTAGGCGTCTCCTCTTAATGTAGCGCCTCCTCTAAATGTAGCGCCTCCCTATGTGGGGCCTTTTACCCTAGCGCTCCACACGTGGGTTTTTTTTTATGCATGCGCTATCTTTGGAGGCGTTTTTAGGGTGGACGCCACCTTTAGAACCTCCTATCACATTGGCGCCCCACTTGGTTTAGCCTTATTACATGTGATGCCTCCCTTTTATGGTGGTTTGGCCATTGATTTAACTTTAGAACTCCTATAAACTAGGCTTAGACTTTAGCTCTTTGCTCCAAGATAAATATCTAACCTTTAGACTTAGGCTAAATATACATTTCACCTTAGATTTAATTTTTAAATTTTTCCAATTTTGACTTAGGAAAAATTAAAAATAAGCTTGAAAAAATCATATCTTGGCCATGCAGGGGTGGAAAAATTTGAAATAAATTTTCCTAGGCTTAGCAACCCCCAAACAAAATTACGATGGCATTACTTGATTTTTTACTTCAAAATCAAATAATGTGAATTTTAACTTAGGAAGGAATTAAATAATTCTCTAGGGGAGATAGACCCCTCCTGACCAAAATTGGTCTATCTCTCCAACCCCTTGTCCGAATGACATGGGACTCGAAGCAGTGGCTTAGGGGGTTTCATAGCAATTTACCTTGCATTCATAGCCCCTATTACAAAGTGCCAGTGCTTGAGCAATTACATTATTACATCAAAACTTAGTTAATTAACCACCAAGGGGTGAAATTAATTAACTAGAAAAATAAAAATATAACAACATAATGAAACTCCGCAAGACTCTAGAGATGCCTAGCATGGTCACGAATAACATTTTGAACCCTTAGCCACCCCATGGACTTGATTATTAGAACGCCCGTCACCACTTTGGAGGATTTTGAGTGAAAAACCTAACCAATAAAAATCGTTAAAGAACAAGATTAATTGGAAAGGGAAAAAACACTCGATGAGGGGACTTCCCTAACAATCAGTTCCATGGTGTGGCGTCCATATCATATGACCCACACTAGCACATATAATTACATTAATTTTCCCACGCAAGGGAGCGGACATTTCGTTTTACAAAGGGGCAATTGCCCTGTAGAAGTGAAAAATCCTCAGATTTTTCCAAGGTACAATTTGTACAATTATGTACATCTTCATGTACATGAAGTTGCCACCTAGTCGAAATAGGTGGGCAACAATCCCGAAAGAGATTCTTGGGGATCTAATAAACAAGCAAACACATAACACATAAAATCCTTAAAATTTTACCAAGGCTCCATTGTGTATGCTTTGCATCCCTGCGGTTTGATCGAATAGTTGTTCACATCAAAAGCAAGGTGGGTGACTAGTTTAATCATTCTCACATTTGAATTAACCTCTCTAGGCGAAAATCCAACGCCTCAATTTGATCCGTTGCGGAGAAAGTTCACAGAGGAAGCGGGAACAACTGGGTAGTGATCTCGGGACATCGTCAAGCTACACTCTTGTTGGTGTAGTGTTGGACAAGTCTCAGAGACTCCTATCCACCCCACATATTCCTCGCATGGAATTGAATCAGATAAGGGTTTTGGATACACTCCTCGTACCTTCAGGTATATTTGGAGTTCTCTTCCTCGTAATCTAATTCACTCATCTTCCACAATAATTTAAAACTGACCAAGAGCATTTGCAACACATTTCTCAGCACTACAACAACATTACAATCTTGTGACTACATTTCGACACTGGTCTCTTACTTGGATCGTATATTTTATTGCTATAAGTTCATTTACTCATCTGGTGATGTATAATTCATATGCTGTTGTGTTTAACATATATTGTTGCAATATCTTGTTCTAGTTTTTTTTCAAACTCGTAAGTAACTTATTCATCATCACACTAAGCCTTAACAACCTTAGAAACTAATAGGGTCTACCCCCCTTGGCTTCGATTAGGAGTTGGCCTAAACGGAGGAGTCAAGAACAAGGTGACAACCTTGACTCGAGACTTGCCCTCAAGGACACACCAAGTGGCTTGAATATTTATGCCACATCCCCCCCCAGGTGTGTGAAAGGCGGCAACAGGGAGGAGATAGCTGACATTAGCTTCTACCTCAGCTCCATTACCTTCCACCATAGCCCGAGTTGTTGGAGCTTCCAATTCCACCCCCTTGCTCATCTAGAGCACCTATAGGACCACCTACTGCTTCCAAAGGAAGATTGGTACCACTACCCCTTGCCCGTAAAAGGGGTAGAGGGGATCGATGATTAGTATTATTTTTCATTGTACTATGTAGTATCTAGATGCCTCATGAGTCATGGTGATTCACCTCATGAGATACATGTATTTTGATCATTTGAGGTGATTTTCTATCATTCTATCAGAGACATATTTCAACATTTTCAGTTTATTGTCGATATGTGATCATGATCCACCATTTGACATCTTATGCATCTTATATATTAATTGTATTTTCATATTTATGTGGCAATGTGTTTATTTGATATTGTTGTTGCTTTAGATGTTAAAAAAATTGAAAAAAATGTTTATTTTTGTATTTTCTTGTGGTTTTACGACATTTGCCGATATATTCTGATATTTTCACCAATGTTGCCAATAAGTTACATTCCGGACCCTTGGCGATATATTTGTCGACACGATATATGTAACTTTGGATGAAAGATACCTACAACCACCAACAAACAAAAAATGCCTTCCACCAAACCCTAATGGCTACGATCAATGGCTTATCGAAGTCAAACAATATTAAACAAGACACAATAATCATACAATAATGGAGTTATTCATTTTACCACAATACTCAATAAATGTCACACCTTTCAAGGCAATTTCACGCTTCCCTAGACAATATCACACATCCATAGGCAAGTCCTCAAAAAGGTGCGCTCTCAAGGGAAAGAGGATAACTACACTAAGGCGCACTTTGAGGGTGAACCAAAAAGACTAAACAACTAGGGGTTACTCAATTTCAATGGTTTCATGTATCTCAATTCACTTGCTCTTAAAAGGACGCTCTCTAAGGTTTATGGATAAAACCCCAAGGATAATTTTAAGGGTGGAACATAAATACCAAATCATATATATTTTTAGATTTTTAATTTATTTATATTTTTAGGATTTTTTTAGTAATAAAATATTTTTGTATTTTTTGCATAAAATAAAACATGTAAAAATTTGGTAAAAGAGAGATGGAGAGTTTGTTAGGATAGGGAAATTAGATTCTTGTTTCAAACCCTATGGCTATGAGAGATCTAGGTTAACGTCACTCCTCTTAAGATGGTGTTCAATACTTGCAATGAGGGCTAAACTAGCAACCTTAAAGGTTAGGTAGCGAAACCCTAATTAGGGCAATTAGAGAATTCCAAGGCCCGATTAAACAATGGATAGCTCCTTTGTAAGATGGTCTCAAGCAAGTTGACAAAATATTAGCAAAGAAACCCTAACTCAGTCCAAAGCACTTCAAGAGCAACGTTAAACTAGGGTTTAGAAAGATGTTATGAATATCTACGAAAAGAAAAAGCAAGGTCGTGCCTTAGGTTCCTCTTGAGCACGAGCTAGTACAACCAATTTAGGATCCACTTAGCAGGTGACAATCAAAACCCTAGAAATCCTTCCATTCATCTTTCAAGCAAGAAAAAAGACATTCAAGAGAGAAGCGCGCACTAGCTCAATAGCTCCAATATAACAAGAAAACAAGAAAGGATATCATGTTTGAACCTTTATCCATGATTTACAAATGAAGTGATGTTGCCTTATTTATGAAACAACAGTCAACCTTTTACAAATTCAAGCCTACAAAATTAATGACAAATTATAAAATTTAAGGTTAGTGCACCCACAAACTGTGTAGTAAGCAACACAATGACATAAAATAAGAATAAAAATGTGCAATTAGGCTCCACCAAGTGCAAGGTGAGCCAAAAATGAGGGCATCATGTCCTAACTAACCCCAATAGATGCTTTTCCTTCAATGCCCTCCTTTTTAATAATGTAGCCTCTTCTTTAAGGAATGACATCATGGGTCTTAAGACCATGAGGAGGGGTTTCACATCATAATAATAGTTCCAAGTGGTAAGAATGAGGTGTGCTAAAATGGGTATGACAACCCTTACACACGCAATTACCTCTACAAAGAAAAATATGAGTGTGGCCATGTGTCCCAATGATTTTTCTCAATGTAATATCCCCAACACAGTACTAGGCTAGGATGTTGTTTTTGGTTGTGTGATTTCATCAAATAGTTTGCATGTGTTTTCATTTAGGACTTTCTTCAAACATTTTGCACATATTCTCAAGGTTGCTATAGTAGCTACAGTACAATCACCAAAACACACAAACATGCCGAATACCGGGATTATTGTCGCGACTCTTCTACTACTGATTTGTTACTCTTCAATGACTCCCCCAAACCATCGAATTTTCACTAGAATTGATGGCGTCCTGCTCTAGTGACCCATGGCTCCTCCAATTACCCACGACCTCCACCAAAAATTGAATGCGAGTTGCCCAAGTGGTGAGATGGTCTTTGATAGGCCAAATGGTTTCTCTATGGGTCAAAGCCTCCCACGAAAGTGTCACGACTCCGCTCCAAGTTTGGGGTCTCCTCTAGAGCCTTGCATCCTCTCCACAAGCTTTTGGCCTCTCCCAAAGGATGGTGCGGTTCTTGCTAAGGCCCTCGGCCTCTCCAACAATGCCACGGATTAGCAATAAAGGGGTTGGCCCCTTAGTATCACCTCTCCACGAATCCACAAGAGGGAGATTCGACCATGTCCAACCTTCACAACCCTGTCAAAGATGGAATCAACCCCTCCAAAGAATGCCCAAAGTTCCACAGCCCTCATGACCTCCTCAAGCTATCAGTTCTATCAAAGATGAAGTCGACCCTTCATAAGAAAATTTCCAAGTAATTCACTATACCCAAATTTGAAGACAAGATTACAAAATGAAGCTCAATGGAAACCTCGAGTGGATTTCCCCCAATGTCTAACTAGGGTGGATCTTGCACCATCGAAACCAAACAACGATGGAAGAGGCTTTTCCAAAACCTCCAACAAAAAAACCTTAGCTCACAAGAGCACTCCACAAGAGATTAATCCAAAAACATAGGATGTCCAAGTGAGGCATTGCCTCTACTTTTATTCTTTCATTGGAGCCCCATTTATAATGTTCCCTCATTGACTTATTCCACATTAAAATTAAAAGTTGCATTTCTAAGTCTTGAGTAGATATTATCCACTTTTCGAAGTAAAACACTTTTTTTAAGCTGAGTGGCATAAATAATGACTCCCTGACTTCATTTACTATAGCCTATGGAGTCAAATAGGCTACTAAGTCATCCTCTCGCCATGATCAAGTGGAAGGGAACATCACAGTCCTCCCTTCCCGAGATTGCTTGTCATCAAGCAATTCCAAAGCAAGATGTTGTAAATCTCTTCACCCTCCCAGGTGGCATCTTCCGTGGGAAAATCTCTCCATCTGACCAGATACTCCTGATTCACTCTGCTCCTCATCCTCTTCTCTTTGACATCAATACTCCTCTATGGATTCAAAACCAATTGCCCCTCATCCAATGGAGGAATATCTGTTGAAGTAGTGACCTGTTGACCCAACGCCTTCTTGAGGTAAGATACATGGAAGACGTTGTGGATCCTGCTACCTTCTGGAAACTCTAACTCATATGCTACCTCCTTGACTGTCTTGTTAACCCTGTTTGGTCCATAGAGGCGAGGCTTGAACTTTTTTGCGCCACTCTTCTTCAGTGAGGACTGTTTGTATGGCTGCAACCCCAGAAAGACCAAATCCCCAAACTTAAAATTGCGGTCCACACTGTGCCTATCTTCATATATCTTTTGTTGATTCTGGGCAACCTGTAAGTTCTCCTTCAGGACTCTCAAGATGTCCTGACTCTCCTGCAACCAATCTTTGGCCTTGGGGGCCTTGCTCTCCCCAAATGCCAAGTCCATAAACAAAGGAGCCTCATATATGTACAATGCTCTGAATGGACTCGTCCCAATGGACATGTGATAAGTGGTATTAAAAAAATGCTCTTCTAGATGCAACCACTTGATCCATGACCTCTGCTGCCCCGCCCCATAGTTTCGCAAGTACCTGTCAATCCATTTGTTTACTATCTCTGTATGACCATCCGTATGAGGGTGATAGTTGGTACTAGGTGTTATCTCAGTCCTTGATAACCTGAATAGTTCTTGGCAAAATGTAGAGAAACCTAATGTCTTGATCACTGACTATGTATCTCGGAAGGCCATATAGTCTAAACACCTCTCTGAAAAATAGGTTCACCACCTAAGATGTGCTATACTTTGAAGTAATGGCAAAGAAATGTGCAAACTTGGTCAACTTGCCCACCATCACATAGATACAACCCTTGCCCTATACCTTTAGCAACCTTGTAATGAAGTCCATGGAGATGCTTTCCCATTTCTGCTCTGGAATGGGCAATGGCTGAGGCAACCCTGCAGGATGTGTAGCCTCTGACTTGTTCCGCTAACAAGTCATGCACTCCCTCACATATCATAGTACATCCTCCTTGAGACCCCTCCAAGAGAATCTCTCCCACACATGCCTATAAGTCTTCAAATACCCTGGGTGCCTTTCCAATAGTGCATCATGAACTCCTCTTAGGATCCTATCCTTGAGTGTGGACTCAATTACAAGGTAGATCCTATTCTTGTAGTAGATGATATCATCCACTACTCTCTACCTATCATCCTGAATGCTGCCCTCCATAAGCTCACATGCAAATGTATTCTTGGAGTGTTCCACCAAGAGAATGGACTTCCAATTTATTGAGATCTCTTTCATGGAGAAGATTGCATGCCTCTTTTAAAGGGCGTCAGCAACTATGTTCTTTCCCTTTACATACTATATGTCAAAGTCATATGCCTGTAGCTTACCCATTTTTGTTGCCTCTCGCTCAAGTCTTTTTGCTCCAAAAATTACTTCAAGATGTTGTGGTCAGTCCTCACCACAAAGCGTCCTCCAACAAGATATTATCTAAATTTTTCCAATGCATGCATGATGGCCAACATATCCTTATTGTAGATGGGGTAGAGCCTCTCTGGATCCTGTTATCACGAATCTTGTAGTTGCCCCAAAAGGTGATCCTATCCAAGATGACAGAGGGGAAAGGCAACTAAATTCACAACCTATGATATCCAATACCTCTGAAAGAGCTCAAATGTCACGCCAGTCAGGGATATCGACACTTTAGACTCAGTGAAAATACTATGCCTAGGGAGTGTCCCTATAACGAAGATGACTCTAAAAATGAGGAAGGCAAGTAGATAACCCAAGGTATCTTGATTAAGTCTCTTAGTATAAATGATAATTAGAGTTTTGAGTAATTACTAAGAGAAATTGAGTGTCTATGTAAAAAACCCCAATTTACCCTATGGTTTTAAGCATGAAAATTGAATTTAAGGGAAAATGGTGAAATTAGGCAAAAATAGACACTCGGATTGATTGCTAAGTGTTAGATAGGAAAATTGAAAGTGGATCTAGCAATAACCAGTTTACGAAATTCAAAATAGCCACTTCCCCAAGGAGGGTGTCCCTCTTCTATGGGTAAGACCAGTGTCTTAGGTGGGAAAATGGAGTCCAATGGTCATGAAAATTTATATTTGAGGGTTTTAAAATATTTAAGAAGTGGGTTTTCAATTTTGAAGCTCGCTACAAACTAGAACCTACAAATCTAAAGGATGATGGTTTTAAGATTAGGGTTTTATTTTTATTAAGCCCGAATGGTTTGAAATAATGGAGATAGAAGAACGTACCTTGTGAAAACGTACGTGGAAATCGTAGATGAATGTCAGAAAAGCAAGGATTACTCTCACAGATATCAAATTAAAGTTTTTGTTGAAGGTCCACCAAATGCCTGTTATCACATATATAGTAGTCGGGCTACCATATTCTATTTTTCAGATTCTAGTACATTTTTCAGACAGCTCCCCTACGTATGAGATGCTGAGATGAGCATTTATGATGGATCATTATTTGATTGATGGACTATAGTACTCTCCCATGCCATGACTGAGTCTTAGGACACTCAGATTTGAGGACTGATGTAGTCATTTAGCCATTGCAGAGCAGTTAGTGGTGCCCAGATTTGCATCAGTGTTTTCTCATTGGACAGATGTTGTTTCAGATGGATTATTTACATGTTATGACTCAACTTATATTATCTTGTGTTATGGTTATCATTGCTCTTATACTCATTCTTGTGACAAGTATTAGCATTTAGTGTCATGATTTGGCGGTCATATAGATATATGGACTTGGATGTATTTATATTATGTATTGATGTCCCTACTCATACCTGGAAGTTCTTGATCTATACTCATTGGTTTTACCCTCCTTAGGGAGAATAGAGGTAGTCATTCCCACCATGCTTTGGCTTGCGAGTGTTGGTTTCATCATTCACTATCTCCACCCATCCATTACCTTCTAGTTTTGTTTCTAACCCGACCTACTACTTGACTTGTGGCATGGAGGACCTTTCCCCACTAGAGCTTTTGTCGGACAAGCCTCCCTGTTATTTATTTCTTGGCTCTGAGTTGCCTAGGTTGCGTTGGCTAACTTGAAACAAGTAGCACTGCCATCAATGCAATGTATTTGGAAATAAAACGAATATCTTATGAAAAATCCCATTCATGAAAAGTAGTGTTTTTAAACATACGTGAATGCAAGGCTAGCCTAATGAATTTGGCTTTGAAGTACAATGAAAATAATATCTTAAAACATTCATGAAAAGTAGTGTTTTTCAACATACATGAATGCATAAAGCCTAAATAATAAAAATCTGTGTAATAAAAACATGGACCAAGGCTATGGAAAATCAAAGGCCCAAAACAACAATGGTTCCCAAAGTTATATATAAGGATTGCTGGCCTTACTTGTATTGAGTTGGATTGTGAGCATTTGTCAAGGTGAATAAGCACCTCTGAAGTAACTCACCCATTTCTGAGACACTGCCATCCCCTTTGTTGTTGCTTGTTTGTCATATGCTAGAGTGAGTATCCCTTTTCCATATCCGAAGTGTCACAATGTCAAGTTGGTAGTCAACCTTTGGCCTAGCCTTGTGAATTTTAGCTCTCACCCTTCATTAACAAATTGATTACAACTATGAAGTGAGTATGGCCTTGAAAGTCTGGTCTGAGTTATAATTAATAAAATCCTTTATATTTGGTTGATAGACCGCCAGTGAAGTGATTGCTACTTGTTATAATTGTTACTTGAATGATTTGTAGAGCATGTCTTAGCCTTTGAACACTTGCAGTAGATGGATGCTAGCCTGAGTTATATTGCTCGTTATATGGTCATTTACAGATTATTATTTTGTACATTGGATCTTGTAGATGATCATGCAGAGACCTAGAGAGGGTATGAGTATACACCTTAGATGGATTTGGAGTAGTGATGATTTGTCTCAGCGTACAATTTTGGTTCAGTTTTGCCATACTGGATGGCCTGTCTGAGCAAGGAGATGATTTTCTTGGATATCCTAGGGCGTTGTATGATGAATAGGGGGTCCAACCACTTGATTGTACCATATTACCCCCCTCCTAGAGAGCCTGGTGGGATCAGTTAGACAATGCAGGCACCCTAGGAGGTAGTTTTTGGCATGTCACGTTTCTCGAGGCATATAAAAATAATTAAAATGGCTATTGAAGAACTCGATTTGGGCTACTGAGGCAAGGAAATGGCATGGGATGAGTTTTGATGATGAGTGTGATATCTTCCACTCCTTCTCCAGTAGTTACAACACTTTGGTGGGCCCACATCCATTGTTCGGGCATATTTTATTATTTTCTGGAGCTTTTGGAGGCTCACGATTTCCTCAAGGAGGCACAATTTCACAGTTTGAAAATTATATTATTTTTATTGTGCCATGGGGACACCCAAAGGGAGTTAGTTAACATTCCATGGACCCACCATGTGCTTCATTGATTTTTTGTTGACTGGGATCCCCTCTCCTAGGGTGATTTAGCCCACTTTTATATTATATTATTGTATTGATCCATGTATTGTATGTTGATCTCATCTCAACCGTTGATTAGAACATTTGTATCTTTTAATCTTAGCCACCCATTTGAAAAGTGGTTAGGATTTTGGTTCTCTCATTCCTATTTAAAGGAGAGAGCTTCTCACTTGTAGGGGGTCTTTGGCTCTTGGATCTGGATAATAGAAAAACTTTTCTTGTGGATATTTTTGGATCTTGTTTGCATCTGGTGTTCTTCGATGGTGATTGGAAAATCTTTTGCTTCCTAGCATTTGGGTCTTTGTTGTGAGATCTATATATTTTTTCAGGAAACATTGTCTTGTCTACAGGAGGGCGACTTCAACTTGGGAATTTTTTCAGGGCTTCCTCAACTCGCTTGGCTTGATGCATTTTGTATCAGGGGGTTTTCATTAGCATCAATGCGATCTATGATTTCATCTTGCTATTTTTCTGTAGCATTTGCTTTTTTCTCATGATGCAGCAAATCTGATATTGTTGACGTTTGTTGTGCAGGAGAGAGGGCACATTGGCTTCTTGGGGCAAAACGTTGGGCATAGAACTCACTCAAATTTTCTCAAATTGATCGGGATAGCAGGGATCATCATCATCAAGGCATCTACAAGGTTTTCCAGGTAAGATCTACAGTTTAGTGCTTCTCTTCCAGATCTCAATCCATTGGCATCTGTATTTCCATTTTTACCTTAAAAACCCTAAATAATAAAAAAACCAAAAAATATTATGGCTCAATCTGTTTGAGTTCCCGGCAAACCATTTCTGGGTTTTGTAGATTGGGCCATGCCCCAAGTGTGTCTTCCCCAACGCTGAGCTAGAAGTGACTTTGTTTCCCTAGATCTGAAAATTGATTCTCAAACCCTAACGCTATCCTCCATGCTGCCATTTTTCCCTGTGATTTGACTTTTCCGGCAAAACCACTTTTTGGGTTTGTAGATCGGGTCTATACCCAGGTGGGTATCCTTCAACGCTAAGCAGAAAGTGACAACATTGCCCTAGATCTAAAAGGCATTGATCTCCAACCCTACCACTACCCCCTCTTTTGCCTCTTTCTCTTGTGTTTTGACCATTTCTTAGTGGCTCGAGTGCTTTGACATTGTCATATCTTCCTACGAGTCTATCCATCGGTACTAGATAGCCCTAGTCTTGTTCTTGCCCTCCTTGCATTGGTTACGTTTCCCAAGGCAGTGTATATCTTCACCTCTTGCTAGTACCTTAACCCCAGTTCTAGTATTTACCTCATAAGGTCAGCTGTGTCCCAACTTGGATCAAATCTCATATCTCCTAAACCTTGATCCAAATCCTTGGTTCACCTAGTGACGTCATTCATAGATCTAGGGTTTCCTTCCCCTTACACCTTACGTACCTTAAGTCCATTTGATCTGATCTGGTGTCTAGGTCTGATCTCTATTGTCAAGAGTAGATTTGGGTCTCCCCCATTGTTGTCTTGGGCTAAGATAACATAAAGTGAAGACTGCCTCGATTGGCATGACAACCATCCATTTGGGAGTCGAGGCAATCTTGGTTCCACCTCCTTAGTTGCTTGTCCCTCTATCATCCATCCTGGATCCATCTCACATAGGCAACTACAAGGTTGGAGATAACATTTTTGGCGCTGTTGCCGGGGAAGGTAGAGGCCTACCCTGGTTCGACATTTATCCTTAATCTCTACTCCCATTCTCTTTGCCAACATTTTGGCGTCGTTATTGCGGAGGTAGAGGCCTACCTTCATTCAACATACCTCACCTCTCCTATGACATTATCCGTTGGTGAACACGATAATTCGTTCACCTAGCGACTCCACAACGCGACTCCACTGAGAAGTGAACCCATCCCATAAATCACAATGAATTCAGATATATTTATCAAACACATGAAGGAATTAAATAAAAACATAAATGAACTTGAAAGGCAATTAGACTATGGGTATGAGGATGATCTCGAGCATGATTATGGGTATGAATCTAGTTATTACAATCTTTATGATACCCACCAATTTCCTCACCCATGCAATAAAGATTTCCCAACCATCCCGAGTGGACTAGTAAACCAGCATCAAGTGAATGATCCTTGTAATCCTCTTCATCAATGTAATACAAGTTTTGTCATGACTACCCCTGATGAACCTGTAAGTCGACATGAACCTAGGAGTTAGTCCCAGTCAAAGCCTTATAGCCAAGTAACCAGAGCTGTTAAGAAACAAGACAAACGGTCTCCTTTTGACTTTTCTGAAATACCGGGGGCACCTCATCCTATGCCAAACGATTACACTAAGAGGTTGCCCCAGTTTAATGGAAATAAGGATATAGCTATTGAAAGTCATTTGGATATTCTCTATGATTACATGGAAATTAGAGGTGCAGACAATGAAGATGTTTAAATGTGAGCCTTAGGAGAATCCTTGCGAGGGGATGTTCAACTATAGTTTGATCATTTAGCACTAGAATCCATCACTGGGTATGACATGTTCACAGATCTGTTAATAGATAAGTGGGGTAGAAACATCGATAATTCTTTAGAGTGTGAATCTAGAAATGATTATAATTAGTATATTGGCAATTTGCTTTCTCAATTGGATCATTCCTCTCCTGAAATGTTCCAAATTATGAGCATGCCTACAATCCATAAGAATGTTACAGAGTACTTTGAGGATAATGTTTTAAAACCTCATGCTGAAACTAAGAGGGATATCGATCAAATCATACAAGATACTCTGTTATTATTACCTGAAGCAGTCACAGAGCAAATCCTGGATTTAATCCGTGGAAGGGAACCTAACAATCACCATCAAGAAACATCTATAGTTGAGCCTTCCATTTGTGAGTCCATTATAGAGCCTCTAAAAGAGCAACTCCATAGTCATTGCCTAATTGATGATAATTTGAGCCAGTATTCAAGCTATCCGAATTTGGATTCAGACTTTGTCTCTGCAGAAGAAGAAAAGGTTGAGATTAATCAAATGTCTGTTGAGGAGCAATCATGTGGTCACATTGTGGTTGAAGACCAAGTTTGTAAGGATGACAAGGAAGTTAGAAATGAACATATCAATATTTTTCCTTCTCAAATGAATGATGATGATCATTTATCCTTAGTTGAATGTAATGAGCAGTCCGAAGAAGAACAACCACATGGTGATGATATACTAGTGAGTGAGCTTGACCTAGAGCGTTCTTTGTTACATCTTTCGACCTAGAATCTATGTCCAAATAATCATCAAGAGCCTCCAAGAAATGATTCAACCCACGAGCTTACTTACCGTATATACAAGGGGTGACTGATAAGATCGCTAGAATTCTCAACAAGAACAACATCATGACTTCGTTTAAACCCCTAGAGACCATTAGGAATAGAATGAGATCCGTTAAAGATCCAGTTGATCATACACAATTCAGAGGGGTTTATAAGATCCCTTGCTCGTGCAAGATCAGCTATATAGGTGAGACGGGACGTTCTTTCCACACGCGGCTAAAAGAACATGGGGCAGACATTAGAAAAGAACGTATCCATTCCTCAG
>LPNX010975739.1:6630-56892 GCA_001517045.1 Pseudotsuga menziesii | reverse complement strand
GGTTCTTTGTGTTTGAATTCATCTCAGAAGAAGACAGGGACCTAATTTTCAGAAATGGCCCCTATTTCATGGGAACGCAGGGGCTATATCTGAACAAATTGACTCTGAATTTCGACCCCTCAGTCAATCTACCCAAAGAAGTGCCGGTATGGGTTAGGCTTCCCAATCTTCCGGTGCATTGCTGGGATATTGAATCACTGCAGAGAATAGGGAACGGAATCGGCCGCTTCATTGACAAACCTGATAACAAGGGACAATATACCCATGCCAGAATCTGCGTTGAAGTTGATCTTGAAGCCGGCCTTCCTGAGGCAGTTAAATTAACCGTTGGATCCTGGACCCACTATCAGAAACTAGACTACGAGCACCTGCCCTTCAAGTGCAGGCACTGCCACTTCCAAAGGCACTGTCCCAAACTGGCCGCTGGGAAAGAAGACGCCGAAGGATGGCAGAAAGTAAAGAAAAGTAGAACCGCTACCAATGCCAAAAGCAAGGAGAAAATGGCCCAGGAACCCCCAACGGTTGGCAGCTCAAAACCTAGTCGCCAGGAACCTACCAATGAAACTCAATCCCCCATACTCGGCCCAGAAGAGGAAGAAACACGGGCATCACAAGACCCAATAGTCCCAATCCCAAAGTTTGTTGTTTCTAGTCAGTCAAAGGAACATATTAGCTTGGGCTCGGAAACAGGAGCTGAATCCTCTGAGGAAGGAGACACTGAAGCAAGTAGTCTGTCAAGCTCACCAGACCAGCCAAAGCGAGGACGGAAGACCGAGAAGAAAAGAAGAGAAGAGCAGTCCTACAAGGATGTGGTTCAAGGCTCTCAGCACACTATACCAGAAATGATGAATACTAGATCGGGGATGAAGCTAGGGAAGACCCCGAAAGGGGCCCATCCCTCTCACTCAGGCAAATAATGCAATTCGTCTCCTGGAACTGCAGAGGACTAGGCAACACACTAAAGGAAGAAGCAATAAGAGATTTAGTAAGAGCATCAAGGCCTGAAGTCCTCCTAATCCAGGAGACGAAAATGGAGGAGGATGTTCTCCTCCGAGCTAGCAACTCGTTCTGGAAGAAAGGCCCGGGTAGGGCTGTGAGCGCAAGAGGAGCCTCGGGAGGTTTAGCTACGTTCTGGGACTCTGCAAAGCTCAATCTAATCGAAGAAGAAGGTACCACTCACTGGTTATTTACCAAGCTGATTCACAAAGACTCCGGTCATCTTGTAAGTCTCTTTAACATGTACGTACCTGTCTCCCTTCCTGAGAAAAAAGAGTGTTGGGACTCCGTTAATTTATTTCTCAATCAACACAATACTGAAAACTTAGTAGTAGCTGGAGATTTAAATGTAACCCTTGCTCTGGCGGAAAGAAAAGGGGGATCCTAAGTCCGGGATCCGGCAAGAGAGTGGGTGGAAGACTTGATGATGGATTGGGAGCTTGAAGATATCCCTCCTGACAGGGGGAAGTACACCTGGACCAATAAAAGAATTGGACTGGGACATATAGCTGCCTGGCTTGACCACTTCCTTATTCAGTCCTCCTTTCTAACCCTAGGTCTTATGGCGACGTCCAAGATTCTCCCGCATTACACCTCTGATCATAAACCCATTTCACTCTCCCTGTCACGTGGGGAAAAGCTTGGTCCGATCCCCTTCCGGTTCAGCCCAATCTGGGTCACTCAAGAAGGTTTCCTTGATCTTGTGTCCGATTCCTGGAAGCAACCTGTGTATGGCTCCCCCTTCTTTGTCTGGGAAGGAAAGCTTAGAAGACTCAAAGCTGATCTAAAAGCTTGGGCTAAAGGCCTAAGCTCTCCCACGGCTGAAAGGATAAGAACTCAGAAGGCCCTAGAAAGACACCAAATGGCCTTAGAAGAAGCTCCAGTCACTCCTGATCTGATCAACCGGGAAGCTGAGCTTCAAAGGATGTACCATAAAGCTTGCACAGAAGAGGAAACATATTGGAGAGTCAAATCCAGAATGCTTTGGCTCCAAGCTGGAGATAAAAACACCTCGTTCTTTCACAAGCAAGCCCAAGCCAGAAAAAACTACAACTCCATAAGTGAAATTCAAATGCATGACCAAGTCATAAGGGACTTCGATGGCATCAAGGAGGCAGCCCATTCCTTTTACAAAAATCTCTATACAACCCCGGACCTGGACCCAGCGGACCCGAATAATTACCCTCTTTCAGAGATCCCAAGCTTGGTCAATGATGATGACAACATATTGCTGAACAGCCCTATCAGCATTCGGGAAATCAAGAAAGCCCTCTTCAAAATGGACCCGGACAAAGCTCCACGGCCATATGGTTTCACTGCCAGGTTCTACGTTGCTTGCTGGGACATCATAAAAAATGACCTGTTCAGAATGGTCAAGAAGGCTCAAAACTGTACCAAGCTAGGCGGCAGCACTAATTCCTCCTTTTTGGCCCTCATTCCAAAAGAAAAAGGTGCCAAGAACTTCAGCAGATTCAGACCTATCTCCCTCTGTAATACGGGTTATAAAGTCATCACTAAAATCATGGCCAACAGACTCAAAAGAATTCTACCTAAACTGATCCCGGAAAATCAAGGTGGGTTTGTGAGAGGAAGACAGATCGTGGATAATATTATTTTAGTCCAAGAAGCCATTCACACTAGCTACAGGAAAAAAGAGAAAGGTATGGTAGTTAAGGTGGACTTGGCCAATGCCTTTGACAGAGTCAAGCATGATTTTTTGTTTGTAGCCATGAGGAACTTTGGGTTCAGCCAGAAATTCATAGAGTGGGTCAAAGCCTGCATTTCAGCCCCATGGATTGCCCCGTTGGTCAATGGCCGGCCCACCAATTTCTTCCAGGCTTCAAGAGGATTACGGCAAGGCTGCCCTCTCTTCCCTGTTCTCTTTGTCATTCAAGCCTCCATTATTAGCTTCCAGCTGAACAGAAGGCTTCAAAACAGGTCCCTCTCAGGCATCAGAATTGTCCCAAAGGTCAAGGAGGTAAACCACGCACAGTTCGTGGATGACACCCTTTTACTGGGAGCTGCCAACCTTCATACGGCCAAGAACTTCAAAACTGAGCTGGACCTCTACAGAAGCAGCTCTGGAAGTGAAATAAACTACAGCAAAAGTAAGATTTTTGGATGGAACTGCTCTCCGCTAGAAATGCTGGAGATTTCTAGGATTCTTGGAATGGAAAGCAATGCAACTTGGGATACCTTCAGCTATCTGGGCATTCCAATTTTCAGAGCTAGCCCCAAAGTTGCTCATTGGCTTCCTCTGCTGGACAAACTAAAAAACAAAATCCGTGCCTGGGGAGCAAACTGGCTCAACAAAGCAGGTAAGGTTGTTTTGATGAACTCTGTCCTCACCAGCCTGCCAATTTATCAATGTTCTGTTTTATTAGCTCCCAAAACGATAACCAATAAAATCAATGAGCTGCTCCGCCGTTTTCTGTGGGAAGGAGGTCGTAACTGTGAGAAGAAGATCCATCTGGTGAGCTGGGATAAGGTAATGAAACCAAAAATGGAAGGGGTCTTCAAATAAGGAACGTGGCCATCCAAAATTTTGCCATGGGTGGCAAAATCCTCTGGAATTTGATTACTGGAAAGAGAACCTGGAGCAAACAAATTCTTAAGAAGAAATACTTCAAAGGTGACAGGTAGAGATGTCTGGAAAATCCCACTAAAACGCAGAAAGGCTCCCCGATTTTCACGCTGTGTAAAAGAGCCATTCCTCACTTCATTCCAAAGCTTACGTGGATTCCTGGCAATGGTGCAAAAATTAAAATATGGGATGACTCAATCCTGGGAGATCAGCCTCTCAACGAGCTCAACGACCTGGAGAACATCAAATCGTGGCTGCTGGCTAACAATCGCACCATGCTGTGGGACATCTCCAGTTGGAATAACGATGACCACGAATCCTGGGCGAATTGGAGTCTTGGAAACTATCCAAAAGATCTCAAGGACGAAGCTTCAGCGCTGTTGGGCCTTTTGCAAAGGAAATCGCCCCACTCTGCCAAATCAAAAGACAAACGGGGCTGGGGGTCAGGAACTGGAATTTACTCTGCTGCAGCTGGCTACGCTGCCATCGTGGAAACGCCTTGGGTCCCTCCAAACCCAGCACCGTGGAAAACTCTGTGGAATTTCCCCTCCATTCCCAAAATAGACATCTTTATTTGGACTCTTCTCCACAACAGCATCATGACCAGCGATAATCTCAAAAGGAAATGCTGGGAAGGGCCTTCACGTTGCTACTTGTGCAATCATGCTGAAGAAACGGCTGAGCATCTCTTTATCAGCTGCGAGTTCACTAAGGAGGTATGGAGGATTATGATAGGCTCTATTGCTGACAGACTGCCAAATTCAGTGATGGAATTCATAAGCAACTGGAATTCTCTCTCTCCCTTCAACCTGAGCAAGAAAAACCTCCTCAAGCTAGCATGGATGTGGACTCCCAAATTCCTGTGCTGGAAAATCTGGTTGGAGAGGAACAACAGAATTTTTAAAGAGGAAAGCAAACTTCCTCCTCAAGTTGCTGTGAAAGCCCGGACTATGATGGCAGAAGCGATTAGTTCTAAGCCTTCCATCAATAACTCGACCAATCTCACTCCCAATGAAGACTGCTGGCTTAAGGAGCTCAACCTGAACCAGCAAACCATGAAAGCTCTAAATCCCCCTCAAAAGTTAAACTGGGAAATCAGGTTGGATGAACAGGAATTTATCAAGTGGAGGTCAGCCCTTGATGAATGGTGCCTCTTCTTTGACGGGGCCTCGAAAGGGAATCCTGGTCAAGCTGGAGGGGGCGGCATTATCCTCGATCCCTCTGGCAAGCTGCACCTGTCATATGCATGGGGTCTTGGACATGCCTCCAACAATCAAGTTGCGTTTCTGGCGCCGTGGCAAGGTCTAAACCAAGCAAGGAAGCTGAACATCCAGAAGATCACTATATTTGGCGACTCCAGGCTTATGATTAAGGCGTTAAATACTAAGAAAGGGCCAACGGACATCAATCTTGGTCAAACGTACAAGAAAGTCCTACTCCTTCTGACGCATTTCAGCACTCACAAGGCTTACCACGTGCTTAGGAATCTCAACAACCTAGCGGATGCTGAGGCCAATCGGGGCACCTCCTCGAACATGAGCCAGCTAAGAGTCAATGCAGAAATATCAAACCATCCGATTCCCTAACACCAAGGCTCCTCTAGCATGCAACAACTCAGCTATTGCAGATTCCAGGAAGACTTGGGCCAGCCATGTTTCAGCCATGTGTATTTGGAGATGAAGCTTAAGATAATTATCCAGAATAAGCATTGTAAGGGCCCTGGCAGCCTCTTTGCCAGTCTTTAATCAAAATTTTATCCGTTTTTGTTAAAAAAAAAAATTACTTATTAGGCATGCAAAGTTTTTTCTACCTTTTTTAATGCTTGGATTAGGAGGTGTGACCAGATGAACTAGCAGGGCTAGTCATAGATAAGCATATGAAGGAGCAAGTGACCACTATCACCTTAGCCACTTCTCCAAACTTCTTCGGAAGTCGGAACCTCCTAGGGGAGATCCCTAATAGCGAATCTGTAAGGACACTTAAACACCAAATAATGTCTTTCTTTGAAAGGGTTAGTCACTAGTGATCAGTTGCTTAATGGAGTCAATTCAAGGAATGAAGAAACCATACTATATGGACAAATATGAATCATGTAAGTACAATTAGCATACCAATTTTAGTAATCCCACATGTCATTCCTTACAAGCATAGCCAATAGAAAGGGTAGAAACATTAAATTGCAAGTTTGACCAATACCTTTATGATAGCCTTGGGTGGACTCATTCATCAATGGAGGACAAGAATGTAAATGCTTCTTACAACAATACTCGTATCATTTGTTAAGACAGCAGTAGTCATTCACCATTTGAACATATGTCCATATATACACAAACAACTTCAAGTATGCAGCAGTAGGGAAGCCGAGAGATAAAGTAAAGATGCATTCAATATCTATATATAATCATGTACTAAACAGTCCCAAAATTCGCATATTTCACAAGCCAATAAGATAAGGTTCATTAGCCAATCTTTTATGCAACTATTCACCAATGGATAACTTAAGCATATTCAGTGATCATTTCATGAACAAAAATGTGGTGTATTTGTAGGGAAGCCGAGAGATAAAGTAAAGATGCATTCAATATCTATATATAATCATGTACTAAACAGTCCCAAAATTCGCATATTTCACAAGCCAATAAGATAAGGTTCATTAGCCAATCTTTTATGCAACTATTCACCAATGGATAACTTAAGCATATTCAGTGATCATTTCATGAACAAAAATGTGGTGTATTTGTAGGGAAGCCGAGAGATAAAGTAAAGATGCATTCAATATCTATATATAATCATGTACTAAACAGTCCCAAAATTCGCATATTTCACAAGCCAATAAGATAAGGTTCATTAGCCAATCTTTTATGCAACTATTCACCAATGGATAACTTAAGCATATTCAGTGATCATTTCATGAACAAAAATGTGGTGTATTTGTAGGGAAGCCGAGAGATAAAGTAAAGATGCATTCAATATCTATATATAATCATGTACTAAACAGTCCCAAAATTCGCATATTTCACAAGCCAATAAGATAAGGTTCATTAGCCAATCTTTTATGCAACTATTCACCAATGGATAACTTAAGCATATTCAGTGATCATTTCATGAACAAAAATGTGGTGTATTTCCTTCATTCAACAATAGTTTGCATTCGTCACTTACTAATCCTTGAAGTTAATGTGTCCCTTTTGACAAGTATGAAAGGAAGCCAAGTCTACAAAATATGCTGACCACAGTGATGACCTAAAGGGACACTACCATAGGCTGATAACAAGTCATTTGAGGTAAGGCATACTCAACAAAGGTCTGGTGGTAAAAATGGAGGCTTAAGACAAGCCCTAGAGGGTTTCTTTGAGCAGGACGAAGTGTTTAAGGATGCTAAGTCTACTAGGGATGGGGCTGAGGCTAGAAGGGGCAATGGAGGTGGTTTCCAAGGTGAAAAGAAGGGTGATCGAGCCTCTTAGGTGCAAGTCAAGAGGGGTTTGAGGCAAGCCGAGCCCACTTGGGATAGCCCTATGGTTGTTTGGGGTAGTTTGCAACCTTAGAAATGTAGGCCGAAGGTAGGAAAGAGGGTAAGAAGGTGGGAAAAGAAGAAGAAAGAGGAGGACGCTAGGTCTAGGAGAGGTAGGGCGAAGATATGGGAGGCTGCTAGGGCAAGAAAGGATTGTTTTAGGGTTTTATGCAGCCCTATGCTAAACTTAGACTAACACTAGACTAACATGAAATGCAACCTATCTAACCCTAAATGCAAGTAAAATGCAAAGAAACTAACCCTAGATGCAAGAGATTTGAAGAAAAGAATGGTTTTGGGACAAAGGGAGAAGAACTTTACCTTAACCCTAGGGAATCTAAGGAGGACACTAACCTACCTCTTGAGAAACCTAACCTAGGTTTTCAACAAAACCTAAAGACCTAAGGCTCTGACCCTAGACGGACTCCTATAGAGGACATACTTCTACAAACCAAGGTGACTAAAGGTTGACGAAAGACCTAGACGAGACAAAATGCAGCTCTAATGGCTATCATTCAATCCATAAACATACATCAGTCATCAACATTTAATAAAGAGAGATCAAGAAAAACCCTAGATACCTCCTTGTGCAAGTGTTTAGCCAACAAATCATAGCATCACCTTTAGCAAGAGCATAGAACCAAAGAAACTTCAAGAAATTGCCATCAAAACCCAGAAAACATCTTCCTCAAGAGGGGCACCTCACTTCCAAAGAGCCCTAGTAGGGTAAAATAAGTGCATATTGTTTGATCCCGCTTGTCTTTTGTTCAAATGAAGTGAGGAGAGGTATATTTATAGCCTCTCATACTCACTTTACAAAATTATCCATGCCGACATGCCTTTAAAATGTCAATTTGAAGTTATAAAATGTCAACTTAAAATTATACCATAAAAATAATATAAAAATAGCCTAAAATAGGCTTATAGTAGGCTACCCGGAGTATTTTTCCCCTAGGTGCCTAAAACTGCTAAAATAAGCGAAACACTTTGAACGAAAGGCTGGAGTGAGCTGGAGGGAGGGCATCATGCCTCATCAAACCCCGAAAAATGTTGTAAATCCCTCAACGCCCCCCCTCAAAGCAATAGTACGACCTGGGAGGAAGGATGGCATCCTTTGAGGAAGGAGCCCAAGGAGAGAGGGCGCCATTCAGCTGAAGGGCCAGGAGGGTGTCTGAGATGGCCGTGAAGGGAGACAAGGTCTCGTAGTTGAAGCAAAGTCCACCAGTGCAAGGAAACAAGGTGTGGGGTCAAGTGGCTTAGCGATCAACCCCTAGGAGCCTTAGACACCTACCCCAAGGTTAAAAACCCCAACAAAGGGCAGTCAACAGTGCTATTAAGTCATAGTAGTCCTAAATGAAGAACCAAATGGCCCGATCATGACCACCATTATTGAATAATACCCCTCCTAGTAAAAAAATGGCCTCTCTCCCTAGGGCACATCTGAAGGTGTGTTGGGTACAGGTGCAACGTAACAAGAGGTTTCATCAAAATTGTAGGATGTTGACTAATGTCCTTGGAGGATCAACTTTGAGATACGAGATAGAGGCAAGGGTTAGAACCTGTAGGTGGGGACACAAGGTGCTATTGACGAATAGGATCCCAATATAGGCAATGATTTTGATGATATGTAGTTGTTTGTTGTAGCATGAAGTTTTGATTTTTTTTTGGATTCTAGAGGGCATTTCGAGCCTCTTTGTTGATGATTTTGGGTCAGATATAGTTTGCACTTGATACAATTTTAGTTAAATGCACCCTTACTTTCTATATTTTATGAGAAACTTTGCATATTTGTGTATAATTGTTTGGAATCTTAAGGATGCACATGATTTTTTTTTCCAAAATTTGAATATTTTATGTATTTTTTGGTCAACCATTTTTTTCGTTAGGTTTTTTTTCGGTTTTAGTCCGGTTTAGGTTTTTTGGCTCTGTCGGTTCGATGACCGTTCTCGTTCTGATAACATTGCTCCATACAAGTAGCCAACAAGGCAACCCCACATGGAGTGCTCAACAATACAATGATGTATATGTGTCAACCTAGCATTTATCTAACCCCCAAAGTGAAATGTCGTCCAACATAGCCTCTTGGTCTCAACGCCTCTCCTCCAAGATGGTTGACTTTGCAGCAAGTTGTTAGTTCATGCACGCTTTTTCACAGTGGTTTGTTTTCCATGCGTCCTCATGCAAGGTGCTCCTGTAACTGTGTCCTACATGTCCTATCATGTGCCCAATGTTGCTCTCATGTGTGTAAATGTTGTCACTAAGCTCCAATGCTCCTCCTCAACATATGTGTTTGGGCCCATCTAGTCCTCCATGAAGTATGCTCCTCAACTTAGGCATCCTCAAGTCAAGTGTCCAATCTCCAAGGTGTATATCACTTGGTTCTGAGCTTTGAAGGCCATGTTTGCTCCTCCAAGTGCCCAGTGTACCTAGCCAGGTAACTCCTCTAATTGAGCAACTAACATTCCCCTTGTGCGCATTGAATGTGCTAGTTATTGTTGCCACAAAAACTAACACCCTAAGGTACAAGCTATTCACTAAGTTGTAGCTATGTGCAACAATGGAAATATTGCCATTGTCGCCTTAGCAATTACTTTCCTTCTCTTTAGTGACTTGGGTAAATCACTAGGGGGGTCCCCTAAAAGTAGTTAAGTGTCTAGAGATTAGTGATAAGGCAAATTATTTAGGCTGCAAAATTAATTATGGATGGATTATGGTTGTGAGTTAGAAAATATTATTAGAAAGTGAAATCCAACTAGAAAGAGATATCCATGATTCTAAAAATCAAACAAACCACAATGCTATCTCATAATTTGATTAAAACATCCATGAATCAATAAGATTATGCAACCAATAAGCTTTTGTGATAAATGATTTGCCAAATGAATGGTAAACAACTTGTTGCAATAGAACTAGATCAAAAGCTGTTAAAAGTGAGAATATCAATGTAAAGTGACAAATGAAATGCCTCCCATTAAACCATTGTAGATCTAGAAAGTGTTGACCACCAAAACCAACTAGGTGGACAACGATGTACCATGCACATGTTGGATGTGCCTTGAAGATAAGAATGAAGTACTTAATGATTATATCAAGCGAGGCAGCTCTTCTTCTCTTCTTCTCTCTATGAAATTTCCGCCCCTTGCGGGGGATTTTGTAAGGATATGTCAGCATGAAGGTCTAGTTTATTGTAACTTGATCACCTAAGACTTGGTCATTAGGGAAGTCCTTTCATTGAGTGTTTTTTCACTTAAATAATTAAGATTTATTTTTAGAGATTTTAATTATTAGAGTTTTTCACTCAAAATTACCTCCAAAGTGGTGAAAGGTGTTCTAGTGATCGAGTCCATGGGGTGATTGGGGTCTAGGAATGTTCTATATTACCATACTAGACATTATCCAGAGTCTTGCGGAATTTCATCAAGTTTTGCATAGGTTTTTTTAATTTTTTGGTCAATAAAAATTGTCACTCAGGACAATTTGTTGTAATGTAAAAGAGGGTTACTTGGTCCCTTTTAATGTTGTATAGGGGTATGGGTACTCAAGACAAATGGCATGAGCACCCCTACACCCTTAGGCCAAGTTTGAAGTCATTCGGACAAGTATTACTATGGTTTTGGTCACCTTTGCCCAGGTCAGTCATGGAAATCAAGAAATTGGGCATTTAATTAGAGAGCCAAATTTTGGAAAAGTGACTATAGTCACCTGGGGTGGCCAAATAAAGGTTCTAATGTTTATATTATGTTCCTAAGACAAATTTTAGAGTCAAAGGGGGGGGCCCAAGTAAGCATATAATAAGTTTTGAGTTGCCGAATCTAGGGGGGTTCCCCCTTCTCTCTTTGATTGGTTGGGTGAGCTAAAGTCAATGGAAAGGGCCCCACTATGGTGGTTACTTTCCCATTTGACATAACAATAAGGTTGGAAGCATTAAATTGGGGGTTTCTCTCCCCATATTTGAGATCTCCAACCTTGGGTTTGCTTTCCTTGAGCATATTCACCCCCCCCTCTCTTGGGCCCCCTCTCTCCTTTGTGACACTTGTCTAGCATGCAAAGAGCCTTTCTCTTTCATTTTTCCTATTTAAGAAGGCTTCCCCTCCTCATTTAGAGTACACAAAAACGCACTCACACCCACTCTCTTGCTCATGCTCTCATTCTTTTCCTTGCTCTTGCTTGGGCCATTGTAATTTTCAGCCATTTGGCTTTGTTAATCAAAATCTTTGGAGGAATCTTGTGTGCATTGTTCTCATTAATAATTTGCTTCCATGCTTAAGGAGCTACACAAGTTTGGTTGGCCAAGGAAACATACTAATTTGCTTTGGTAAGATTTATGGTATTTGTATTCCATAAATTTTGTGATTTTTCATTCTTGTAGTAAAGAAGTTCATATATTTTCTAGTTTGAAGTTTATGATTTCTTTGCTCATTATTGGATTCTCACCTTTTAGTAGTTGTGTAGTGAAAATCTTATAAGTTGCAGGTTATTTGGATTGAAGAGTGGGATTCCTCTGTTGGATGCCCCATCGCTTCACTTCTTGAAAAACAAAGGACCAATTTTCTCTTTCTTTACATACAAATTTCTGCATTTTAATTTTAGTTTGTTGAGTGTTTTAAATCTGATTTTAACTGTTATATATTCAAGTTCTTTCAAAATTATTCATTTGACAACTTTGTATAAATTTTGTATATATATTGCACTAACATACTAACTTCCCCAAAGTGATTATGGGCACATTTTATAATTTTCTGTTTACTAGTTTTTAGCAGGTTAGTGACCAAAAAAAAGAAAAACTCTGCCAAATTTCAGCCATAGAAGAGTTTTAAGGCCACCCCAAAAGAAGAACTTCAAGGACATCTCAAGAAAGGGAAAAAACACGGTTTTTCTCACTCATTTTACCTCTTTCTTTACGCTGAAATTTCAGCCTTTGTAACAAGTCCAAGAGAGTCTCTTAGACTTGATTTCTTGCTTTGTATTTTCAGATTAATCAAGTCTCATTTATTTGCCATCCGTTGCTAGCAATAAAATTGGGCTTGCCCACCTTTGCATAAGCAATTGTTGATTGACGCGGGTTTTAGATTAGTTAGAGTTTCATTTTGTTTTCATTTTATTCTTTATTTTTTGCCCGCACCTTGTAAGTGATTTGGCTTTGTCATCCTTGCAATATCGCGTTGGTTAGCATTTTTATTTAAAGTATTTGCTTATTTCCTTTTGCCCGCACCTCACAATCGAGTAGGCTCTGCCTCTGTTGTGATATTGCGCTTGGCTTGTTTTGTTTATTTTTTTTCTAAGGATAAAACTTACCACAAGCCCTGTTTTTGCGCCGTATCCTCTCCCCCCGCCGGTTCGACCAATCTAGGGTGACGAGAGAGGGCAAAGATTTGTGTTGGCTAGTTTAATAGGCACCCAGACAAGTATCTTCATTAGAAAGGAGAAAAAGAGGCTTGACCTATGGAGCTAGTGGGGTAGAGGCCGTAGGGGGCTTTGTGGCACTTTGTGTCCTCCAGTTGAGCACCCAACAAGTTTCGAGTTTGACCCGTGGAGCTAGGTGGGAACCTTGTGTTCCCATGTTGAGCACCCGACATTCTCTCTCTAATCGAAGGAGATAGTCTCTTGGGGTAGACATCTAGAATAGTTCATTTCTTTGCAACAAACACCTCAATTCCCTAAGTCAAAGAGAGACATAAAATTTACTAAAACTTACAGGACCACTTGCATAACATTGTTACAATCATTTACATTTCTCTACTTTGTAATCACTTTATTTTAACTTACTCATTTATTGGAAGTCATCGTGTTCTTGTATATTTGTCAAGGTAAATGAGTTGATGCTTTAGGAGAATCATTTGAAGTTGATTATTGTGACTCCATAGCTCGAGTAGAGACGGCACTGGTCATTTTGATTATTTGATTGTTTCTCTCTTTCATACATTACTGGTTGACTGTTAAAGGGTTTTCTTGACATTGAAATATTTGCATCACTGCATGTTGATTGTCATTTTTTGTAATTTACATTTGCCAGAAAACATTCTTCAAAAATAGAACTTAGTAAGTAGGGACTACCCCCCTTGGCCTTTAGGAGTTGTGGTCTAAACGGAGGAGTTTAGAACCGAGGTGACAGTGGGTTCTCAACTCATAAGTTGCCCTTGGGAACACACACAGCGGTTGGGAGACTTACCCGTGTCCAAGTGTGTTTTAGGCAGCAACATTTTTGGCGCCGTTGCCGGGGACAAGTCTTTTGTCCTTGGTGTTGACATTAGTTAAATAATTTTAGATTTAATTCTTTAATTCTTGAATTTAATTCTTTAAGTGTTAATAAAAATTTTGAAATAACCTTAATTTTTTTTTCGTTTTTTCTTTTACCCATATTAGAAGTTCACTTGTTCTCCAAGTGGCGACTCCACTTCAAAATATATAGTAAGGTATTCTACATGGGGCCCTTTGGTTTGCTTAGCTCCCTCTTAGATCTTGAAAAGGCTTTTAGAGGAAGTTAAACAAACTTGCTCCCTGCAGAATCTTTACAAGTCTCGGAGAAGAAGCCAATTTCTAATATCCCTTTGTTGTTTATCCAAGTAAACCAACCTAAACAATGAATAATTATTATAGACCATGTGATTTCTCTAAAATTGTTGGTTACCCTCATGAAGTTCCAGAAAAAGCTATAGATAAGTTGCCTTCTTTTCAAGGAGACAATGTTACAAGTGCTAAATCCCACATCAGAAATTTCAATTTATGTATTGCAAGATGGTGTATGGCACACAACCATGAGGATGTGAAGATGAAACTCTTTGTTTTGTCCTTAGAGGAAGAGGCCATTGATTGGTTTATGGAACAGGATGATAACAAGTTTAAAGACCTTAAGAGAATCATTGAAGCTTTTAATGATAAATGGGGAGATAAGAGGGATCACCATTCCTTGTTAACTGCCTTGCACTCTAGCCACAAGGAAGATAATGAAACAGTGGAAGGATTTAACAGAAGATTTAATGAATTGGTTAAGAGTCTCCCTCAAGATATTAAGCCTCCTGAAAAGGCCATCATAATTTTCTACATTCAAGCTTTTGAAGGGGAAATGAGATACCTGTTAAGGGATAAAGAGCCTACAAATGTTAGGGAGGCACAAGACAAAGCTATTTGAATAGATAAGAATATGCAAGCTTTGGGGAAATCAAATGTTCCTGGGTTTTCAAAGGGTAGTCCTCCAGAGTCAGATAAAGTTAAGAAAGTTGAAAACCAGGAACCCCAAGGTGACTCTATCAAAGAGCTCGCCCGATTGATTAAGCAAATGGAAGAAGACTATATTAATCAATTATCAACTATGCATAATAAGATAGTTGCCATGGAAAAAGAGAAAGGTAATAATCATAAGCCAAATGATAGATGGCAAAAGGGTCTCCCTAAAGGACCCCCTTATCAAGAACAAGAAAGACCTCCAGAGCCTATGGAAGTAAACAATTGGTTTGATGATCCAGTAATCCCTTACTATAGGGCTTGTGATGATTCACATGAGGAAGGGACTTGTCCCATTTTCTTTCAGATTATAAAGGAAAAGTTAGTAGCTAGAGAAAGAATAGAATAGGTTAATATGGTTGGTCATGAATGTGTGGAATCAGTAGAAGATAGTAAGGACATGGTTTGCATGACTAGAAATATGGACAAAGTAGAAGAAACATGTGACCATGAACTAACCCCTAAACAAAGTGTATTTTCAAGTAATAATTTGAGTATGGATTTAGGGGGTTGGATCAGTAATGTAAAGGTATCAGTTCCTGTAGCAGAGAGTGTAAAGTTTCCAGCCCAAAAGGATAAGCCACCCAAGGCTTTAGTGAGTTCTCCTCAAGTCAGTAAAGTGTCAAACCATTTTCAGAATGTTTTAGAAGAAAAGACAGTCGAGGCATGCCAGAATGAATTAATGTTTTTTCAGAATGTGGACAGTGTACATAGTGTAAATGATCATGTTATTTTTGTTAGCTTCCCGGAAAATACAAAGGATGGAATCAAAATTAAGGAAGTTAACAAAATATGGCATGAGCAGTTTTTTGATAGTGTGGATCTTGAGACTTTGGGGGATCTTGGTATGGAAGGTGAATGTTCGAGTTTTCCATATGATTATTTAGAGCCTTGTCATTTAGAACCGTACACAAGTATCAGTAATAAAGACTTGGAGAAAGAGTACAATGAAGATCTAGATTGGGTGCAATTAATGGAAGAACAGTCTCAGCTTTCATATTCACGTACAGAGGTTCCTTATGATTTAGCGCAGCTTGGGGCTTATACAGAGAATAATCATTTGATAAACCTTGTTGAACAGTGCGATGTAGTAATCGATGTGCCTCATCAGACAAATGCGTACATTAGTCCTATCCAATCTTGGATAGAGGAAGCATGTGGGAAAACCTGTTAGTTTGGCAAGCAGTTTGATCATATTGTCTATGCTTACAATTCCTCATCACGCCTGCCCATTCTGGATCAGCACGCAGGTTTGCATTTCTTAATAAATGTGTTCTTGCTTTGGCTGGTACCCAATGCCAAGACAAATATTTTTAAGGTCGATAAAATGCTTAGGTGGTTGCATTGGATATTAGAGTTTACCTAAAATGTTATTTTGTTTCGCTTAGGATAGGAAAATAAGCTTCTTAAAGTGAGTATTTACTTTCTGCATTTCTTTTTTTATTTAGGTTTCTTTTAGATTCTAATAAAGCAACCTATGGTTCATTGCATTTTTTCATAAAACTTGTGCTACTAAGGTTTTCTTGTCAAGTTGAGATGTTTTTACAGATTATAAGAACCAAATATTCCTGGAGTTCTCGTATCCTCTCATTGCCTGAACATCAGATCGAGCACATGTCTCACAGTTGGAGCCAGAATGTTGACCACCAAAACCAACTAGGTGGACAATGATGTACCATGCACATGTTGGATGTGCCTTGAAGATAAGAATGAAGTACTTAATGATTATATCAAGCGAGGCAGCTCTTCTTCTCTTCTTCTCTTTATGAAATTTTCGCCCCCTACAGGGGATTTTGTAAGGATATGTCAGCATGAAGGTCTAGTTTTTTGTAACTTGATCACCTAAGACTTGGTCATTAGGGAAGTCATTTTATCGAGTGTTTTTTCACTTAAATAATTAAGATTTCTTTTTAGAGATTTTAATTATTTGAGTTTTTCACTCAAAATTACCTCTAAAGTGGTGAAAGGTGTTCTAGTGATCGCGTCCATGGGGTGATTGGGGCCTAGGAATGTTCTATCTTACCATGCTAGACATTATCCAGAGTCTTGCGGAATTTCATTAAGTTTTGCATAGGTTTTTTTAATTTTTGGTCATTAAAAGCTGTCATTCAGGACAATTTGTTGTAATGTAAAAGAGGGTTACTTGGTCCCTTTTAATGTTGTATAGCGGTATGGGTGCTCAAGACAAATGGCATGAGCACCCCTACACCCTTAGGCCAAGTTTGAAGTCATTCAGACAAGTATTACTATGGTTTTGGTCACCTTTGTCCAGGTCAGTTATGGAAATCAGGAAATTGGGCATTTAATTAGAGAGCCAAATTTTGGAAAAAGTGACTATAGTCACTTGAGGTGGCCAAGTAAAGGTTCTAATAGTTATATTATGTTCCTAAGACAAATTTAAGACCCAAAGGGGGCCCCCCAAGCAAGCATATAACAAGTTTTGAGTTGTCAAATCTAGGGGGGTTCCCCCTTCTCTCTTTGATTGGTTGGGTGAGCTAAAGTCAATGGAAAGGGTCTCACTATGGTGGTTTCTTCCCCATTTGACATAACAATAAGGTTGGAAGCATTAAATTGGGGGTTTCTCTCCCCATATTTGAGATCTCAAACCTTGGTTTTGCCCTTCTTGAGCAAATTCGCCCCCCTCTCTTGGGCCGCCTCTCTCCCTTGTGACACTTGTCTAGCATGCAAAGAGCCTCTCTCTTTCATTTTTCCTATTTAAGGAGGCTTCCCCTCCTCATTTAGGGTACACAAAAACACACTTATATCCACTCTCTTGCTCATGCTCTCATTCTTTCCCTTACTCTTGCTTGGGCCATTGTAATTTTCAGCCATTTGACTTTGTTAATCAAAATCTTTGAAGGAATCTTGTGTGCATTGTTCTCATTGATGATTTGCTTTCATGCTTAAGGAGCTACAGAAGTTTGGTTGGCCAAGGAAGCATACTAATTTGCTTTGGTAAGATTTATGGTATTTGTATTCCATAAATTTTGTGAGTTTTCATTCTTGTAGTAAAGTAGTTCATATATTTTCTAGTTTGAAGTTTATGATTTCTTTGCTCATTATTGGATTCTCACCTTCTAGTAGCTGTCTAGTGAAAATATTATAAGTTGCAGGTTATTTGGATTGAAGAGTGGGATTCCTCGGTTGGATGCCCCATTGCTTCACTTCTTGAAAAACAAAGGACCAATGTTTTCTTTCTTTACATACAAATTTCTGCATTTTAATTTTAGTTTGTTGAGTGTTTTAAATATGATTTTAACTCTTATATACTCAAGTTCTTTCAAACTTATTCATTTGACAACTTTGTATAAATTTTGTATATATATTGCACTAACATACTAACTTTCCCAAAGTGATTTTGGTTGCTGGTTTTTAGTAGGTTAGTGACAAAAAAAAAGAAAAACTCTGCCAAATTTCAGCCATAGAAGAGTTTAAAGGCCACCCCAAAGGAAGAACTTCAAGGACATCTCAAGAAAAGGAAAAAACACGGTTTTTCTCACTCCTTTTACCTCTTTCTTTACGCTGAAATTTCAGCCTTCGTAACAAGTCCAAGAGAGTCTCTTGGACTTGATTTCTTGCTTTGCATTTTCAAATTAATCAAGTCTCATTTATTTGCCATCTGTTGCTAGCAATAGAAGTTGGGCTTGCCCACCTTTGCATAAGCAATTGTTGGTTGGCGCGGGTTTTAGACTAGTTAGAGTTTCATTTTGTTTTCATTTTATTCTTTATTTTTTGCCTGCACCTTATAAATGATTTGACTTTGTCATCCTTGCAATATCGCGTTGGCTAGCATTTTTATTTAAAGTATTTGCTTATTTTTTTTCGCCCGCACCTCATAATCGAGTAGGCTCTGCCTCCGTTGTGATATCGCGCTTGGCTTGTTTAGTTTATGTTTTCTCTAAGGATAAAAATTACCACAAGTCCTGTTTTTGCCCCGTATCCTCTCCCCCGGCCGGTTCGACCGATCTAGGGTGACGAGAAAGGGCAAAGATTTGTGTTGGCTAGTTTAATAGGCACCCAGATAAGTATCTTCATTAGAAAGGAGAAAAAGAGGCTTGACCTATGGAGCTAGCGGGGTAGAGGCCGTAGGGGGCTTCATGGCACTTTGTATCCTCTAGTTGAGCACCCAGCAAGTTTCGAGTTTGACTCGTGGAGCTAGGTGGAAACCTTGTGTTCCCATGTTGAGCACCCGACATTCTCTCTCTAATCGAAGGAGATAGTCTCTTGGGGTAGACATCTAGAATAGTTCATTTCTTTGCAACAAACACCTCAATTCCCTAAGTCAAAGAAAGACATAAAATTTACTAAAACTTACAGGACCACGTGCATAACATTGTTACAATCATTTACATTTCTCTACTTTGTAATCACTTTATTTTAACTTACTCATTTATTGGAAGTCATCATGTTCTTGTATATTTGTTAAGGTAAATGAGTTGATGCTTTAGGAGAATCATTTGAAATTGATTATTGTGACTGCATAGCCCGAGTAGAGACGGCACTGGTTGTTTCTCTCTTTCATACATTACTGGTTGATTGTTAAAGTGTTTTCTTGACATTGAAATATTTGCATCACTGCACGCTGATTGTGATTTTTTGTAATTAACATTTGCCAGAAAACATTTTTCAAAAAAAGAACTTAGTAAGTAGGGACTAACCCCCTTGGCCTTTAGGAGTTGTGGTCTAAATGGAGGAGTTTAAAACCGAGGTAACAGTGGGTTCTCAACTCATAAGTTGCCCTTGGGAACACACACAGCGGTTGGGAGACTTACCCGTGTCCAAGTGTGTTTTAGGCGGCAACAGATAGCATTGTTGCTATAGCATATGATGATTTAAGTGACCAGCAATGGAAATTAAGCTCTAAACCAATAAAAAAAGTTGTGAAAGCTTTATGTGCATCGATTTAAATAATGGGAACAAATTGCAAGTAAATCTGAAAACTAACTTTAATAAAATCCAACTTGATAAACCACAAATTCTTATTCTATTGCTGGCATTGCCAATAGAATAGAGGTAATTCATTTAAAAAATAGACTAACAACATGAAAGAGTGTTACTCAACCCAAACGTGAAGTTGATAGAAAGATTACGTGGTGAATAACAATAGAGAATTTCCAGCAACTTAAATGAGTGAAACTATGTGTAAAGGAGCTAGGAAATTAACAAGTATACATGTATTTGAAGTGGTAGTGATTAAGATGAACTTAGTTCCTTGTGCATACCATCAACATGAGAAAATTGTGTTAATATTAGTTGACAGTTAACAAAAAAATTCCAGATCAAGGTTACTTGGGAACAGGAGCGGAAGCGGGAAGTGGGAGCAGGAGCAGGAATGAAAAGCAATTTTTTCAAAAGTTTCCAGTTTGGAAGTGTTTCGGAAGCGTTTTTTATTATATAATATATATATTTTTATATATTTTGATGCATATATGTCAACAAATGCATGTAGAATATTGAATTAGTTATGAGAAGCATAAAACAGGAAAGAAACCATAATACCATATAACATTATTCATCAATCATCAATCATCTAGTAGTGAATTCGTCAACCATAGGTCTAGTATCCAAAACATCAACCTTAAAGCTTCAAATTTTCAATATATAAATAGGCTATAAACTAGGGGTTCTTCAATAAATAGGCTAGGCTATAAACTAGGGATTCTTTAAAAACTAGTTTTGAGGCCACCAACATCAATCTGAACGATCAACACCACCAACATCAAGGCACATAGAGGGGTTGATGTGTTTGATTAAATGCCAATCCCATACCCCGATACATGATAAAACCCAGTGGAAACATTGCAATCCTGAAATCCTAAAAGCTATTAGGCCTATTGAATTTTGAATGGGATCAAAATTTCTACTTTTTGCATTTGAAATCCGATGAGGTTGGAAACACTTCAAACATCCTAAAACAATTAATGGTAATGTTAAAAATTTAAGTTACTCTAAGAATTTAATATTACCATTTAATGCTATTGATCATTACTAAGGTTAGGTTTTTGCTATTAGAGTAGGCTTTTCCTCTATATATTATTAGTATGGACCTAGGGTTAGTTCCCCCCCCACCCATCACTTAACTTTTTGTTTTTTTTTTAAGAAAAATTGAAAAAAAGGAGGGAGCATTTTTGTTTGCAAGGAAGCGAGCTTCCTAGACGCTTCCTTTGAAAGCGAGCTTCGGGAGCGTGGGCGGAGGGGCGGACGGGGCTTCCACGTAACATAGTTACAAATCTATTGTAGGCAATTGATAGTGTGTAAATGATAAATTCATGCCATATATAATTGTACGAATAAATCATATTTGAATTTACTTATGTTTCCAGGGTATCAGTACTCGGGGGTAGGGTACACATACCCATACCGGGTACTTGGGTACTCGTAGGGTACATCTCCTGCTGTACCCTGTCGTACCCCATACTGGGTCCACGTACCGGAGACTCCGTTATAAAAAAAGGGGTACCTATAGGCCAAATGGTACGCCGTACCCCGTGTTTGGGTCCTTCGTACCCCATGTTTGGGTACTCTAGGGGTACAACCGACTCAATAAAATGAAATTCATTGGAGAAAATGTAATGACCCCCCACCAAATCTGAACTAATTTTTTGCTGACTATGTATGGAGTCTGATTTAGGACTTATGTCAAACACTTTGCAACATTGTTCAAATTCCACTGAATTTTGTCCAAATCTAGTAGATTTATTTTACATTGATTTACAATGAATGTTTTTATGGTTTTGTGTTCAGCACTCATGGAACATAATTTGACTACCAAATGTGCACATAAAAAATATACATATGTATTTAATATTGAGAAATACACTCACATCAACGCCGGAATATATTTGGCAATTTTCAATTTTTTATTGCCTGTAATAACAGTACAAATAGGTGTTTAAAATAAGATTTAAAGTGTACTTTCATGTTTGAGTTTGATTCTCTGTTACAACTGCCTGGTACAATGATTTATCAAATTTTATTAACTTCCAGTCTTCTAATTGATATCCACTGAGTCTATGATTTATCAAATTTTTTGTTTCAAATTTTTAATCTGAATGTTCACTGTTCAAATAATCAGCGAATTTATAATTATGAATCATGATTCATAATTTATGAAGAAATCTATATGCATGTAGGATGTGACTATGACATATATATATATATATATACACACACAGTACCCCCGACGTACCCAAATACCCTTTTTCAAAAAGTGGTGTCCCCGTCCCCATACCCGTCCTCGTCCTTGTACCCAAGTTTCCTGGCAACTTAGGAATTTACACATAAAATTGCTAAAAAGTGCTAAAACATTATGAAAACTGCACAATGAACAACTCATTAAACAGTTTATAATTTAACCCAACTTAAATGTTAGATGAAATAAGCTTAAAGAGGTTAAATTGAGGCAAATTTGAAAATAATTTCACCTTAAATATTTGTGTTAAACAAAATATACCATAAGCTGCCTTGTTTAACTTTATGATGAAAAAATTAGTGTATGGTACAGCCAAGAAAGAAATAGAATGAAGCGCTTTTGAAGAGGATTAAAATGAATTACGTTTTTAGATTTTGCTCGACTCTTTTATGTTTAAGGTAGAATTAATTTCCAGATTTAAAGAACCTAAAAAAAGATTTAAAATGGCTAAAAAGATGGAATAATATCGGTTGACTCAATGTCACAAGGTTCGGGTTCGGCGACCTTTAGGTTCGATTCGGGTTCGAATTTTCCAATGAGGTTCGGATGAGGTTCGGTATAGGTTCGGCTATATACATTTAAAAAAAAATTATATTAAAAATAAAAATATATTAACCACCATCATGATTCATCATCATATATAAAACAATAACTATATATATATATATATATAACAAATATATATATATATATATATATATATATTGCTATATATATTTATTGTTTTATATATATATATATATATAACAAATATATATATATATATATATATATATATTGCTATATATATTTATTGTTTTATATATATATATAACAATTTAAAGTAAACATAAATATATAAAACAATTAAAAATATATTAAGTGGGAACTCGTGGTGGACTACACCATATATCGTGGCTTCAAACTCGTCCATACTCCGCCGAATCATGGTTACACTCCGTTGTTGTCCAGAGTTGGGACTCCGTCGAATCGTGGTTACACTCCGCTGCTGTCTAGAGTTGGGACTCCGCCGTCCAGAATCATGCTGGGTCGACGGTTCTGCAATGAGCGAGGGATGCCAAACCTTCTCCGGTACCACAGGATCACTAGTATCTCTTTAACATATTCCAGATCCTGTGCTTCGAAACAATAGGTCGGGTCAATGAAACCCAGAATATCCCGGGGACACTGTTGCCATACGAATTTGAATTCTGGAATCTGAATATTCCACAAAACATTTTGTTTCTCTACACAACCGATAACTTTTACGCATCTGCCCATCCAAAGCCACAACGCACTCACAAATTGTAGACATCACACTTTCCGAGCGGAAGCGTGAGGAGAAGAAAACACAACCGGAAAAAAAAACCTTCAAATTGTGAAATGTTCGTTATGAGGTTCGACGAACCTAAACGAACCAGATTTTTTTTTTGAGGTTCGACGAACTTCGAACCTGATGGTTGAAGTTCGCTGAACCTTGTGACATAGTTGACTAATGCCGAGTTGCTTGAAGAGAGTGCAATGGCTCCATAGAGGTAGCATGTGGATTTTTGATGATCAAGGAGTAGGAAAGGGTAGAAAGCTCAAACCCTTGTCCTATAGCTCCAACTAACTTCTCCAATATTCACCCAACAGTCTTACACAAGATTTGTCCTATAACTCCGACTAACTTCTCCAATATTCACCTAACAGTCTTACACAAGATTTCCAAGAAAAAGTGCAATAAGATTTTTACTATGGAAGTTCTAACAAAGATTTTTTTTAAGCTGTCTAAAAACAGTCAATTCTACAATGTTTAAATTAAGCCTACATATCATTACTAAATTCTGAATTTAGTGTTCTTAGCTAGATATTTAGTTCTGTTTCATCAGTATTGTAGTCACTTTCACACGTCAGCATTTAATTACATTGGATGTAGCAATTTATTCCTTTGACCTACTTTTATGATTATTTACTAAACACTAATACTTTTATTTATTTATCTTATCTGTGAAACAATTAGAAGAGCAAGGAATAATTCTTTAACCTACTTTTATGATCATTTACTAAACATTATTACAATTATTTGTTTATCTGTGAAACAATTAGAAGAGCAAGTATTTTTTTCTACATCGGGCTAAATTACTGAAATGCCTTTATACAATTCGATGTTGCAGAAAACAAGGGTAAATTTAAGGGATATGTCTACCTTTTGAAAAATTGTCACTCCATATCTCTCAATGAAGTAAAATTTGGCCACTGATAGTTGCTCAAACCTGTCTATAAAACATAAAATATAATTGATTAATTTATCTATAATTTCATGGTATACTATATTCCATTTAGTGAAATGATTTTGTTGCACAAATTAGAAGGATTTTCCAAACATTTATGAGACAAAAACATTGCTCAGGGTTTCCCCAACTCCAAAAGATTTATATGGCTTCATTGCTGATTATTGCTATTATTTTTCTGCAAAAACTAACCTGTGCATCTGTTTGCTGTTTTGGTTTGTAGAAATTCAATCCTGCAGAGACATTTGGAGATATTATCATTGACTATCCGTAAGTATATGAAATATATCGGTACTATCTTTTCAACACATGTTCTACATGCATTATGTCATTTGCAACATCTGCTATTTACTGTTTCAGTTGTTTTGGAATCTGTATGCTCTTCTCAGGTGTGTAGAATGCACTTCAGCAGTAACTCAAGGTCTTGTGGCGTTTAAGAAACTGTATCCAGAATACCGACGTAAAGAAATAGAAGCGTGCATTCTTAAAGCCTCTCGGTCCATTGAAAATTTTCAGAGGCTTGATGGTTCATGGTAAGCTCTTGTTTTGAAAATAACACCTTTCAGTATGACTATTAAACAGCGGAAGCATGCCTTTCGCACTTTGGTTTCAATAGGTAAAAACATGTTAGTAGATTTACGCCATACATGGTGTCCTTGTATTCTTCCGGGGTAGCTCTGATCTAGAATAAGAAAGATAGTAGTTAATGGAAATCAGAGTTGCAGTGATGATTGTACTTGTTCAGGAATCATTTTTATTGTTTTGGACATTTAGCATAATAATTGGAGTAATGAACCTGGTCCCCTCAGATTGTAAACTTTGCAGCAATTGGAAGTGGACAAGGAATGCTCCACCCAACCATAGGCAAACTTTGTTCATAATTCTCTCAACATTGCTGCCACCTCCCAAGCTAGGACTATGAATTCATCAGGGTGAGGTTCCCGTGGCTAACTAAGCTTCTTCCACAGCACAACCCCTAGTTAACCAACATTTCAACCCTCTTTATTACAGACAAGGCAATTATTAAAGGTTTCTCTAATGGCTCCCCATGTACCCCAGACAAGATCACTAGTCAGGGAGCTAACGATGCAATCCATATGATGCTAGACCCCCAAAAATGATGGATGATAAGGCTTAAATAAAAGATATTAATAAATCAAAATAAAATAAAACTCATGAGTCATAAGACAAAGGTTAAGACATGGGCTAAGGACAAGGTCAGGGACACCAAGGTTGTTTAGTATTCCAAGGATAGCCCTTGCACACTCTTCCCTCTCATGGATTCATAATCCCCCATCTCTTCTCAACGTTATCTCCTCGTCTACAGCCAGCTATATATTTTTTTAATTAATTAAAGAGTAATTGTTCAAGTACTAATACATAAGTTTTGGCCCTTGGCCATTTTACATTTACAATTACCTTACAAGATGGGACCTTCAACGAGGGTACTACTGTTACATCGTCCCCCTTAATTTCAACACCGTCCTCGGCGTTCCTTTAACTTTTGTAGCTCTAAAATATTTTCATGCTTCTCTCAACTGCTAATTAATTGCTCTTTTTTTCTTTTTTCTTTTCTTTTCTTATAGCTCTCAATGGTACTATGTTTTATCTTCAGGTACACTTGTTGAACTATCCAAAGTGCCATATGCCCATGTTCATTCTTGAGATGTCCACAATACTTAAACTGAACAAGAAACTTAATATAACATTATAGTCATTCATGGATAAATCATTTCCTCAATAGAATTTTCCAAAATCATAGGCGGAAAAATATATATACATGCATGTTATAATAAGAATGAAAAATACACGAGTTCAAGTACTTATATGTTTGTGCATTTGTCCATTTCACATGGCTTCCATGAGCAAAGTTTATGTTACTGTCTTCTTCAGACATGCAAATTTGACTTCTTCACTTGGATACTAAGCAAGGTAACGCTCATTTCCCTCTTCAAACACACCCATGCCATTAGATTCTCTTTGTCATTATTCCAATTTGTACAGTGCCTCTCTTCCTTGCAACACTCAGTTCTCCAAGCTCCGGCATCCCCTTTGTTGCGATACAATTCCTTGAGTGATCCATCCCAGCCAAGGGCTTTCACATTCAAGAGAATGCAATCATGGCGATCAAGACAAAACAAGTCCAGTGTCAAGGCAATGGCTTCCTCCCTTTTATTGTCCATCTTTTAGCATCAACTTTTACAGCCATACTGAAGGCTTCATTCTTTAGCTTTGCTCTCTCTTGATAGACATTTCCTAGATAGTCATGTACACATGACTACTAATGCATAGTTCTTTTCAATTACTGTCATCAATATCTTTGATGATACTTGGGCAATTGGTGCATTACATCCATTAAGTTGATTATTTCACCCATTCATGATCATCCTTTCTTTGTTCCAATCTTCTCTTCACCAGTTTGTTTATCATACACACTTCTCTAGCATTTTGTCCATGTTACCATCCATTCTTGGACTCTTAACAAAAAACTTATAAATCAACATGCTCTAATAAAGGCATACACACCAATATACTTTACTTTAAATCATATGCAAAAATACACATCAATACTTCCTACATCTCAATGTATCACCATAGAAATTGAAGGTTCTACCCAATACCTCGACATACTACTCAACCCTCTCCTCAGCACTAGGTTGACTAACTAGTTGCCTTCCTTTCTACCTAGACATTGTTATCACAAATCTTGTAATTGCCCCTTTAGGTGATCCTATTTGGGATGGTAGAGGGAAGGCAACCAAAGTTGTGACCTACGATACCATAGACCTTTGAAGAGTTTCAGTTGTCACACCGGTCAAGGATATCGACACTTCAGGCCAAGTGGAAAACTAAGCCTAAGGGGCATCACTATAACCAAGATAGCCTTGTAAATGGATAATTTAAGTGGATTAATGAAGGTATCTTGATGAAATCCCTTAGTTCTTACGGTTAATTAGAGATTGGATTAAATTCTAAGGGATGAATTGTGCCTATGTGAAAAGCCCCAAATTTTGCCCTAGGGTTTAGTTATGGAAATTCAATCTAAGGGAAAATAGATGAAATTAGATAAAATTAGGCACAATATTTGATTGCTAGATGAAAGATATGACGATTAAAGGTGGTTCTAGTAATACCCAGATCACACAGTTAGGAAAATGACCAATTTCCCAAGGAGGGTGATTTGACCCAAGGAGACCTAGTTCCTTAAGATGGGTGAATGGAGTCGGATTTAAACAAAACTTGTTCTCTATAGGTTTTAGAGAATTTCCAACTTGGGTTTTCGACCGCTAAGCCAAAAGGTGCCCAAAACTACTATGGCTAAGAAATGATGGTTTTAATTTTAATTATTTCGCTGTGTGGATTGGAAATTAAAACCATAGTTTTAAAAATCAGTCTGAACGGTTTCGGAACTGGCCGGTTCACCAGTTCGGTACCAAACCGGTTCAAACCGGCAAGTAAACCGGATCGATGACTGGTGTAACCAAACCGGTTTGGTTCGGTAACTAACCAGTCTGACCGGCCGGTTACAGGCAATTTCTATTTTTTTTTTTTAAGTTTCATATTGTTTTTATTTTTTTTTGTTTATATTTTTACTAACCTATCTACCTAACCTATCCCTAACCTAAACTAGTCCCCACCCAACCCAACTACAAATATAAACTAGTATCGGTCCACTTCCTAATATCCTATTATTTCTTGTCACTTGTGTTTGCTGTTTGAGACTTGAGTGAGTGCTTAGTGGACAGAGTAGTGAACTGAGAGGAGTTGACAGTGGCAGTGGGAAGTGCCGAGTTGGGTGGACTTGGTGGACAGTGGACAGTAGTAGTGCTCACTGCTGAGTTGGGTCACGGTGGACAGTGCTGGAGTGTGGACAGCAAAGTGCTGAAGCCTGATAGTTGGGCCACGCGTGGACAGTTTATCATTTTTAAAATTGCAGTGTGCACTTGTAGAGGGCAGTCTTCATTGTTCAATACTCATTATCAATTTATCATGGATTATAATCTTGAAAATGTTGTTTTTCTTTAAAATTTAAATATTTGATGTATTTTTTAGCAAACCGATTCATTAAATTCAAATTGTCCAATTTATGACCGATTCATTACCGTTTTCGATTCTAATTCCGAGTTTTGACCCTCGACTGATTCCGAGTCCAATTCCGATTTTTAAAACTATGATTAAAACTAGAGAAAATTTAAAGCAAAACGTACCTGGGACTTGGCATATGCCAAGATTGTGACTCTCTTACGAAGTAATGCCCACTTGAGGAAGATCCGATGAAGATCCAACTTTAATCAAGACGCCCCCAAGCGACCAATGCGCCCCCCTCTCCTGGACACACAAACAATCGAAGTCAATTTGCAGTACATGAAAGAAATGCGATCGTAACAAAGTAAAAGAGCATGTCAATTGACAAAATTCACAATGGACAACTCCCTGTCAAAACGACAAAGAAGAAATAAGAGCCACGTCTTCAACAATGCACCCCTCTCTCCAAGTCACTACCCTGTCACAAAATATCAGAACAAATGCATTCCCAAAATATTCGCCGATAAATTCCTCAAGAGTTCACAGTGTAAGATAGTGCAATCACTAATAGAGAACATTCCACAGAAGAGACCCAAGAATTTTTTGCCAAAAGATTTTCTCTATTTCCAAAAGCCAAGAGCCAAATTTCTCGATGGGATACATTGAGGGGGGTCTCTTCTTTATATAGTTTTTGAGAGCCCAAAACCCTTACTTTTGTTGCCGCCTAATTCACACCTCGAGTCATGTGGCAGAAATCTTCAAGCCATTGGGTGTGACCTTGGGGGCAAGCTTGAGCCAAGTGTTGTCACCTGATACTCAGCTCCTCTGTCTAGGCCAACTCCTAGCAAAGTCAAGGGGGGTGGTCCCTATGAAAAGTAAAATCTAAGGTTTTTACTCTACGAAAGAAATGATTGATTTTAGGATTTAATGTGAAATGAATTAAAATCTTAACAATGAGTTACTGCAAATGAATTATAATAACAACGACATTGATAATTCAAACACCATTCATGACAATATGTAGAAATTAACTTAACCATAAAAATGTGGACGACCAGTGCTAGTGAATATGGAGTGCTTGTGTATAAGGGTTGTTGTTGCAGTCTCAATGAAAGTATTGCAATGTCTCGTTGGTAAGTTTTAATATTTATTAGATGAGTTGATTAAGGAGTGGACTAATTTTGGGTTTGGACCAATAAGGCAAGCTCTCTTGAAATCAATGCTAAAGCGACTTTACCAAGTGTCCAACGGGGCAAGGCATAACCTGCTTGGAGTATCCCCCTGAATCTATGGTAATCACCGTTTGTGACCTCCCGATTTCTCAAGAAGCAGGATTATGTGGATTTTCCTATTAAATCTAGTCTCTCGTATCCCTTTTTGGTACAACCGAATGATCAGACAAGCTGCAACGGTGCAGAGCATACGGGGAAGGAGCCTTCGTTAATTTTATTAAAATCCCGAGTGTGATGTTTATTAACTAACTATTCATGGCTGTGAGTCTCTTCCCCCCTTTCGAGATACTCGATAGAGTGTGCGGTTAGTGATTCCTTTACCTCTGAAATAAAAAGCCAACTAAAACATAAAAAGGAAAAAAATAACTAAACTAATCAAGCACACCACACCAATCCCTGGATGGGGATTGCAGAAAGGCTTAACACAACTCTCCTGATCTCTTTATGTATAGTTATTACAAGTTTCTTTCAATAAAAATGAAGGGAGAGAAAGGGGATGAAGAGTGAGGAAGGTAAGGAGTCTTCTTGCTTGCTCGAATCTTCAATTTTTTGGGTAGCATTTCTCTCTACCTGTGCATTAAGTGACAAAAAAGATCCAACAACAATTGTCAAAAGATGGTCCCAAACACTTTAAGAGTGTTTGGGAAAAACTACAAGACTTAGCAAAAAAAATTCTAAGTTAAAAAGTTAAACAAAAATGCAAAATTTAACTAAGGCAAGCTAGGAAACTTGCCTTCTTGGGATCTTTACTTATTATTTTGGAACAAGTAAACCAAGCTCTAAATAGCTAAGTATGAATCTTTAAACTCTTAAATCAAACTACCTTTACTTAACTTTGGATTTTACTTGAAAAAGGCTTAGTAAAAACGGTAGATCAACTCTAACTGGATCTAGACTTTGAGATTTTAATTGTAAACTACTTAGACCTAGCCAGCTGCTCAGATCTACTTATATTCTTGCATGAGATTATAGATCTCAAATAAAAATCGAACCAGTAACCAAGAGAATCAAACTTTAAAAGATGAGATGTGTGAAGACAAACAATCATTGAAATTGGGCAATGGGGTCCTCAAAGTGGGGATCAGAGGGACTAGTCCTTCTTAGAAATATGTTTGAAGATGTGAGGATTCCGACATGCTCAACATGCTCTCCAAACTAGATATCCTGCGATCTCACAAAACTTGCACAACAAAGGATTAAAAGCTCCTAAAGTAAATTACAATAGAAACTTCAGCAAACATGCATTTCTCATCAAATAAACATGTCCGTCTAATGTCTCTAATGCATCTTAACAGAAAAGTAATGGATGAAACAATCACACTACTCTACCTTACTAAGAAATACTTTTCCTTCAAAATCCAGATAGATAACCAAAGATTTTCTAGTGCAAGCATGTAAACAATACAATTATACCTCATTAGATCATAAACACGTTATCATCCACACATGAAAGATCCACACATCGATTTTCCTCCAAATCCTTTATTCATTCAATGAAAAATACTTCACAATGGTTACAATGCAATTTAGCAGAGGTTTCGCCTTCCCATGTTTACAAATGGCAAAATGCCCTGCTTAAATACAAGAATCCAAGAGGGAGGAGCGCATCTCACACATGGAGTAGAAGTGGGCATTGTGGAGTTGACTGAGGGTTGATCACGAGTTGAGTGAAGTGATCATTATGGAGGAGGCGCCACCTCCCATGAGATAGGCGACCTCACTCCACCTACCATGCCACCTCCTCACTAAACCATTCGCCCATGCAACAACCCAAATGCCATATTACTCGCGTGGGCCATGAGTGCGTTAGTTTGATTTTATGAAATATTCGTATGGTACCCAAACTCACTCCAAACATGACGTAAATGTTAAGTGAATAGGTCCTTTTCATGGGGGACAAAAAGTGCCATGTCACCCCATGTCCTTTTTTTACTTTTTACAATTTTGTCATTATGCCAAAATGTCGCATTATTAACATTAAAATGTCATTTTTATGCTCTATTAACGAAATATGACCTTAAGTGACTTTTTTATCACCCAGAGTGTATGAAAAGTGGGTCCTGGGGTAAAGAGTATCTTCTGAGTGTGAAAACGAGCATCTACACGCCAAATTTCGCTTCTGAATCAAGCTTTTATGCCATTTACAAATTTTTTAATTAAACCATTAAAAATGGCCTAAAAAAAGCGAAAAAAAATCTCGGAATCGAACAAAAATTTAGGGGGACCTAGCACATGTCCATACAACTCAATTCGAATGCCTAGCATGTTTATAAACATTGACACTTAGGTACTATTAACCCCCTAAGGCCTAACCACCAAGACGACTACCCCAACTTTGGAGGTGTGAGTGAAAACTCAGAAATTATTAGTCGTTTGTTCAATAACAAATAATTACCAAGGGAAAAAACACTCTAGGCTAGTCGTCTTGATGTCTAAGTCTAGGAACCCGAGTCTTTTAAGAAATTGACCATGCTAGCACATTTGTTTACAAGTTCCCCAAGGGGGTATGAACACGTGTTACAAAATTTTAAAAGGGCCAAGAAGGCCTGATGGAATTCTGAGCTTTGAGTTTGAGCAAGTACTTTGTTTATCTTTGTTGGCTCACTTGAAAGTCCGGCTGAGTGCAACTCAGGAGGTAACAACTTTATCATCCAATGGTTGAGATTAAAAAATCATCAACGGTGGAGATTACATTTTTAACCTTTACATGGATTGAGTACATGTATTAACATTGTTATCACCAACCTTGTAGTTGCTTATGTGAGATGGATCTAGGATGGACGGTAGAGGGACAAGCAACTAAGGAGGTGGAACGAAGACTGCCTCGACTTCCAAATGGATGGTTGTCACGCCAATCGAGGCAGTCTTCACTTGATGTTGTCTTAGCCCAAGGCAACAATGGGGGAGACCCAGATCTACTCCCGACAGGAAAGATCAAACCTAGGCACCAAATCAGATCAAATGGACTTGAGGTACGTAAGGTGTAAGGTGATGGAAACTCTAGATCCATGGATGACGTCACTAGGTGAACCAAGGCTTTGGATCAAGGTTTAGGAGATATGAAATTTGATCCAAGTTGGAACACAAGTGACCTATGAGGCAAATACTAGATCTGGGATTTAGGTACTAGCAAAAGATGAAGATATCCTCTTCCTTGGGAAATGTGACCAATGCAGGGAGGGAAAGAACCAGATTGGGGTTGTCTAGTACTGATGGATAGACTCAAAGGAAGGTATGACAATGTCAAAGCACCCGAGCCACCAGGGAAAGGTCAAAACGCAAGAGAAAGAGGTAAAAGAGGGGTAGTGCTAGGGTTTGGAGAACCAGGTCCTTGAGATTTGGGTAAATGGAGTCACTTTTAGCCCAGCGTTGAGGAAGACCCACTTAGGGTTGGACCCGATCTACAAAACCCAGAAACGGTTTGCCGAAAAAAATCAGATCGTAAGGAACGAAGGTAACATGAAGGGCAGCGCTAGGGTTTGGAGAAACAATGCCTTGGGATTTGGGCCAATGGAGTCACTTTCAGCCCAGCGTTGAGGAAGACCCACTTAGGGTTTCGCCTGATATACACAACCCAGAAATGGTTTGACGAGAACTTAAGCAGTTTGAGTCATAATATTTTTTGGTTTTTTAAATATTTAGGGTTTTAAGAATAAAATGAAGATGCCAATGGATTGAGATCTAGAAAGAAGCACTAACCTATAGATATTACTTGGAAAACCTTGTAGATGCCTCAATAGTGATGATCTATGTTGTGCCAATCAATTTGAGAAGATTTGATGAAGTTCTATGTCCAACATTTTGCCCAAAGAAGCCATTGCGCCCTCTCTCCTACACAACAAATGTCAACCATATCAGATTTGCTGCATCATGAGAAGAGAACAAATGCTACAGAAAAATAGCAAGATGAAATCATAGATCACATTGATGCTAATGAAAACCCCCTAATACAAAATGCATCCAAGCCAAGTGAGTTGAGGAACCCCTGCAAAAACACTCAAGTTGAAGTCACCCTCCTGTAGACAAGACAATGTTTCCTAAGAAAAAAATATAGATCTCACTAAAAATACTCAAATGCTAAGAAGAAATAGATTTTCCAAACACCATCTAAGAACACCAGATGCAAAGGAGATCCAACAAATTTCCACAAGAAAAGTTTTTCTATTATCCAGATCCAAGAGCCAAAGACCCCTTACAAATGAGAAGCTCTCTCCTTTAAATAGGAATGAGAGAACCAAAATCATAACCACTTATCAAATGGGTGGCTAAGATTAAAAGATCCAAAAGTTCTGATCAATGGTTGAGATGAGCTCAACATACAGTACATGGATCAATACAATAATATAATATAAAAAAGGACCAAATCACCTTAGGAGAGGGGATCCCACTGAAATAAAAATAAATGAAGCACATGGTGGGTCCAGGGAGTGTTAACTAACTCCCCTAAGGTGTCCCCATTGCACAATAAAAATAATATAATTTTTAAACTGTAGAATAGTGCCTTTCTGAGGAAATCGTGAACCTCCAAAAGCTCCAGAAAATAATAAAATATGCTCGGAAAATAGATGTGGGCCCATGCAAGTGCTGCAACTACTGGAGGAGTGGAAGACATCACACTCATCATCAGAACTCATCCCGTGCCATTTCCTTTCCTCATAGCCCAAATCGAATTCTTCAGTAGCCATTTTAATTATTTTTTATTTGCCTCAAGAAACGTGATATGCCAAAAACTGCCTCTTATGGTGCCTGCATTATCCAACTGAGCCCACTAGGCTCTCTAGGAGGGGGTTAATATGACAATCAAGTGGTTGGACCCCCTATTCCTCATACAACGCCCTAGGAGATCCAAGAAAAATATCTTCCTGCTCAGATAGGCCATCCAATATGGTAAAACCGCACCAGAAGGGTAAACTAAGCCAAATCATCTCTGCAAGTGCCCGGAATTGAAAACAAGTTGTCTCACTGGACTCAAAGAGTCCAAATCCATCTAAGGTGTATATTCATACACTCTATAATATCTGCATGATCATATACAATATCCAATATACCCAGATAAACAAAATAATAATCTATAAATAACCATATAATATAACCCAGGCTGACATCCATTCGCTGCAAGTGTTCAAAGATCAAGACATGCTCTACAAATCATTCAAGTAATAATCATAACAAGTAACACTCATTTCACTGGAGATCTATCAACCAAATATATAGGGTTTGCATTTATTAACTATAACTCAGTCTAGACTTTCAAGATCATACTCAATTCATAGTTGTAATCAATTTTCTAGTGAAGGGTGAAGGCTAAAAATTCAGAAGGCTAGGGCAAAGGATGACCACCAAATCGACATTGTGACACTTCGGATATGGAAAGGGAATACTCACTCTAGCATATGACGGACAAGCAACAACACAGAGGATGGCAGTGTCTCACAAATGGGTAAGTTACTTTCAGAAATGCTTATTCACCTTGACAAATGCTCACAATCCAAATCAATACAAGTGAGGCCAGCAATCCTTAGATATAACTTTAGGAACCATTGCTTTTTGGGCCTTTGATTTTCCATAGCCTTGGTCCGTGTATTTATTTCATGTATTTTTATTATTCTAGGCTTTATGCATTCATGTTTGTTGAAAAACACTACTTTTCATGAATGTTCTAAGATATTCATTTCATTGTACTTCAAAGCCAATTTCATTAGGCTTGCCTTGCATTCATGTATATTTAAAAACACTACTTTTCATGAATGAGATTTTTCATAAGGTATTCATTTCCAAATACACTGTATTGATGGCAGCGCTGCTTATTGCAGGTTTAGCCAACACCACCTAGGTAACTCAGAGCCGAGACACAAATAAATAGGGAAGCTTGTCCAATCAAAGAGGCTCTAGTGGGGAAAGGTCCTCCATGCCACAAGTCAAATAGTAGGTTGGGTCAGAAACATAACTGGAAGGTAATGGATGAGCGGAGATAGTGAATAATGAAACCAACACTAGCAAGCCAAAGTATGGTGGGAATGACTACCTCTATTCTCCCTAAAGAGGGTAAAACCAATGAGCATAGATCAAGAAATTCCAGGTCTGAGTAGGGACATCAATACATAATATCAATACATTCAAGTCCACATATTTATATGATCGCCAGATCAAGACACTAAATGCTAATACATGTCACAAGAATGAGTATAAAAGCAATGATAACCATAACACAAGATAATATAAGCTAAGTCATAAACATGTAAATAATCCATCTGAACCAACATCTGTCCAATGAAAAAACACAGATAGAACTTTGGACATTATTAACTACTCTGCAGATGGCTAAAATGACTACATCAGTCCTCAAATATGAGTGTCTTGAGACTCAGTCATGGCATGGGAGAGTCCTGTAGTCCATCAATCAAATCATGATCCATGATAGATGCTCATCTCAGCATCTCATATGTAGGGGAACTGGTTGAAAAGTGTATTGAAATCTGAAAAATGGAATATGGTAGCCCGGCTACTATATATGTGATAACACTCGCTCCAGCTAGGACAAGTGCTCTGCTGAATAGAGCGCTTGAGAACCTCAGCATCTTTGGTCCTCGCACTCTTCTACTAGCATCCTCTATCCATCCTTCCAGCTCAGCAACTGTTGCCAAAATGTCATGAACTACCTGCAAAATGTCTAGAGCTATACCAAACTCATAGACCAGTCGTCAGCACACTATGTGGATAAAATAAAATACTCAAACTGAAGTGCATGAAGCTAAAAAGCAGGAAGTAAATCTAATCTATAACCATAACTTTTTAAGAAAAGTTTGATTTAATTTGTGCAGGAAAAAATGCTAAGATTGAAAACTATACTAAGAGCTTTGAAAAACAAGCTTCAGGTAAAGAAAAAAGGTGCAAGGCTGACAAGCTACACTACTGCCCAGCAAGGGCTTATTCAGGTCCTACCTACTCTACCCTACCAAGCAAGATAGGATCTCATGCGATGGGCAGGAAGTAATGCTTTAACAAAAGCCCATTCACAGGAAGTTCAAATTCATCCCCATCCAAAGTTTCCAAATAAACTGATCCTTTTCCGGCTATGTTAGATACTTAATAAGGACCCATCCATATTTTCTCCAACTTTCCATGTTTTCTAGGTTTCTCTTTTAATTTATCCCATAGCAAGACTATGTCTCCTATTCCAAATTTTACATCTCTTGTTCTTTGATCAAAAGTCCCCTTAACCTTTTCTTGCTCAATAACCATTTTATCAAATGCCACCCTTCTTACTTCATCAAGCTCCACTAACTTGTCAATTCTTGCTTGAAATGCTTCCTGATCTGAAGTGCATTGTTTCAACAATTCATATATTGGGATTTGCATATTAATTGGAAACCTACAATCTTTCCCATAAACCAATTCGAAAGGAGCTTTTCCTATTATTCTTTTTACTGTCATTCTATCTGCCCACAGTGCATATTTTAGTTTGTTATCCCAACTTCTCTTATTTTCTCCAACCATTATTTTCAAAAGCTATCAAATTCTTGTTACTGGATTCAGCGAGACCATTACCCTGGGGATAATAATTAGATGAATGGGATAATGTAATTCCATGATTCATGCAAAAAGTTCACATTTCTAGCTAACTAAAAGCTTTAGCATTGTCAATGGTTATCTTTATAGGGCATCCATACCGAGAGAGTGTTTTCTTCTAGGAATTTGACAACTACTACAGCTGCACATTTCTTCGTTGGTATAGCTTCAACCCATCGAGTAAAGTAATCCGTGCAAGTCAAGATGTATTTATATTCATTACTTGAATTCTGATCAAAGGCCCAATAAAATCCATACCCCACTGTTGAAAAGGAGTTTCTATTATAACTGGGTTTAGCGGAAAAGCTCTCAGTCTGGGTTTCCCTGAGAAAAACTGACACTCTTGACAGGTTCTCACAAATGAGTGCACATCCTTGAAGAGGGTTGGCCAGTAATATCCTACTCTCATAATCTTTGCGGCAGTTGTTCTAGGTGCATAATGTCCACCGAAGACACCTACATGCATTTCCTTAATGATGGTCTCGAATTCCTCCACACTAACACATTTCAAAATTATTCCATCTAGGTTCCTCCAACCCAAACCATCTTGAGTTAATACATACCTTTTTGCCTTCAACTTTAAGGCTCTCCTTTGATGATCTACCAAATAATCAGGGCAAGACAAATTTCTCAGAAAATAGATAATATCCTTGTACCATTCATGGTTTTCATCAATATGCAAAATATGAGATTCATGCTCACTAGCAAGATTAACTGCATGACTATTACTTTTCTCAGTTAATAATTGGGCTAAACCTTGACCTTTCACAATTTTAATGGGTTTGATCTCTAAATCATATTCTTAGATCCGTGAAATCCAGTTTCCTCTAACCCCTACACCATCCGCTTGTGATAAGACATCCTTAGCTGCTTGATATGGCACAAAGGCTTTAATCTTGGAGTACCCTATGTAAGTCTTGAAATGTTTTAGGGCTTTGACTAGAGCGTAGGCTTGCTTTACCGTAGTAGTGTATTTTAGTTCAACATCCCTCAAGGTTTTACTCATAAAAGCTATAGGTTGCTCATGATTTTCATTGTTCTTTTGTAATAGAACTCCAGCAATGGTATCTTCAGAAGCGTATGAATAGATGAGAAATTCCCTGGTATAATCAGGACATGCTAAAACAGGAGCAGTTGAAATGGCTTTCTTTAATTTAATGAATGATATTTCACAGGTTTTATCCCAGACGAACTTTGCATCTTTCTTAAGAAGAGCATTTAGAGGCTTGGCTAACTTTGCTAAGTTCGGAATAAATCTTCAGACGAAATTTATTTTTCCAAAGAAGGATTGCAGGGAAGCAACATTATGGGGTGCAGCAATAGTATTAATGGCTTGGGCCCACTCAAGATCTATCCTAATACCTTCTTTAGACACAATATGCCTAATAACTTACCTTCATCAATTCCGAAAGTTGACTTTTTGGGATTCAAAGATATACCAAACTTTCTGCACCAATAAAAAACCTTCTTCAAATGTTTCACATGATCATTCGGTTCTTTGGAAAAAACTATTAAGTCATCTTGATAAATGGCAATAATGTTTCCAATGAGGTAATAGAAGGCTTGATCCATAACTCTTTGAAAAGTGGAGCCAACGTTTAATAACCCAAAAGGCATTCTTATATACTCAAAAGTTCCCCATGGAGTTGTAAAAGTTGTTTTTCCTCTATCTTCCTTTTTAATACGCACCTGATTGTATCCCGAAAAACCATCTAACATTGACAACATACCTACGACTGTTACACTTTGCAGTAAATTCTCCATGTTTGGCAAAGGGTAGTTATCATTAAGAGACGCTTGATTTAGATTTCTGAAATCTATGCATATCTTGATTTCACCGCTCTTCTTTCTCACAATCACAGGATTAGAAACCCAAGTGGTGTGTCGGACTAGTCAGATAATTCCAACAGCTAGCATCCTTTCAAGCTCCTTTTTGATCAAGGGGGCTAGCTTAGGATTAACATTTTGCAACTTTTATCTATAAGGTTTTGCTCCTTCATTCGAAGAGATAATATGTTCAATAATGGCAGGATCAAAAGTTTTAAGATCGTCATACGTCCAGGCAAAGACATCTGTGTACTCCCTAATTAGATTTTCAATAGCTTTTCTCTCGTTTGGGGAGGCATTCTTTCCAATTTTAATCATTATAGGAGAAACTGGGGTTCCATTGTTAATCTCTATGACCTCATCTACTGGTTCAGCTCTTTTACCCTTGTATTCATCATGTCTGTTGAAATTCTTCTCTAGAGGGACTACTAACTTCATCACATCCACATCTTGCAAAGACAGGTTGTTTACTTTATCTTCTAAATCAACATTGCAATTCTGAAAATTATCTGAGTGTTGTAAGAAAGCAATGATTTGAGCATCATTATCGAAGACTTGCCAATGATCTTGATTGTCAGGAACTGATGGTCTAAATAACACTTCGACTTTACACTCCTTTTTAAGGTGATTTGGGATTTCAAAGGTGCATGTTATTCCTGATAATGTATCTGCCAAGGTGTTCTCCTCTCTTGGAACTGTTTGGATCGCAAAGGCATCAAACATTTCAATGGTATCCCAAACAGTGTTTCTATAATCTCTAAGTCTATTGTTCTAAGCTGCAAATTGATTTTTTACCTGAGACACAATTAGATCTGAATCCCCTATAACACTCGGGCATTTGATTTTCTGATCTCGGGCAATCTCTAATCCCAAAAGTAAAGCCTCATATTCGGCCACATTATTTGTGGCTTCAAACTCAAGATGGAAAGAAAAATACTTTTCTTCTCAAGAGGGGGAAATAAGGACAATTCCTGCTCCAACACCATGTCTAGATTTAGCTCCATCAAAATGCATCTTCCATACTTGGCTGGGAGGAAAAAGATATTGTCGAGGCACTTCCCAGTAATTTGCCAAAACCATATAGTTTCCAACTTCATCTGTAGGACGCATGGCTTCCTCAAAAAGGTGTTCAGGGGTCTCCACATGTTCAGTCGTAGGTTTTTCATTTACCAACTTATAGAAAGCATTTTCTCTGATAGGGATGGTGGCATACGAAAGGTCCATTTGGATGCTTCCTCCTAACTTAGCGGCCCATTCTCTAGACAACAACATTCCCCACGTATCGGGTATATCTGAGATTAAAACATTCATATTTATCTCAATCTCTGGATATGCTGCTAGCTTCATCTTTAAATTCTCAATTATCCCTTTGATTTAACAGGTCTAGAGTCCATTCCACACACGTTATTATACTGCCGAGTCGGTTTTAGCTCCAGCTGTTCCATTACCTTAAGTGGCATAACATTAACCTCTGCTCCTAAGTCTAGCATGCAATTATGAAGAATCAATTGGTTTATTTCTAAAGCTATGTAGAACGGGAGATGACCACTACCATTTGCTAGTTACACTTTGGATCATTATGGGAGGGTCTTTCTTAATCGGAGATTTCTCAATAGCTTTAATCTTAGGTTTGATCCCTAGAAATTGAGTAGCTTGATTAAATAAGGATGGGATCTTTAGCAATTCATTAAGAGGTATAGGGATATATGGTTTGGAAAAGAAATGGCTTAAGTCAACCCCTAAGTTACAAGGCTTCCCTTGGTTTTTGTCACTTGTCTTTAATCCCAATAAGTGCATTACCTGAATTCTAACAGAAGGGATGGCTATGAGCTCTTTCAAAGACATCATGACTAAAGATCCAGAGAGTTTTCCCAGTATATTCGTACTCAAACTTCCTTGTACCACATGAGGAACTCCTTTGCTAGGGGGGCTCGCTTGCTTCCTTTACATTGTTTCTGTATGTTGAGGCTTAGCAAGGCCTGGATTTACTGCCTTCCTAGTTTCTTGATATGGCATCCTCAAGGGCTGATCGTTCTTCTTCAGGAAGCCCTTACGAGGAACATTTGATGGCTGTGAAGGATTCTTACCAGTGGTATTCCTCTGTTCAGGAGAATTCTCTTGTATGACAGGTTTATTGTTTTCTTGATGTTTTACGTTATTTCTTGTTTGAGACCTCGTCACAACCTGATTATCGGAAAGCATCCTAGCTGACCTAGTTTGAGGATAATCATTGGTATACACGTTCTCAAAAGGTCTATGGAAATGTTCATTACGTCGTATACTTTCTTTGTGCTGATTTAAAACCACACCATATAAATTTTGTATTAGCTTGCTCATTTCAATCATCATTTTCATAATCATATCGTTTTTTGAGTTGCTTTCTTTAGTGTAAGACATGAATTTGGAACTTAAGGTTAATACGTTGGGTACAGTCATCAGTAGAGTCACGGGGTTGAGTCGCCAGGTGAACCACGCAAGTAATTCACCGAAAAGAGATATGTCGTGAGAGAGGTAAGGTATGTCAAACCAAGGTAGGCCTCTACCTCCCTGGCAACAGCGCCAAAATGTTATCACCAACCTTGTAGTTGTCTATGTGAGATGGATCCAGGATGGACGGTAGAGGGACAAGCAACTAAGGAGGTGGAACCAAGACTGCCTTGACTCCCAAATGGATGGTTGTCACGCCAATCGAGGCAGTCTTCACTTGATGTTGTCTTAGCCCAAGACAACAATGGGGGAGACCCAGATCTACTCCAGACAGGAGAGATCAGACCTAGACACCAAATCAGATCAAATGGACTTGAGGTATGTAAGGTGTAAGGTGATGGAAACCCTAGATCTATGGATGACGTCACTAGCAATGTTGAAAAAGTCGGTGAGGGTCCTGAATACAACTTCTCGGCGACATTGACGAAAAAATCGGGAAAAATCGGCAAAAGTAGGCAAACATTAAAAAATAGAAAATACATTCATTTCTTTTAGAATTTTAAACATATAAAGCAAGAATAACATCAAAAAAACATATTGGAACATAAATATGAAGAAAGCACCGATGTATATCATCATCATGTAGTCATGCCAAATATAAAACGATACATCAAAGTCGATACTGAAAGTCTGAAACATCATAGTTGTCCAATCACGGACTCAAAACTGTATAAAGTTTAAAGTATTGATCCATGGTTTTTTTCGTACTATACTATGCACAAATAAATAGTAACTATGAGTTCTCGATTATTGTTGTGTATAATGTTCACTATTTTGCAGAGCGATTAGACTTTCTCAAGCATCCTAAAATATTCCCATATTTTTTCTGACGAACCATTGTTTGTCTAAATGATAAAAAATATTCCCGTAGTTTTTCATGTGTTGCTGCCACCACACCTTGTTGATTATCTCTATGGTGATTCTGATTAAATGTAGTATTAATAAGCGATGGAACAGTAGTTGGCTTATTGCTGGTCATGAATATTTTCTTCTAAATCTTTGTACTTGGCATCATTTTCCTACAAGTCAACCCTATGTTTTTGTCAAGGTTGAAAAAGTTGGCCTTGGAAAATACATTAAAAAATAGAATTGGAGGCCTGGGCGACTTTTAACATCAACTCGCGACTTTTATGAAAAAATCGCGATTTTTAAGGAAAAGTTGCGACTTCCCAAATTTTAAAAAAAACGCAACTTTTGCTCGCCGAAAAATCGGCTTGGAGCGAAAGTCGTGACTTTTCCGATTTTTCACGAGAAGTCGGAGAGGTTTTCAACACTAGTCACTAGGTGAACCAAGTCTCTGGATCAGGGTTTAGGAGATATGAAATTTTATCCAAGTTGGGACACAAGTGGCCTATGAGGAAAATACTAGATCTGGGATTAAGGTACTAGCAAAAGATGAAGATATCCGTTGCCTTGGGAAACATGACAAATGCAGGGAGGGCAAGAATAGGATTGGGGTTCTCTAGTACTGATGGATAGACTCGAAGGAAGGTATGACAATGTCAAAGCACCCGAGCCACCAGGAAAAGGTCAAAACGCAAGAGAAAGAGGCAAAATAGGGGTAGCGCTAGGGTTTGGAGAACCAGTGCCTTTGGATTTGGGCAAATGGAGTCACTTTTAGCCCAGCGTTGAGGAAGACCCACATACAGTTGGACCAGATCTACAAAACCCAGAAATGGTTTGTCGAAAAAGATCATATCGTAAGGAACGAAGGCAACATGAAGGGTAGCACTAAGGTTTGGAGAAACAATGCCTTGGGATTTGGGCCAATGGAGTCACTTTCAACCCAGTGTTGAGGAAGACCCACTTAGGGTTTGGCCTGATCTACACAACCCAAAAATGGTTTGTCAAGAACTCAAGCAGTTTGCGCCATAATGTTTTTTGGTTTTGTAAATATTAAGGGTTTTAAGAATAAAATGAAGATGCCAATGGATTGAAATCTAGAAAGAAGCACTAACCTATAGATCTTACCTGGAAAACCTTGTAGATGCCTTGATAGTGATGATCTATGTTGTCCCGATCAATTTGAGAAGATTTGATGAAGTTCTATGTCCAACGTTTTGCCCAAAGAAGCCACTGTGCCCTCTCTCCTACACAACAAACGTCAACCATATCAGATTTGTTGCATCATGAGAAGAGAACAAATGCTACAGAAAAATAGCAAGATGAAATCATAGATCGCATTGATGCTAATGAAAACCCCCTGATACAAAACGCATCCAAGCCAAGCGAGTTGAGGAACCCCTGCAAAAACGCCCAAGTTGAAGTCACACTACTGTAGACAAGACAATGTTTCCCAAAAAAAAAATATAGATCTCACAACAAATACTTAAATGCTAAGAACAAATAGATTTTCCAAACACCATCTAAGAACACTAGATGCAAAGGAGATGCAAAAAATTTCCACAATTTTTTTTTTCTATTATCCAGATCCAAGGGCCAAAGACCCCTTACAAATGAGAGGCTCTCTCCTTTAAATAGGAAGGAGAGAACCAAAATCATAACCACTTTTCAAATGGGTGGCTAAAATTAAAACATCCAAAAGTTCTAATCAATGGTTGAGATGAGCTCAACATACAGTACATGGATCAATACAATAATATAATATAAAAATGGACCAAATCACCCTATGAGAGGGGATCCCATTGAAATAAAAATAAATGAAGCACATGGTGGGTCCAAGGAGTGTTAACTAACTCCCCTAAGGCATCCCCATGGCACAATAAAAATAATATAATTTTTAAACTGCAAAATAGTACCTTTCTGAGGAAATCGTGAGCCTCCAAAAGCTCCAGAAAATAATAAAATATGCCCGGAAAATAGATGTGGGCCCAACCAAGTGCTGCAACTACTGGAGAAGGAGTGGAAGACATCACACTCATCATCAGAACTCATCCCATGCTATTTCCTTACCTCAGTAGCTCAAATTGAATTCTTCAGTAGCCATTTTAATTATTTTTTGTTTGCCTCGAGTAACGTGATATGCCAAAAACTGCCTCCTAGGGTGCCTGCGTTATCCAACTGAGCCCACCAGGCTCTCTGGGAGGGGGTAATATGGTACAATCAAGTGGTTGGACCCCCTATTCCTCATACAGCACCCTAGGAGATCCAAGAAAAATATCTCCCTGCTCAGACAGGCCATCTAGTATGGTAAAACTACACCAGAATGGTAAATTGAGCCAAATCATCTCTGCAAGTGCCCGAAAATGAAAACAAGTTGTCTCACTAGACTCAGAGAGTCCAAATCCATCTAAGGTGTATACCCATACACTCTATAGGTATCTAAATGGTCATCTAGAATATCCAATATACCTAGATAGACAAAATAATAATTTGTAAATAACCATATAATATAACCCAAGCTAACATCCATCCGCTGCAAGTGTTCAACAATCAAGACATGCTCTACAAATCATTCAAGTAATAATCATAACAAGTAGTACTCATTTCAGTGGTGATCTATCAACCAAATATATAGGGTTTACATTTATTAACTATAACTCAGTCCAGACTTTCAAGATCATACTCACTTCATAGTTGTAATTAATTTGCTAGTGAAGGGTGAAGGCTAAAAATTCAGAAGGCTCGGGCAAAGGATGACCACCAACTCGACATTGTGACACTTCGGATATGGAAAGGGAATACTCACTCTAGCATATTACGAACAAGCAACAACACAGGGGATGGCAGTGTCTCACAAATGGGCAAGCACGGGGGCGTCACTTAGTGAAACCATGCCATAACACGTCCGTTCGTGGCATATGAAACAATACCCCTAATTTCAATAAATATTGGAAAATTTCTCCCAAAATCATTTTTTTTAACCCCCTCCCAATATGCCTTCCCAAATAAAAAAAACCCCTATTTTCACTATATATTGTATGTATCCATTTTTTCATTTACATTTTTTATACCCCTTTATATATCTACTTAGTATATTGACATGATACCCCTCTTACGACCCCACATGCATTCCACAATGCACCTTGCTTCTTTCGATGTATATTGTGGATGCACATTACTTTACCAACAATGCAATTACTCAACCACATATCATTATGATTTGTGGCATCTAATGGGATAATGAAGAGATGGTATTATGATTTACTTCACAAGCTTGACCTCCACACGTGTCTCCACCTGTCGACTGCTTGACCTCCTCTACCTGGGCATCTTTGCCTACCAGTTGCTCCTCTACCTGCGCGTCTCCTCCTACCGACTGCTCCTCAACATTTTCTCTCCATCGTGATCTCTGCTCTTAGCTTGGTATCTTCACGAGTTTATCCTCATGGTTTTACCTCTGTGTGATTGCTTACGGGTTTACCATCATGATTTGTATATGCAGTTTATCTCAGCGTGAGTTCTTATGGGTTTTACCTCTGTGTGTTGGGTTCCTTTCCCTAAGCGACCGTGAGGTTACCTTTCAAATGTGGATTGTGGGTTTCTCAACATGACTGTGCTCAGTATGACTAAGTGTGTCTTATGCTAAGTGACTGTGTGTACTTAGCATGACTATTATGGGTATGAATAAATTGCTTAAGCCTGTGCTTTTGATTGAAACCTCTCTTTCTATTGACTAAGAGTCTGAGACCTGTTTCTGTCTGCTTTAACCCTCTCTCTCAAGGTACGTATCTGGTTTACCCTGTTTGGCTTGTTCCTTCGGTGATAAGATCAAACTCAAAAATATTTTAGTATAAGGAGGATCCAATAATGGTTATAATTTGTTAATATTGTATCTATTATTTTTGTACATGACATTTGGTGAAACATCTCAATGACCAACTTCAACGCAATGACCAGAAGAGCGTTAAAATCAACGCAGTGACCAATGGAGCGTTAAGTTGAAAGAGATGAAAATTATGTTCTTGCTTTATTACAGTTTAAAGTTTTATTAGCAGCACTATTCTGAATCTGAATTTATATGTTCATGCACTTATTTTATTACTTGTATTAAAATATCACTAACCCCTAAATTTCAACAATATGATATGTAAAAAACATCCCTACTAAGCTCAACTGACTTGTCAGCTGCCCTTCATTAATTCATTAGCACACCATTAAAATTCCATCTTGATTATTTACAGATTTGTGTTGCTTCTATTCAGTGTTCACCCATTTCTTCGTATATTCGTGCCCTGTGCAACAATCTGTGGAAAACAGATGTATCGTGCAAGAAAAAACACAGATATCGTCAGGGTGTTTTTCAATTGTTCCATAGCATGACAATGAAATTCATATGACAACAACATCAATAGAATAAACGCTTTGCTTCTCATATCCTGAAATAAGATATCATTGGTTTATAAGACAATTGAGAAAAGGTGAAAAATGGACAGGATTTCCTGTACCAAAAGTTGGTTTGGTCAAGTTCCAGCCACTAGATTCTAATGTTTTCAAAAACTGCAGTAAGGAAACACAGGGGTTATATAGAGAACGATATGAGCAATTTATAACACGCTTATTTCCATTATGACTGTCAATTCAATCACCACATCAAAGACCAATGTAACTGAAACTGATATCAAGAAACGTTGTATAAGAAAAGTACAATCATCTTTGAGTAGTATGTTCTTTGAAAAATGCCACCATTCAAATTCAGGTAATGCTTTTGTCCACCTTGGAAAAAGAGCCAGGAGATTTTCTATAGAACCTGGCAATGCTATGGAACAGTTTCAACAGTGCATATCACCACCAAACCACAACTACCTGATGTTGAGAAAGATAAAAAATGAAACTAGTAGCGTAACCTGTGTTAAAAACTTATTATATAAATGTAATTCCAAACAAAATCCTAAAAAATGTGAAGCATCAACATGGAGTAAAAAGTTACAAACCTTTTCTAAAATTCTGGTAACATCAGTCAAGTAGAGTTCAGATATTGTTATTCCTTCTCTTCAGCCATAGAATATCCAACAAATGCCTGAAAGGGAAGAAATGGTCTACACCATAACAATGTCCTCACAGCTCAAACTTTCAACAAAGACCTTTCTAGAATCTCAAGCTAAAGTTGAAGTATAATATCTGTGCATATGCCATTGAGAAGTTCAGCAAAGCACAATACTTTTATGCTCTCTATACAAAATACTTGCCTGCAGTATCAACATTTTGACATCTTACTTCCCACCTGCTCAATCTATCACAACTCATAAACTCATAGGTTATCACTTGATTGAGAAAATATGGTCCTGCTCAGTACAAAGGATGATATTATTCTTGAATTTTGAGCTTGCTATTTGCAACAAAGCTAAAAAACCTTATGGAGCATATCATAGAAGAAGAGGATTGCAGACACCTTTAACATCAATAGTATTCATGGACCACAAAAACTTGTAATCTTCATGCAAGGAAATGCCAAGTCTAATGATATCATGTCTTCAGTTTTATTGGGGGACCCATGGTCCCTGTTGCCCACCTATTTCGACTAGGTGGCAACTCCATGTACATGAAGATGTACATAATTGTACAAATTGTACCTTGGAAAAATCTGAGAATTTTTTCACTTCTGCAGGGCAATTGCCCCTTTGTAAAACGAAATGTCTGCTCCCCTGCGTGGGAAAATTAATGTAATTATATGTGCTAGTGTGGGTCATATGATATGGACGCCACACCATGGAACTGGTTATTAGGGAAGTCCCCTCATCGAGTGTTTTTTCCCTTTCCAATTAATCTTGTTGTTTAAACGATTTTAATCGGTTTGGTTTTTCACTCAAAATCCTCCAAAGTGGTGACGGACGTTCTAATAGTCAAGTCCATGGGGTAGCTAAGGGTTCAAAATGTTCTTCGTGACCATGCTAGACATTTGTATAGAGTCTTGCGGAGTTCCGTTATGTTGTTGTGTTTTTATTTATTTTTTCTAGTTAATTAATGTCACCCCTTTGTGGTTAATTAACTAAGTTTTGATGTAATAATGTAATTGCTCAAGCACTGGCACTTTGTAATAGGGGCTATGAATGCAAGGTAAATGGCTATGAAACCCCATAAGCCACTGCTTCGAGTCCCATGTCATTCTGATAAAGGGTTAAGGAGATAGACCATTTTTGGCTAAGCAAGGTCTATTTTTCCTAGGGAATTAATTAATTTCCCTAAGTCAAAAATTTAAATTATTTGATTTTGAAAGAAAAAATCAAATAAGGCCATGATAATTAAGTTTGGGGGATGGCTAAGCATAGCCAAAATTTGATTTAAATAAACACTCCATGGTCAAAATAAATGTCTGAAGATCTCCTAAGTGGGGCGTCCCTTTTGTCTTAATAAAATAAAAAGATTAAAAAATTAAAGATCAAAAGTTAAAAATTAAAAAATAAAACATTAAAAATAAAAAAATAAAAATAAAAATATAAGATTAAAACTTAAAAATAAAAGATAGTAATTAAAAAATAAAAGAATAAAAAGATAGAAATTTTAAAATAAAATATAAAAAATTAAAGATCAAAAAATTAAAAAATTAAAAAATAAAATATTAATAGAAAATCAAAAAATAAAATATTAAAGATAAATATAAGATTAAAACTTGAAAATAAAATATTAAAAGATTAAAAAATAAAAAGATAAAAATAAAAAAGTAAAAGATAAAATAAAAGATTAAAGATTAAAAATTAAAAATAAAAGATAAAAGTTAAAAGATTATATAAAAGATTAAAAAATTAAAGATAAAAATTAAAATTTGAGTCAAAGGGGGCCCCCACTTGGTCAAAAACCCTAGATCTAAGGGTGGAGAATGATTAAGACATGGATCAAGCACTCAAGCCATGGATTAAAAAGCAATCTAAGGGTGTAGATTGGTTGAGAGTGGTAAAAAGTCAAATACCTAGATCTAGTGGTGGAGATCTAATCTAGATCTAGATCTAATCTTGGCCATTGATCTTCAAGGGGTTGGGGTCTTCCTCAACTATATAATGAGAGTCTCACTCCCTCATTTGACAGGCTCTCTCATGCTATTGTTATGCTGCCGGAATATCTACTCACTCTTCTCTCATTTTCTTCTTGCCATTGTAATGTTCTTGCCCTAGTTGGGCCATAATACAAGCAATCTTTGGAGAAAGCTTTGGTGTCTTGTCTACATTCCATTTTTCTTTGTAAGGTAACCTACTTTGTATTTGTTTTAGTTGCATTTGTATTAGCTTAGATAGCTCTCCACAAAGTATTTTGTGGAGAGATTTGCAAGTAGAAGTTTTTCTGCTTTCATTTGTGAGTAGCTTGATAGGATCTTACAAAGTATTTTGTAGGATCTATTTTTGTGCTCACCTCTGGGCTTACATTGTGCAGCTATTATAGGTTTATTTGCAGGGATCCAGAGCAAAGGAGCTTTCTCCATTGGTTTAAAAAAACTCAGATTTCATTTTCGCACTTTTGGAAAAAAGGGTTTTAAAACTCAGTTTTTATCACTGTATAGTGATAAAAACCTTGGTTTTAAGGCCCTAACCCATAGTATATTAGTTTAGGCTTTAAGTTTTGCTATTTACATGTTGCTTTCACTTTAAAAACAGTCATTTCCAGCGATTTATTTTCTGTTTTCATTTTCGCACTTTCTGTAAAAAGGGTTTTGAAATTCAGTTTTTATCACTGTATAGTGATAAAAACTTTGATTTCAAGGCCCCAACCCTTAGTACATCAGTATAGGCTTTTATTTCTGCTGTTCTAACACCATTTAGGTGGCTGAAAACTGAGTTTTCAGCCCTCTAAACTTCATATTTCTGTTATATGTTCACTCAGATTTTTTTTACTGTAATATAGTGATTTTTTGGTACTAACTTTTTCTAACAAATGCTTTGAGTTTTCTGTGATTTCCAGCAAGTAAAGCTTGCTGGTTTTTGACAGGTTGTGCACATTTAAAGGAGAGTTGCTGCCCAAAAGGACACAAAAATACCTCAACCCTCAACCGGTTCAAAGGGGGTTCAAACCCTCAACTCTTTCCTCCCTTTTCTGTTGTTTGTAAACCCCAAAGAGGAGTCCTCTTGGGGTATTTTGCAAAATTTATAAAGCATTTGTAATATACACATAAATAGATTAGGAAGTAGAAAATTGCTTTATTTTCTGTTCACCCACCTCTCTTTGTGACAGACCACCATCTCTGTCACAAAGATTGAAGTGAGGTTAGTTTACTGTTTTATTTAGTTTACTGTTTTATTCATTCACCCACCTATCTCTGTTACAGACCACCATCTCTGTAACAGAGATTGTTGTGAGGTTAGCTTAAGCAGATTGATTTTTCTTGTTACCCACCTATCTCTGTGATAGACCACCGTCTCTGTCACAAAGATTGCTGTGCGGTTAGGCTTTACTTTTACAGTTTTCTTTCAAGTTCAGTAATCTGTAAATTTTCTGTTAAAGGAAGTAACCATACAACCCATATATCCTGCGTATCT
>LPNX010975738.1:0-13915 GCA_001517045.1 Pseudotsuga menziesii | reverse complement strand
ATATATATATACACACAGGTGTATATATTTCTTTGCAATTTTCTTCTGAAAATTTGCACTTTTTATTATTATTAATTTTCAAAAGTGACCAGTAACATTTTTAATCGCATTTTGTACACACCTATGTGCATGTAAAATTTTATTTTACTCGTAAAAAAAATAAAACAAAAATACCCTTTTGAAGAGGACTCATTTCTCTCAGGCATATGTTTTTTTTGAATTTTTTGGTTGTGCACTTTTTTGTTGTTGATTTTTCTTTGCACTGCTTCGAAGTTGTGGACATAGTTTTCAAGAGTAAGTTTGGAAAGAGAATTAAAAAAATATCATACGAACTCTAAAACACATAAATTATATGTCAATGGAAAGATGATGTGTTGATCAATTTAATGATATGAAGTTCGCCACCTAAGTTGCATCCTAAGGAAGGTTTTAGGCTTGGTGAGGAGGGCATAAAAGATCAAACTACAGAAAAAAAAACACTGAAGGACTATATTTTAATCCCTTTATCAAGGTTTTGGACGTTTTTTCAAATACATTGATTGAGAGTATAACTATGGTTAACGCAAAATCTCAATTGATCCCTATAGCTCGATCAAACTATTTGAATTAATAATATTTTGAGTGTCCACATTCGGTGATTGAATATGGACACCCAAAAAAATTGTTAACCAAAATTTAAAAAACTTGGTATTGTTTAAGGTCCATCGAACTCTTTGAATTCAATGAAAGGAAAACATAGAATTATATGATAATTAAATTTAATAATTTAATATAATTTCAAAAGAAAAAATTAATACCTGCACAGTAATGATAAATACCGTGAAAATGAATCGAGTAACTGAATTACTATTGCCAGTTTCTCTAGATATTCGTTTGCATATATGGATCACAAAGTAATTGGAGTAATAGATTTGATCAATTACATCTATAAATTCAATTACTTTGCACCCATATATTCAAATGAATAGGAACTTTCTCATCTCTAAACACAAATTACACATCTATTATATCTATCATATTTGTAACATGTCTCTATTAGCCTTTTAGTAAATTTCTATGCATAAACACAATGAAATAAGCTATTGTTTGTTGAGTTTTTATAGTGGTAACTACTGTATATGCTCGATCGAGCTATATAAAAGCACTTGATCAAGGGTTAGTAAAACCCTTGATCGAGCTATATAACCTGATCGAGGGTTTTACTAAACCTCGATCGAGTGTTTTATACATCTCGATCAAGCGCTTTTTTAAGCCCTCGATCGAGCTTCTTAAAGCTTGATTAAGGGATTTAAAAAAGCTCGATCGAGATATAGTTTTAATGTAATCATGCCCTCCACTTGCCAAAACGTGTTACCCATTTTCATGGGAACACCCATAAATTACTTTGAAAATAATTATATTTGAAAAAATGAAAATTAAAAATAATAATCTAACATATAATAAAAAATAAAAACTACAATGTAGATGGACTATGGAAGGAAGGTATATTTTTTCTCATATAGAATGGATTATTCAAGAATATACACAGTGACATGGATATGAATATGAACATCACCATTTCACTTAAATGGCTTGGTTAGTTTGCATGCTATAGAATTTGAATACTTAGATATATCTTGGGAAATTGTAATTAGAGTATTTTATTCATGCCTTGATTATGTTTCCATCCCAAATTGAACAATTTCCTTTTTATTTCCTTTTAGAATAGGTTGTTGTAAATATGTATTTTTGAAGATATACACTTGATGACACACACACATGCACACATGCGCACGTGCACATACACACACACATTCTAAAAATGCTTTTGGAATGCTATTTATCATAAAAGGAATGCAATTTTTTTTATATTAATAAATTATATTTTTTTTCATGAAAAAAGTCATCGTAAAAAGCAACACAGTAATAATAGACACCAACATATTTCCATCTTGATTGTTCTATCAAGCACAGAGAAAGATCAAATCTATCATGTGAAAGATTTTTTATAGCACAAAACTTGAGGAAATGTTTGCACCCAACAGAATTTAATCCCTCTTGTTATCACCAACCTTGTAGTTTCCTATGTGAGGTGGATCCAGGATGGATGGTAGAGGGACAGGCAACTAAGGAGGTGGAACCAAGACTTCCTAGACTCCCAAATGGATGGTTGTCACGCCAATCAAGTCCGTCTTCGCTTTATGTTATCTAAGTACAATATAACAAAGGGGGAGACCTAGATCTACTCCCGACAAGAGAGATCTGACCTAGACACCAGATCAGATCAAGTAGGATTGAGGTACGTAAAGTGTAAGGTAATTGAAGACCGTAGATCTATGAGAGATGTTACCAGGTGTGCCAAGGTTTTGGATTAGGGTTTTGGAAGTGTTAAGTTCGATCCAAAGTGGAACCAAGGTAACTTATGGGGTGGATACAAGATCTGGGGTTGAGGTACTAACAACTGATGAAGATAACCGCTACCTTGGGAAACGTAACCAATGCAGGGTGAGTAAGGACAGAGCTGGGGGGTGTGTGCAAGAAGTTGAGGGACCTTTTAGATGCAATGGTGGAGTGAAGTCAATCACTCTTAATCCAAAAAAAGAAATCATCCCAAGCAATCTCGAACCTGCCAAGCCTAGTCCCAAGGCTGCCAATAGGCATGCCAACTAGGATAGTAGGACAAATCGCACCTCCGTTTTAGTGAACGAAATCGCGTGCGCGATTTCGTTCACTAAAACGGAGGCACGATTTGGAAATCCTGTTTATTTTTTTAAATAGGCCGAGGCCGTCTTTTTCTCCTCACCGTGCGGCTATTGGACCAAGGAGGAGCAAATATCGACTGGGCAAATGCGTTTTTGGGTGTGCCAAAGCCCTCCATATCCACCTTTGGATAAACCTCCCCTTTGTGAGGTATTTTCCTCATTTCCTTTCATGTTTTTTTCTCTTTCTTCATCAATTTATTTGCCCTAGATTGAAAAATCAAACCATATTAAATTAAATTATGGCCAATTGAAACAAAAACTCAATGGAATTGCCCAATGGAATTGGGCAATANTCAATTTATTTTCCCTAGATTGAAAAATTAAACCATATTAAATTAAATTATGGCCAATTGAAACAAAATCCCAATGGAATTGGCCAATGGAAACAAGAATCCCAATGTAATTGGCCAATTGAAACCAATTCCGCAATTTAATAATAAAAATTAAATAATTTTGATTATTTAACAAAATTCATACCCAAAATTCCCATGCCCAATGGATACCAAAACCCCAATTACCTCAAAAAATAAATGAATTTCACTATTTCCATATGCATATTCATAAGGATTCTTGTGAATCCATACCAAAATCCACAAATATGCAAAGTTTGTCAAGCACATTGCAAGTTTGCATAAGTAATTTACATGCCCAATGTAAACCAAAACCCCAATTAACTCATAAAAAACAAACGAACTTCACTATTGTGAATCCAAACCAAAATTAAAAAATACGCAAAGTTTGTCAATTATGTTGCAAGCTTGCATATACAACTAAAAAAAAATCAAGTAGAATTCATATATTCCCCTAAAATACATAAGCAAACATGGTAAATCCCTTGCCTCTATCCGAAATATCGAAGTTGCTCTTCCAAGAACATCAATAAACACCTTATAATTTTGATGAAACTTCTCGAAGTTTCTCTTCCAAGAACATCAATAAACACCTTATAGTTTTGATGAAACTTCCCAATCCAAGTGTCAAAATAAGGTATAGAAACTTCCCATGCTTTTAACAAATATTTCGTCTTAAACGAATGGTACTTTTTGGTTAAGGTCAAGACAACAAAGTTCAACAATAGACTCTATGAACGTGAAGATACATAGGTAGGCTGATGTATTTGATTAAACATGTCAATCACATACTAGATCATACATGATATTTAATCCAGTGGAACCCTTGCAACCATAAAATCCATAAAGTTCTGCTAAATAGCCTTTGGAGTCCAAAAAACATCACACTACAACAAATAATTACATATCTAACAAAATCGTTGCCTATACTGGGATTTTATTCATCAATAGCACATTATGCTGCCTATTCTAGGGTCTAGTTGTTGCCTCTACCCGCAATCTGGGAGCTAGTCCTACAAAGGCAATAATCAGCACCTCACAATTTCGACGAAACTTCATAATCCAAGCCTTAAAATAAGCTAGAGGAGCTTCGCAATCAACATATGCACTCAAGACACTTTATGTACACATGCATGTACTTAAAAATTGGAATTAATACTTGAATTTAGGACACAAATATGAAATGAAAAAATGTTAAATGTTTATTCTTTACTGTAAAATTCAAGATCAATTTTTAAATTTACATGATAGATTTAGTTTATATGTCATCAGTTATACAGTTTTCAGTTCTTAGATATGTCATTATATCATGTGTTTATATTTCTAACGATATTTTATTTGTATTTATGATTGCAGTGGCTACTATGGATTATAACAATGTGAAGATACTGAGGTTTATTGTCCATTTGAGAGAGATTGGTTCGGCTTGGAGGGGTGGAGATGAGCTCCGCCGCTCCTTGTCAGATTCATTGTTGTCTATTGTTGATATGATCGCAAGATAGAATGATGATTTGTATAGCATCGCATCTTACAGGGAGAGGAAAAGACAACAATATGCTGATGGGTTAAGTTACAAAGAGTTAAAAAAGCTGAAAATAACAAAACAAGCCATCTATTCATTGTTTAGACTGTCTGGGATGGATGACATTCCGAAGATCAGCAGGCCACATATTTCTATTGAGTGGTGCACTTTTCCACCCATCAAAGACAATTGGATGGATAGGTGGTACATGGTTTTTTACATTCCCCCTCACAACAATGGGGAAGTACCGATGTACTTCCTCTGAAAATTGTATGCAGAGTTTGTGATGGGGAAACATGTCAACCATTTTGACATGTTGGGTTTCCAGGGAGTTCGTAGGGGGATGCCCCAACACCGACCCCATGCTAGGCATAGAGATGCCAATCCAGAGATACCTGCACCCCGTGCCCAGCTACCGATGGCAGACATCCCTCCTACACATGACATGGTTTCCCAAACACAGGAGGCATTTTTTACTCTAGCTGAGATGGTCTCTCGACACACGACCATTATTGACCAGAGAGAGCCCTCTTCCTCTGCTGGTGTACAACCACCAACTTCTGGTGGTGAAGGGACATCTATTGGTGGGGATAGACTGACATCCCATGTGCCTCAAAGCAAGCCACATGTCTGCACATCATGTGGGGGACCCTGTTATGGTCCTGGACCAAGACATGGTACCACTACGATGACTGGTAGTCAGGTAAGGACATTGTTTTAAAACTCTGTTATTGTTCAATTTTTAATTGTTCCATACTATATGTAACATATTAAAAGATTCGTAATATATATGCAATATTTACTCTTGCAGGAGATTGATGCCTCTCACAGGGGTGGTACTGCACCCGATGTGGTTGTACCCGAGGCCCAAAGAACCACCATTGAGGTAATATTTAAACACTTGTCATTTTGTTATTACATATAATTTTGTTAATGCATGTGTTAGTCTTGATTAATTTATTAAATTGTCTAATATTTACAATTTTTGAAGTTGCAGGAACCCCACTTAGAACATGATGCTGGAGACATTGATATAAACGACATAGTCCAAGGTGGAATTTACGATTACTTGAAGAATGTATGTACATGGGTTATGATTGAATCTTGTTCGAATTATTTAAATTTCTTACTGTACACTCCTTTATAGATCGCTAATGTAAATATAATTTTTAAACTTGCAGATGCTATTAGCATCTAAAGAGGGGCAAGAAATTGATGGAAGCAGTCACTCCCATGGTGGAGATATGTCCCAGGAAGGGGTAAGTATATTACAACATGTTATTTTTTTAGTACATATTATTCCATCCATTCAAATGCATGTCTAACTATGGTAACACTTTATGAATGCAGACATCATCGCAGATCCCTGCACCGCCTCTTTGGTTTGGATCTCCCTGTAGTCCAAACATAGATAAGGGGGTTGTTTACACCAGACGAGGACCGTCTTCCTTGGACAGAGCGGGTGTGCATGAGGATCAACCTACTCATCCCACGGTAATGTACACACTTCCAATGGCAGTGGTTGGTTAGCTATGAATTCACTTCACAAGTGGTTTTTCTTAATATTATTTTTGCATGTTTACAGCATCAGGATGTAGAGTCATCTGTGCCAGAACTTAGTGGGATTGTTGATGCCGCTGTCAATGCCGCATCTACAATAAGGATAAGTCACACTGAGGTACATCTACTTGAATATTTGTAATTGTACATTTCATTTGTATTGTTTATGGACATGCACGATGTCTAACTGTTTAATCATTTGGTGAATGTAGCCACACCCTGGTCCATTAGTGCATGCAACTGAGGTTAATGTTTAACCTACGGCTCCTCTTACTACTAAAAAGTCCCAGCGTAATCCCCTAGAAATGGTTTTTTCGGTGAGATGTTAATTTTTTACATAATTGATTAGTACTTTCTCATTCATGTACATGTTGATAATTCTAAAGATAATTGACATATTTTTTTTTATTCGCAGAGAAGCATGGCAGAGAGGCTCTCTGCAAGGCGGAGGACAACAGAGGCACCTATACCCTCGACACCAGAGGAACCTATACCCCCGACAGATGCAGTGAATCTTTGTTTTATTTACAATTGAGTCATATTTTAAATTTTCAAACTTTGATATTGATGGACAGTACTAGTTCAGTTACTTGATCAAGAAATATTGTCATTGATTTGCATTCGCTAAAGATGCAGAGTGGTCGTAGACAGACCCGAAAAGCATCAGGGTTCGAGAAAAACAAGAGAAAGTTAGATTTTTGATGTGTTAGTCCATGACAAATATCTATTTTTATGTGCAATCCAGAGTTAGAGTATAGGGGTGCGGTCCAGGACATATGTACTTTTGTTTGCACATGTACATCAAATATGTTTTTTATACATGTACATTGACAGGCCATAGATAGGCCTTCTATTTTTGTATTATAACTTTCATGATATAAAAAATATTTCATATCAAGGCTCTTGAGATATTCATGGTTCAGTCTTTTAAGTGTGATTATACATGTGTGGCGAAGAATGTTTCTATGTGTAATGTTCCCTTTTTTTTATAGATTTTACGATTGCATGGAGATATCAATTATAAATTTGAGAACAATGCACAATTACAATATTATGTAATGACAAAAATGTACATTTTAATTGTTTTTTACCACGATCCAATTACATATACAATGTTATATTAACAATGTCAAATTGTATTCAAAAAGATGGAACATAGGTCTAATCACATTTAAGCACCCAACACAGCTAAGCAACTGATCCAACTTGGTGGAATAAAAAAGCACCTTACCCACATAACAACCTAACAAACGTTTAAAGGATGCACGAAGTTGACACACTTAGGTGATGCACCAGTGTGGTCTACATAAATAAAATTATTGTTTGGCATGATGTCTTTCATCTAACGAATACATGGGATACACGTCAAACCTAAAAGTATCTGAGTATTATAAGGTTGATTCAAAATAATGGTTATGACTATATCCTGCACATTATGTATGTCCTGCACATTATTTTATCATTTTGTTAATGTACACGGCATTTGATGAATTTCCTCGAGTAACAACTTTGAAAGAGATGAAAGTTATGTGTGATTTATTATAGTTTAAATTGATTAGAGAAGTACTATTCTGAATCTTGTTTTATAAATTCATGTTTATGAAGTATTATTCGAAGCATTCGTAGCGTGAAGATATATATATTTTGTAATAATGGCGTAATATAATGGCCACTTGTTTCTAAACATAAACATGTTCCATTACATGGTTACTGACATAATGGCATTGTCTCCTCCTGTATTTCATCGTACAAATGCTCACATCTCTTATATGAGGGGAAGATCTACAATCGCCTTCAAGCTGACCTTTATGTGCAAAAATTTCACATTCAATTACTGAGGAAAACCCTAGTTTCCAAAATTGACAAAAAAAAGATCCCTTATCCATGGATGTCCTGAATCCAATGGAGCCAACGGTTTGACGATCCGAGAAACGGTCATGATTCTATGGCACGTTGAATCCCACCTCCTACAGACTTTCAGGGACACCTGTTGAATCCCTACCCAGGGCATAGAATGGAAACCGTGCATCAAAAATGGCTTCCGATGGTTCATGCAAGCTTATTTAGGCATGTATTATGTGGGAATGCTAGCCACACCTTCACGGTCGAGTAATATGCGAATTTGACCCCTATGTGCAGAAATTGGACATTCACTTACTGAGCAAAACCCTAGTTTCCAAAATTGACCAAAAAAATGGTCCCTTGTCCATGGAACCAAATTAGAGGGCCACCCTAGCACTATCTCGATGTCTTGAATCCAACAGAGCCGACGTTTTGTCGATCCGAGAAACGGTCATGATTCTATGGCACGTTGAATCCCACCTCCTGCAAACTTTCAGGGACACCTGTTGAATCCCTACCCAGGGCATAGAATGAAAATCGTGCATCAAAAAGGGATTCTGGTGGTTCGTGAAAGCTTGTTTAGGCATGTATTATGTGGGAACACTAGCCACACCTTCATGTCGAGCAATATGTGAATTTCACCCCTATGTGCAGATATTGGACATTCACTTACTGAGCAAAACCCAAGTTTCCAAAATTGACCAAAATAATGGTATCTTCTCCATGGAACTAGATTAGAGGGACACCCTAGCACTATATCGATGTCTTTAATCCAACAGAGCCAATGGTTCATCGATCCGAGCAACGGTCATGATTCTGTGGCACGTTGAATCCCACCTCCTACAAGCTTTCAGGGACACCTGTTGAATCCCTACCCGGGGCATAGAATGGAATCCGTGCATAAAAAAGGTCTTTCGATGGGTCGTGAAAGCATGTTTAGGAAAGTGTTATGTGGGAATGCTAGCCACACCTTCACGGTCGAGCAATATGCGAATTTGACCCCCATGTGCAAAAATTTCACATTCACTTACTGAGCAAAACCCTAGTTTCCAAAATTGACCAAAATGATGGTATCTTCTCCACGGAACCAGATTATAGGGCAACCCTAGCACTATCTTGATGTCCTGAATCCAACGGAGCTGACAGTCTATCGATCCGAGCAACGTTCATGATTCTGTGGCACATTGAATCCCACCTCCTACAGGATTTCAGGGACACCTGTTGAATCCCTACCCGGGGCATAGAATGGAAACCATGCTTAAAAAAGGGCTTTCGGTGGGTCGTGCAAGCATGTTTAGGAATTTTTTATGTGGGAACGCTAGCCACACCTTCACGGTCGAGCAATATGCGAATTTGACCCCCATGTGCAAAAATTTCACATTCACTTACTAAGCAAAACCCTAGTTTCCAAACTTGACCAAAATAATGGTATCTTCTCCATGGAACTGGATTAGAGGACTACCCTAGCACTATCCCGATGTTGTGAATCCAACAGAGCTGACGGTTTGTTGATCCGAGCAACGGTCATGATTCTGTGGCACATTGAATCCCACCTCCAACAGGATTTCGGGGACACCTGTTGAATCCCTACCCGGGACATAGAATGGAAACCGTGCATAAAAAAGGGCTTCCAGTGGGTCGTGCAAGCGTGTTTAGGCATGTGTTATGTGGGAACCCTAGCCACACCTTCACGGTCGAGCAATATGTGAATTTGACCCCCATGTGCAAAAATTTCACATTCACTTACTGAGCAAAACCCTAGTTTCCAAAATTGACCAAAATAATGGTCTCTTCTCCATGGAACCAGATTAGAGGGACACCCTAGCACTATCCCGATGTCTTGAATCCAACGGAGCCAACGATTCGTCGATCTGAGCAATGTTCATGATTCTGTGGCATGTTGAATTCCACCTCCTACAGGCTTTCAGGGACACCTGTTGAATCCCTACCCGGGGCATAGAATTGAAACCGTGCATGAAAAAACCATTATATTTAAAGGTTTCAATGATCTCACTACATGCACACTAAAGTCAACTTCGTGAATCAACATGATTTGAAGCATAAGTCCACCGGATATGAAAACGTTGAGTTGGACATTAGATTGATTCTGAATTGAGTTGTGACAGTAAGATAAGATTAGGGTTAGGATTAGGGTTTCCCTGGTAGGGTTATGGTTATGGGCCATGGATGTTAAACAATAAACCCTAGTTAGGGATAGGGTTTTCCAAGTTTGGCCTTCGTTGGCATGAAATGCATTGTTCAGCTTTGGCCCAAATCTCTTATTATCTTTTATTATCTTTTAAGTAGAAATTAAACTTCTCAATAAATAAAAATGAGATGAAATTCCAACACTACTAGGCACTACCCCTTTGGCAATGGACATACGGGTATAAGAGGTGAGTTGTCAAGAAGGAAATTATACAAGCCTTAAAACATAAGTTTATCGTTGTGGCATCTTTTTTCCATCATCCTAGTTGTATATATCGGCTGAAAACATTGACAATATTACCTACTTGAAAAATTAGGGTTTTAGTTTTGTAAGAGAGCCTACAAAGACTTTTGATATGTATGACCCACAGAGGTACATGTATGTATTCTAATGTTATGTATATCATGTGAATGAGATCTTGAAATGTTCATATGATTGATATATATGGTTTATTGATCATATGTAAAATTTGGCATGTTCATTAACTTGACATACAAGAGAATTTTTGGCATATTTATAAACAAGATTATGGAAAATTTCCCATATCAAGAACACAAAATTGACATATTCATAAGAAACATACATGGGAAAATTAAAATTATGATACATACCTCATTATGCTAGATCCCACCTATTATCATACAACCAAGCCCTCTGGATCATCTCTTATAATGATGGTCTCCATTAGTCTCTTGTGCTCTGTATCCGGTAAGAAGTAGCGTACCTTCGATGAATTCCGACTAGGCATTGTTCGTACCTGGAGGTTTGTACCAATGATTAAGTTGGTAAAGTGATACACACTTGCACCTGGTTTGTAATCCCTATAAACATATCCACCCTTCTTTCTTGCATTGTTGTCATGTGTAAGGTATTCACCTTTAACAACCATAGACCCGATGGGGAAGTGGTTGTTTTCATCATCAGTCATGGACATAATGAGGGTTTGCTTTCCCTCTATACAAAGTGCCAACCAGTAATCACCACCCCATTCACTATCTTTTGAGGCAACCACTACGTATATGTGTCCTGCATAGTATGATTGTAGGTATATGAGCAAATATTTTTCATGTGATACAAGGCCATTAATGTGAGTTTCAAGACTACGTAAATTTTACAAAAAAATGTTAAGGAAATGCATCATTCCAGGTTGTACAAGGTCTGATACATGATCAAAATCTATAGAAATAGACGATTGGTCTTCTTCCAACGGAGTTAACTCAACAATTGCACGCTGATCGAGTGGAAGTGATATGTGATCCTATCCATCAACCCAATCCAATGATTCACACACATTCCAGTCACCATCACAACAAAGCGAGCAAAAACAAGCGAGTTTTCTAGTCCAAATTTCAAATACTGGGTTATCAAAGCTTCGAACCGAATGAAAGCCATGAGTCCCAGGAATAGTCTTGCATTCCCATGCATGTGAACGATCTATGTCTACCACCTCCCAAAAAAATCTCTCCACATGTCTCTTTCTTGTGGATTCTACTCGCATAGCTGATTCCTCTCCCATTACTAACGTGCACCACCTGACTATAGATTAAGCATTTCGAATAGTAGATATTGTAGATAATTTCAATTCCTCTCTTCATAGGGTTGTTTTGACACATGCTTCGGCTCCATCATGCTCTCCTTTACCATGCCCAGTCTCAAAATAGTTCCACATATGTGGAACTTTGTAGTTTTTATGCAATGAACACAACCATTGAAATATGCATGCATTTTTTAACTGACCAGCACATCCATCAGACCAAATCCAGTGTCGATCCATCTGTATGTTCCTGCCCTTCAAATGATCATAGAACATGATGAAGCAATGACGTACATAGTGGAATTCATGGCACCTATCATCACTTATGTAGAAGTGATATTCCTTTAGTATTTCTCTTTGCTCTTCACTGCTATTTGGGCCATGCCTATATGTGATATGCACCATCAAGGAAACCTGCTCATAGTGATAATACTGACTTTGGATCTCATTTTGAGGTTGCAGAGTGTAGTTCTCGGCAAAATCAACAACTGAAAGTATAGTACAACGAGGAAATGTATCTCTGCAAATTCTAAACTTCTCATCCTGCCATCGTGCCAAGTGGACATGCTGAACATATTGATGTGTCTTTTCAATAAATTCCTTGACGAAGACACTAACTTGTACCTGTTGACAGAAAAAGATCTCAATATCAGGTTTTTTTGTAAGTAAGGAATGAAATGCAACTGTTCAAACATAAATTTATAGATAAATGCATGTACCTAAGATGTCACCAATTGTATTTTTTTGCTTTCTTTCCCTGGGACTATTTCATGGCTGATATATTTGAAACTTTTCATGTCTGTAACCATATTCCCAAATTCATTGTCTCCAGTCTCGTGCATACATTGGCTCAATAATGCCATTCCAACACAGTTGGAGCAAGTTCCATCCAAACAGGATTTTGCGTAGTAAGTTTGCCCCTCAGGCCTATTATACATGATACTATGAATGAATTCTCTTGATGAGGTTGGTGGTATTGTCAAGGAGCAATCCTGCACATGGTTAGTATGCAACACACGATGAATGTACAAAAATGTTTCATAGTAATATTCATATTCTACATGGTATCTACAACAACAAGTGTTACAAAGAGTATTTATTCTAACATACCAGGGCTTACATTTCTCAAAATATCTTTTCCCCAAATTCAATTGTCTATGTTCATTCCTAAATTTCTCGTATAGTTCTGTGTGTGCTATATCAAGAAGATGCTTAATATGTGGTTCACGTTCCTTTGAACCCCTTCTCAGTTTTAGTACATCCTTCCAGTTCGAAGAAGGCCTTGTGTGATCATGCCAAAAACTCTGCACTAGTCCCTTTACTACATCAACTAGCTTCATGTCACGATGTGGCAATCGACCAATAAAGGCCCAAAAATCTGTCTAGGCGGTTGTGTCAAGATGTTCTCTTCTAATAGAATACCTACGGAGGGTTTTTACATTCAAATTAACTAGTTTAGATGTAGGCTTGAGAAAACGAAGGACCCTGGTATTCTTATTTACAATTGCTTGTGACAACACACGACGATCCGCATTGCGGTCCTTTGATCGTGTGTTCTTACAAATTTTACCAAAGGCATCTACTAAGCTTTTAACTATATGAGAACTTGGTCCATAAGGCTTTATCATCTTTATCCCTAATGATTTCCTAACAATATCCATGCCCCTAGATTTTAACAATGATAAAAATAATCTACATTTATCTCCATCACATTTAGAAACAAAATATTTATTTAGTATCTGTTCAGTTTGATAAGCAATACTACGTTTAGATAGTGTACCTTCAATGGAATTGAGGAGTCCTTCATCAACTTGTATACGCTTCAGAGTTCTTCGACGTGTGCTTTCTAATGGAGGTAAGGGGGTTGGATTTCTATCAACTAGTGCATCAACAATACGGTCTGGCGTTTCAGTAGCAACTTGTTGTCCTTCATTCTCTTCCTGGTAGTTGGATGGTGGAAGTCCAACATCCTCATCGATGGTCTGGATAATATTTTCTTCTTCAACAGTAATTAGAGGAAATTTGGGGTCTAAAATGGGCCTTATAAGAAAACGTACTAAAATCAGTTTTTGTGAGTTGGAATTCAAGAACCAATAGAATTTCAATAAAATAAGTCAACCATAATGGTTGAATTGACATATTTGTCATTAAAAAAAA
>LPNX010975713.1:453299-466974 GCA_001517045.1 Pseudotsuga menziesii | reverse complement strand
ATTTATATCATTCATGTTAAAAAAATGATTGCAATTTGATATGTATGAAGCATTGTTCATAAAAATTACAAGTGCATGGGAGTTTTTTAATTTAAAAAAATTGAATGGCTATGAAACAAGCACTTAAAATTGATTAACATAAAGCTACAACATTACCCTTAAATAATGGAATAATTACAAATAATCATCCTTGAACATTGTACTTCAACATAAGCAATACTTTAAAAAATTGGCATACATGCAAGACTCTCAATTTGATGAAGGTTGCAATATGAAATTATCATAGACAAAAACACTTAACCATAGTTTATGATATGTGAACCTAACCAACCGATTTCAAATATTAGTGTCGACCACGGTAAATTGTAAATTGATGAAATTGTAAATTCATGAAAATTTATCAAATTGTAAATTCATGAATATGAAATTGTAAACTATGAAAATAAAAATCAAATTGTATAACTTTGAAATTGATCAAATTGTAAACTATGAAAATGAAAATCAAATTGCATAACTTTGAAATTATACCTATATCAATGGCATTTGCTTCCTCCATCATAGCTTCATTTGGAATTTCTTCTTCTGTCAAGATTGTTCTTTTTCTCCTCTTCCTTTCTTTATCTTTCTCTCTTTTCTCTTCAATTTGGTTTTGATTTCTTTCATTTTTTCTTCTTCGACCTTGGCTACTTCCCATTGTGATTGATCAACAATCCAAATTGATGTCTACAAAACAATCTACAATGCTAACTTTGTATGACAAACCAAGTTTTTTTCAATGAAATTCTAAGGCAATTTTGAAGGAGACTTAATTTAGGATGAATTACATGTTTATATAGAATTTTATTAAAAATTTGCGTGGGAAACACATTAAAATTTGTAGTTGGAGTCTCATTAATGTTTGAACTCACTCGCGGGCTTTAGTTTTAAAGGACCTCGACTGAGCTAATACCTCGGTCGAGGTATTAACAAAACCTCGACCGAGGGTTTGTTAAACCCTCGGTCTAGGGATTTACAAACCCTCGGTCGAGGTCTTGTTAATACCTCGACCGAGATATTTAAATACCTCGGTCGAGTTTCAGACCTTGGTCGAGGGCTTAAAAAAACAGACTTAGCCCACATTCAAACAAATGGAAAAATTCCCGTGCCTTGCAGATGTGTAAACCCTGCCATTCCTAGCACATAACTGAGCGGAGTTGATACCGATAGATTCACCAACGAATCTTCTATCCATTGACGTATCATACACGCATTTTGGCATTCATATGATATTTATTTTTTAATTACTTCTAAAACTTATAATTAGAAAACCACACTGCAACTTTGAAGCAGCGCAAAGAAAAATCTGCAGAGTTAAAAAATACACAGCCAAAAAATTCTTAAAAATGCACACATCACATATCGACGTGTCCTCTTCAAAAGGGTATCTTTGGTTTTTCAATTTTTGAAAAAATAGAAAAAATTACTTTACGTGGACAAATATGTGTTTAAAACGATGCTGAAATCGAATGTGGTCACTTTCGAAAAATAATAAATAATTGTATAATGCCAAAAAAATTAACACAAAAATATGCACATCACACTGCATTTTATGTAGATCATGCTCATATATTTATTTTTTTAGAATTATTAATGCAAGATTAAATTACTCTACGTGGACACGAGCCACTTATTAGCTTCTTCAAATTTTTAAGGTCACACAGTTCATTAAATGCAAAAATTCAGACATTAAATGACATCGGAATATTTTAAAAAAAATATCCCTATGAAGCCAACATAATATTCTACAATTTGTTTTCTTACTGCAAGTCAAAATTCACATGGCATATATGCGTTTTGAGGGCTTCTATCTAGCACATGAGTAAAAAATCAGGTTTTCATCGCCAAATTTGGCCAAAAAGTGTTACCCATCTTCATGGAATCACCCTGGATGGAACCATTCATAAGGGTGCTTGTACTCTTATCTCCACGTTGATATAAGGGTGCTTGTACTCTTATACTCTTAAAATCTTTCCCAAAAGTATTATAGTTTTCTGTAGGAACATATTTTACATTTTAACAGTTTATTAGTAGATGAATATTACTGTTTACCCAGAATTTTCATAGTAAAAATCAGTAGGCTATTTAGAAATAACAGCATATGTTCATATATAGTTTTTATTATAGTATTATGGCTATTGAATAGTTAGTATTAACCTAGTTCTTCTCTATACACCTACTGAAATATATATAAGTTACAGAAATAGGTATAAGTTACATAAATATAAACTTTACATAAATATATATATTGGCTGCAGAAATATATTTTAGGTTACAAAGTAAGTAAAAAGATAAAAACAAGTGTTAATATCAGTTAACTAAACAATGAATAGTTTATAGTTAAATCTTGTTCTTTTTATTTTAACTCGAAAACAATTGAAAAACCCACCTTTTCTTTATGTTAATAGTTTATAACATATTTACAATTTCTAAACTAAAAATTAGTATAACTTTAAAAACAAACAAATCTCTCTTTTACAAGCACGGTCAATAAAGATTATGGTTCAAAACCTATAAGGTAAATTATCTTATTTAATTTTTTACTCATTATCCAGTTTTACAGCCGAAATGATTTCTACTTCTACCAAACTCACACAACCAAGAGGTCATTTTCGTTTACTAATGACTTAAGGTAAAATACATGTAAATAATTATTCATATAAATATTTACAACCATAAGGATTTATGTATTCCAAAAGAAATATTAATTAGGGTTTTCATAGTAGAGTTTTAAGCAATATATATTCATATCAAATAACACAGTTTCCTCAATTAAAGGTCAAAGGTTCGAATCCCGTAAAGGTAAATATTTTACAGAAAATTTACCAACGAGAACTATAGAAAATAAAATCATAACTTAGCTTATGCAAATCAGGGTCGTAAACAATTTATAACAAATTGAGCCGTAACCGTAAGATAAAGGCGTAGGGGGTTCACTAGCGAGGCAACATCATATCACGTCCATTCACATTGTGGGTTTGAATAAAAAATATATTGCCTCATATTAAGGGGTCGGGGGGGGGCGGGGGTTAATTTGACATAAAAATATAAATATTGGGGATTATTTTATTTGGGTGGGTTGAGGAATAAAATTCAAATCGCTCGATGGATTAATATATATAACTTCTTCTTCATATATAATTTGGAGGCCACCCGCAGAGACCTATATTCCCACCAATTCGTCTTATATCTCACCCACGGTTATTCCTTATTGGGTTCCTCTCAATGACCTATTCTTGGTGTACAAGCATGAATACAAAATATTTTGGATTGAACTGCTATTATAGCCATGCTCCTGTAGAACAACTTACATGCATCAATTGGATCCTCAATTAATGTGTTATATTGGATCCTTAATTACTAATATTTGAAAATATTAGTTTGTTATATATAGATATATATATATATATATATATAGAGAGAGAGAGAGAGAGAGAGAGAGAGAGAGAGTATGTGTGTTCATGTCAAATATAATGTTTTTTATATTTGTTTTATGATATTGTTTTTAAAATATTTGATATTGATGTTGAATAGAGTTTTATGTAATGTCAAGTAAAGTTCAATGTAGAAAGTGATTGTATAGAATATGTTCAGTTAAGGTAAAGGAAAGTTAGCACAATGGATGTGGAATATACCATTAGGACTCGACTCTTTTTCAATGAATTATTTCACATTTTTTAAACGTGTTTAAAATTTTCTTAATACATTTTTCCCATGAATGAATACTATTTTTTTGTTGGAGTTTGTTCTTAGCGAAAATCAAATGTTTGTTCACATCTTGTCTCAATAAATAAAATACAATGAAATGTAGGGACGTCCATCTATGAAATGTAATGCCCCCCCCTGAAACTATGTTTTTATTTTGTTTATTATTATTAAAAAATGTTGACTATCTATGATTAATAAATTATTGTTGATAATGAATCTGCCAAAGAGTTCGGGGAGGACCATCTAATAAATTTACCCTTGGGGGTTAATGACAATGAGAAAAAGGAAAAAATAGATGCAACGAATAAGGTGGAAGAAGCCAGGTTAAAAGAGGAAACATGCAGGAGATAGTATAGGACAGAAACAAGCTAACATTAGGGGACTGGAATAAAGTAAGTGTCAGGAGTGCAGAATCAGTACAGACACATCCCTGAAATGGGGGATACCATTAGCCCTAGGAATTTCAGTGAGGAAGGGGAGAGGGCTAATGAGGAAATACCTAGGCCAAAAAAAAAAGGGGGATCCAAGAAAAAAATTAAACACAAAAAGAGCATATGGTGTAGGAAGGACGCTGCCGAGTATGCTAGGGAGAAAAGGACTCTTGTTGTGAGAGTATCTGTTGTTGGGCATGATGGCCTGTTGACAGACTAAAAGGTTGAAGTTGAAATTAGCGGTCCTTACTATTATCTTGCAAGGTTTGGCTTGGGGGTGACTAGGAGGGCAAAGGAGCAGATCGTAGTCTACGGTTGGGTGTAATGTGGCTGCTTCCACCGTAGTTCGGTACACTATGATTATAGGTTTTAAAATATGAGTTTGTTTGATCAATTATGTATGTTGCAACTTGAATTGTTTTCCTTACGAATTATTTCATTAACTAAATTGTTTTCCTTATGAATTAATCATTATTTGTATGTGAAATTTCATGGGCATAAGCTGCAAGCAAAAAACTTATCTCTTCCACTCAGATGCTCTTGGCTAAGAAGCGGATTTTAAATATACATGCATAATCGTGTAGCTAGCATTCTATTCCTTTTACACCTTGGAATTATTATTCTGATGATTTGTTTGATGCAGCATTGAAATTTAATGTGCAGAGAATGAATGATCTTAGATCTAGTTATTGCATATAAAAGTATCAGATCCGATTCGATTTTCTATGTATGACCTTGTGATTTCCTATGATTCTGCATTCAATGTTTCGTATTATGGCTGCTATAGATCACCTCTAGATCTGTAAACGATGTGATTATCAACACTTCCAATATATCTATTTTTATAGAACAAGACTCAGATCTGAAAACGATATACCTAGTGCAGTGTTGGTTGGATATGTTGGTAGTATTTAGGGTTCTAGTATAAATATCAACGCTTTCCTTTATTATTATTATTTTTTTCTTCTACTCGTATAGGCAGTTTTAAAAGGAATGATCGAAAGGATCCTTATAAAGACGAGCCACCTATGCTGAGTAAACAAAAAAGACACACAACACCAAAACGTGAAGGATGAGGCTCTGCCTTTAAATGCATGACCTTGTCTTCAACTCATAACCCTAACCCTTTTCTCCCAATCTGGAAATTTTTTGGGCCTTAAAAAAAATTCCACGAAGCCTCAGAAATTTCAGCTTGTTGTGGGGGTTTCCTACCTGAGGTTAAACGATTGAAACAAGGTATATATTTTTTTTATGCAGAGAAAAACAAGGTAGCCCCTTGTGCTGCATGTAACCCCCTCATCTCACACCTGAGCTCTGAGTTAGGGTTTAACTCCAAGCTGGGAAAAACATAGGGTCAGGTTACCCCTCTCAGCCACTGTCGAAACCAGGGTAACATAGGGGTGAAACAAGGGCTTCAATAAGACCTTTTGAATAGTACCCTATCGAATTTTGCAAGGAGGCATCCCTTCCTGACCTGGTAAGGTAAAGGGTTCGAAGGGTTGGCAAGACCCCGAGCATTATTCGGACCTGAGAAGGGTAAACTTTTGTAAAGATCTACACTTTTATTTTTAAACTTTAAAGACTACTTCGCTAAACAAAATAAGTATGCAACCAAAAAAAAGGGGATTAAGAGTTTCGGTTCAAAACGTTAACCATTTCTTTTACAAACAAGCCTTTAACTTTAGTATGAAGTTCTAGGATTTTAGTAGGGCTATCATTTTCACACCCAGTATTGCAGTTTAAGACAAATAAAAAAGAAAAGTCTATTACAGTCTGTCAAGGAAAAAAAAATGACAGTCCAAAATTATTACAAACATGAAATTCGTAAAATACTGTAATGTTATGACAGTGAGGCTCCATGCCGTGGCTATCCAGGTTACCATTACATTTTTGAGAAAACCATCAAACCACTACTACTTCAACCCCTGGAACCCTCGATTCCCCATACTAGCGCCTTTTACGAAACCCCTTCCTAACTTTGCGAAGCCCCACAGCCAATAGATTTTTAGCTCAAGGTTGATAAAACTGCTTACCAGGAGAGGGTCCTTGCGCCCGACCGACAAACCACGCGCTTGGAACCTGCAACCAAGTGACAAGGGTCACTTTCCCTCAGTGGAATGGTAAATCTTAAAAACCCCAAAAGAAAGAGAATTATACAGCTAAGGCAAAGAAGTTTATACCTGTTGCGAATAACCGATTTGGATGTAGATCACCAGCCTCACCTAGCACGAAGGGACTCGAAGAAGTTCTGCTACAGGCAGGGTAAGTGCTGTTTCCCAACGTCGGTTCCTCCTGTGAACTGAACTCCGAACCCTCGCTGGTTCTGGCTCGAAAAATCCCAGGCACCAACTTACCAAACCCTGATTGTGCCACTGAACTGATGGAGCCTTCAAGATGACTCTTTACTGACCTAAAGTCCGCGAGTACAAAATATTTAAAGATCATATTAATGACGAATGGACAGATGGGGCTTCTCGCAGTTGGAAACTCAACGAGACCCACGTGACTATGGGGACCATCACAACCCGCGTTGGGCGTGTAAGTACTCCAAGGTGGCAGTTGCAAGGTCAACCAAGGACACGTGGAACCCCCTATTATTTCCCCCATTTTCAATTTGTGGAGTTTGGATTGGCTATTACCCATAACAAATTTCAACTTAACCGTAAGCCTTGATTAGAGTTGAAGCTTGATCTTAGCACCACAGGTTAGCGTTTACACCTTTGCAGACCTTGGTTAAGAATGTTCAAGCCCCTCCTTTGGAAGTCAACCTGCAAGGGTTTCCGATACATAAGGACCATACAAATTAAAAAGATTTTTATTCTAGGTATCGTTATGTTGTTGTTTCTAAGCATTCTAAGCAAGCAGTGTGCTATTTTACCTAGGCACGCCCTTTCGAACCTTCTTGCACATGTGACAAGAAGAGGATGGTTAGCCAAAGCCAAGTAAGAAAACTTTATCAACTATGAGGTCTTTTCTGCTGACAAATCGGACCCATAAGAAAAGTATTCTGGAAAAAAAATTACATCAAACTTAACTCATAACCCTTAGAGGCATGTTTTCATAGTTTTGTTTGTCAAGTTAAACGTGGTGTAACTTCAGAAAGGGGCTAGATAGTAAGACTCGATGTACTTTGGACAAATCACCTATGCCTTGAATGAATCTTTACTTTTAGAGAATGAAGAAAGCTTGAAATGTTAAAATACTTGTTGAAAACAAAAACGAAAAAAATTGGGGTAGTTTACATATGGTATCAGAGTGCAGGTTCAGCCCTATGGCCTATTGGGTACACCTCGTTTTCTTTTGTTTAAATGTAGAAATATATATATACAGTTTAAATAGCACTCTAACAAAATATCGGACTATTGTGTTGCATACTTGTGAATTTTTGGTGATTTACATGAATTATCATGGCCTCTCCAATTGAGAATGTGGACCAACCTGAAAACCCTGAATAGGCACCACCAGCCACGCAACCAGCAGTGGAACATTTTGAAGCCAGTCAAGTGCTAGAAACTATGAGGCATCTAATCATTGAAATACAAAGCTATAAAGTGGATAACGAATAGCTAAAGAAAGCATAGGAAAAGCAATAGGAGATCAATGAAATCTTACTACAAAGTTTGCATGAAAGAAATAACGACAAGAAACCACGAACCGAGACCAAAAGGGGCCCCGAAAGGGAAGAAAGTGCAGAAAGAAAGAGTAGCTCCTCTAATGAGACCCAAAATTCCGAAAATCAAGTCAAGACTGGCGGAAAGAGAAAGGTCGATCATCTGGAAGGTGAATTCAAGAAAATCAAACCCACTAGTTTCGATGGGGAATCTAAGACAAGGGAGGAAGCAAAGGCATGGTTTCTAGACATTAAGAAATATTTCCAAATTTACAACTATTCCAGCAACATGAAAGTTTGAATGGCAATTTATAATCTTAAAGGAAAAGCTAGCATTTGGTGGCAGGATCTCAAAATCTCGTACGGACTCAAGGAGAAGAATCTAGAATGGGTTGAGTTCAAAAGGTTGTTCAAGAAACAATACCTGTCTGAGAGTTACTATGAAAGGAAAACCAAAGAGTTTTATGAGTTAAGACTTGGCCAAATGACCATGGAGGAGCTCATTAACAATTTTTTGGATTTGTTGCGGTCCATACCTTATATTAAAGAAGAAAAAGTGAAGGTGCAGAGGTTCCTAAGCTGATTTCCATAGGATTATAAGGACAGGATTGAATTTGACAACCCAAAAACCTTGGATGAGGTGCTGAGGAAAGCCAGGCTGTGTTTTGAGCAGTACAAACAGTGGAATGATTCATCAAGAATGTGGAAGGACAAGAAACTAGATAGGTTCAGTCAGCAAAGGAAGGGATTTAGACCACTGCCATTCAGAAGTACCCCAAGGAATTTCCAAGGAAGCCATTACAACAAAAATGGACAACCCCTGCCAAGGGGTGTTAAGCCGACCAGTCTAGGCATAAAAGGGGCTGATGGGGATCCCAGAGAACCTTTGAACTGTGGGGAATGTGGAGAACCCCATATGAAAAGACATTGTCCATGCCTAAATGGGGAAAACCAGGTCTTACACAACGTTCAAGAAGCATCTACGGTTGGTGAAATTGGCAAGAATTTCCACAGAATTAATGTGGCCTTGGAGGATCGGCAAGACGACCATCAATCTGCTATAGTGGAAATCAAAGGTACTATTTCAAATCACACCATTTCTATATTAATTGATCCAGGAGCTACATTAAGCTACATTTCTCCAAGGATGGTGGAGCTCTGCCAAGTCACTAGGGTAAGGCATACAAAACCGTGGTTGGTCCAGATGGACACAAGGGCAAGAAGGAAGGTAACAGATTTCATTGCTGACTATGAGGTTAAATTGCAGGACCATAAAACCAAGATTGACCTAAATGTTTTGCCCTTATGATCATATGACATGATAATTGGCATGGACTGGCTAGAAAGAAATAAGGTAGTGCTAAACTATTTTTCAAAAACCTTTACCTACATTGCTGAAGACCAAGTCCTTCAGATGGTAAGGGGGTTGCCCAAACCTGTCTCAGTTAGACAAATTTATGCTATGCAACTAAAGAAATGCCTGAGAAAGGGTTGTAAACTCATGCAGTTAGGGTTGCTGACATTCTCCTAAATGAAAACTAGACCCCTCTAAAACAGCACCCGGTTCTAGAAGAGTTCCCTCATGTATTTCCTGAGGAAATACTGTGACTACCTCCTCAACGGGAGATTGACTTCTCCATTGAGCTATTGTTCGGGTACACAGGGTACTCCCAAAAGATCGAACACCTCCAGAAACAGCTTCACACAAATAGATCACAGATCAACACACCGATGTTTGTCACGTGGTTAAAACCCTCGAGAGGGAAACAGTCCACAGCCCTAGCCAAATAGCTGCTTGGAGCAATTTATTATGCAAAAGAAAGAAAGTTACATGAGCTTCTCATAATCGATCAACTAGGCAAGGACCCTCTATGCTCTTTAAATAGAGATCATAGGCCAATCGTGTGTTAAGCCATGGATTAATGGTAGGTATGATCTAAGAGAAGTTGAACCATCGAATCACTCTATGTCTATAACATATCATGACTGTTGGATTAGAATATTTACAAATGCATACTAAAGAAACACACTTTTACCTAACGGATATATTACACAAGTTGATCTTAACTAACTCCTAAGTGTCTAAATATCCTAACATGCCCCCTTAAGAACAACTTGGGATAGGATTGAAGGATTTACAAAAGTGACACTATTAGGACAAGGAAGGAGGAATTAGAGCCTATCCCCCCTTCAGGACACATTCCTGAACTCCTAACATAGACCGAAGTTTAGAAAACTTCGCTAGTGTAAGAGACGTGGTGAAGATGTCTACAACTTGATCATCTGTAGGGCAATAGAGAACTTCAATAACACGATCATGAACACCATTTCTGATGAAGTGCATGTGTAGCTCAATGTGTTTGTTGCGCTGATGTAGAATTGGATCTTTGGCAAGCTTGATGGCACTTTGATTGTCGCACCAAAGTGGAGTATGCTGCTGCTAGTCGAATCCAAACTCTGAAAGGATCTGTCGAAGCCATAAAGCTTCCTCACTGGCAATAACTGCGGCTCAATATTCTGCTTCTGCTGAAGAAAGAGCAAGATCTTGTTGTTTCTTACAAGCCCAAGTGACAGGTCTAGATCCCAAACTGAAAACATAACCTGCAGTACAATTTCGATCATTAGGATCGTCGGCCCAATCTGAATCAGTGAAACCCACCAACAAAGGTTTCCCCCCTATATTGTAATGAATCCCAAACTAAATTGTACCTCGAATATATCGAAGTATTCTTTTTGTTGCTTTCTAGTGACTTCCATGAGGAGTTTGCATATAATGGGAAACATGACCAACGGCAAAGGAAAGGTCAAGACGAGAATGATTCAAGTATAAAAGAATACCAACAAGTTGACGATACAAGGTGGCATCTACTTCAGGGGAAGTACAAGTGGCAGAAAGTTTGACTCCAGACTTGAAGGGAGAAGGGGATGGTTTACAATCTTCCATGTGGAAGTGACGAAGAAGGTCACAAGCATACTTAGACTGGGAAAGAAAGATTCCTTCTTTGGTTTGCAAGACTTGGAGACCAAGAAAATAATGCAAATGTCCTAAGTCTGACATTTCAAAATTTTTCTTAAGACTAGATTTCACTTGGGTTATAAGTTTAGGGTCACTACCAGTAAGGATAAGATCATCAACATAAAGAACGAGTATGATGAGATGGTTTCCTATTTTCTTGGTGTAGACATTGGGGTCAGAATGGCATCTAGAAAAACCAGTGTCAAGGGGAAAGCTATCCATTTTGACATACCAAGCTCTAGGAGCTTGCTTAAGGCCATATAAGTATTTCTTAAGGAGACAAACAAGGCTAGAGTTATTCTGAACATATCCAGTAGGTTGTTCCATATAAATTCCCTCATGTAAATCACCATGTAAGAAGGCAGACTTGACATTCATTTGATGGACTTCCCAGTTATGTAAGGCTGCAAGGGAAAGAACAAAGTGGGTGGAGTTCATTTTTTCTACAGGGGAAAAGGTTTCATTGTAGTCAATCCCTTCAACTTGGGAAAAACCTTTGGAAACTAACCTTGTCTTAAGTCTTTCAACACTTCCATCCAATGCATATTTAGTTATATAGACCCATTTACATCTGACAAGTTTTCTTTCTTTTGGAAGAGGAACAAGATCCCAAGTATCGTTCACCATTAAGGAATGATATTGTTCATCCATAGGTGCATCCCAATCTGGATTTCCTGAAGCTTCTGTAAAAGTTTCTGGATCATGATTCTCGAAAACTTGAGCAAAAAGAGAAGAGGCTCACTGAAACTGAGAACGTATTCGACGTTGATCTCTAGGATCACTGGCAAGATCACCAGCTGCTTCACATGTTGAACGGACCCATCGAGAAAGTATTGGTGCTGGTGCAATTGAAGGAACATGAGCAGGCGGAGGTGGATTTTCATCCTCACTGTCATCATCAGAAACTGGAGTTGGAAACTTGTCAAGGAAGCTGGAAGAAGAGGAAGAAGAAGGCACAATCACCGAATCAGGCTCGCGGGACAAAGATGGCACACCCGCCAAGTTAGGCTCACAGGCCAAGATATTTTCATCAAATTTAACATCTCTTCTAATGATCATATCATGGGAATGTGGCTGAAGAAGTCTATAACCTTTTACATCTTTAGAATATCCAACAAATATGCACGTTTCACTTTTAGGCTGCAATGCTTTCCGTTTTCATCTGAAATGTGAGCCCATGCTTCACAACCAAACACATGAAAGTGACTTACATCTGGTTTAATTTTACTCCATGCTTCTTCCGGTGTTAAACCCTGTAAAACTTTAGTGTGTGTGCAATTAACTATGTAATTTGCACAATTTATGGCCTCAGCCCAATATTGAAGACTTAGTCCTTTAGATTGGATCATACAATTAGCCATTTCTTTTAAAGTGCGGTTCTTCCATTCAGCTACACCATTTTGTTGTGGTGTATATGGAACAGTGTGATGTTGTTGGATTCCTTGTTCAGTGCAAAAGGTAGTGAACTTGTTGTTAACATATTCTCCTCCATTGTCAGATCTTAACTTAATAATTTGATGACCAGATTGTTTTTCAACAAGGGCCTTGTAGGCCAAGAACATGTTAAATACTTCGCTCTTAAGTTTTAGGAAGTAAACTCAAGTGCATATGGAGTAGTCATCAATGAAGGTTAAGAAATATTTGAAACCAGAAAAGGAAGCAGATGGAAGAGGGCCACACAAGTCACTATGCACAAGCTCCAAGGGAACTGAGGCGTGCCAAGAGGCACGTTTGTCAAAACTGTCCCGATGATGTTTTCTGAGTACATAACCGGAACAAACATCATCCTTGCAAGATACCAGTGGAAGACCAGTCACCATATTGTCTTTACATAGTTGTTCCAATGAGCGATAATTTAAGTGACCAAATCGCTCATGCCAAAGTTTGCTCAAGTTATCACTATGAGCAACAAAAACTGAAGGAAAAGGTGATGACCCAAAGTTGTTAAATTTGTACAACCTAGTAATATCATCAACAGTTCTAGTAGCAAGGATATTTTGAGGATTTTTAAAATCCTTGATTACAACTTGGTGAGGTGTAAACGTCACAGTTTTACCTTCACCTGAATGAGTAATTTGATAGACTGATAACAAATTGCAAGAAATTTTTGGAACACATAGTACATCACCAAAATGACCATTTTCTACTGGAACTGTTCTAGATCCTACAACACTTAGATATCTATCATCACCAACAAATATTTGTTTGGTGTTACATTCATGCATAGTAGAAAAGATTGCTTTATCCTTAGCCATATGATAAGATGCTCCAGAATCAATGAGCCATTCAATTGAAGTAGAGGAAGAAGATGCAGTATAAGAGTAACCAGAACCACAAAGTGCATGTCCATGAGAGGTAGATTCTGAAGACGAATCTAGACTGATATGGTGCTTCTTCATTGTTGCTTCCAAGGCTGCCATCTTCTTAAAACACTTAGATTCATCACGATTATCTTTCCCACAAAAATTGCAATGACGCTCAGTCTTATTTCCTTTTTGCTTGGATCCTTTGCCATTTTTTAAAGAAGGAGTTGACTGAGAGGGTTTGAGACCCTTATTGTTTGGCTTATTATTGCGAAAATTATGTTTCTTGGGAGGCTTGGAATTTTCTTTCTGTTGGGACAATAAGGCTTTCCCAGATGTATCTGCATTGTTAATTATTCCAAGATGAATGAGCTTATCTTGCTCTCTAATTAAGGAATCACAAAAGGATTCAAGGCTAGGCTCTTGATAGCTATCTGTAGTTAAGGATTCTTTCATGGAGTAGAATGTAGATACAAAAATAGAATATGCAGGTCCAAGTTTGGAAAGAATATGATAAATATATTGTTTGTCTTCTTTCTTAATCTTGCATTCTACACATAATAGTCTAAGG
>LPNX010975713.1:385735-452968 GCA_001517045.1 Pseudotsuga menziesii | reverse complement strand
AATCACAAAAAAAAAAACAAAAAAAAAAAAAAACAAAAAAAAATTTCCACACAATGGGGTTAGATCTTGGTTAGCTTACCCGAAAAGTCTACGTTTCCAAGTTTTCTCGTTGTTTCTGATTTGCCGTGATAAGGTGCACGACAAAGAGCATACGTAGCCAAGAAGACAAGAAAAAAAAACTTTCCCTTACTGTTTCTTATTCGCCGCGATCGCGCAAGGTGCACGGAAAAGAGAATACGCAGTCAGGGAAAACAACAGTTCGAGATTAAAACATAAAAGATATAATAATAAACTAATAAAATATGAGAGATTTAAAAAAAACAAATCCGTCACTGTAACATTACACCTTCAGATTTGCCGAAATGGGTGTTTTTGGAGCAAACGAAAATGGTTTTCGGTGAAACGAAAACTATTTCCCAACAGAAACAGTGCTCCAGATGCAATGGAATAGCTCCCACAGGCTACAAATGCACAGAAAATCTAGAACCAGAAACCCTTTCACATTTTCAACAACACCGGTTCCAGATCTTGATCAAAACCGAAAGCAGTTCTTCATAAAAAGCTCTGATACCATGTTTGGGTACACAAGGTACTCCTGAAAGACCGAACACCTTCAGAAACCACTTCACACAAATAGATCATAGATCAACACACTGATGTTTGTCACGTGTTTAAAACCCTCGAGAGGGAAACAGTCCACGTCCCCAGCCAAATAGCTACTTGGAGCAATTTATTATGCAAAAGAAAGAAAGTTATATGAGATTCTTATAATCGATCAACTAGCCAAGGACCCTCTATGCTCTTTAAATAGAGATCATAGACCAATCGGGTGTTAAGCCACAGATAAATGGTAGGTATGATCTAAGAGAAGTTGAACCGTCGGATCACTCTATGTCTAGAACATATCGTGACCATTGGATTAGAATATTTACAAATGCATACTAATGCATACTAAAGAAACATATTTTTACCTAACGGATATATTACACAAGTTGATCTTAACTAACTTCTAAGTGTCTAAATATCCTAACAACTACCACCCGGATCTGCACCCGTGTCAAAGGTACCTTATCGGATGAGTATTCCAGAGTTGACTAAACTGAAAATTCAATTGCAATAACTATTAGAGAAAGGATATATAATCCCTAGTGTGTCTCCCTAGGGTGCATCGGTCTTGTTCGTTAAAAAAAGGGATGGGATCTTAAGACTCTGTATTGACTACCGACATTTAAACAAGGTAACCATAAAGAATAAGTATCCCCTACCGAGAATCAATGACTTGTTCGATCAAGTAGGGGAGGCAAGAGTCTTCTCCAAGATGGATTTATGATCTGGATATCACCAGATTCGAATAAAGAGTGAAGACATAAACAAGACTGCCTTCAGGACCCGCTATGGGCACTATGAAATCTTAGTTATTCCCTTCGGTTTACCTAATGCCCCTGCCACGTTTATGTGCCTAATGAATGGAATTTTTAACAAATATCTAGATCAATTTGTACTGATCTTCATCGATGATATCCCAATTTACTCTAAAACCGAAGAAGAACATCAACTTCATTTAAGGACAATATTGCAAACCTTGAGGGAGCACCAACTATATGCCAAGTTGGAAAAGTGTGAATTCTTCAAGACTGAAATCCAATACCTGGGTCATGTTATATCCAAGGATGGGATTGCGGTAGATACAAAGAAAGTAAAGGCCATATCCGATTGGCCAGTATCCAAGGACGTAACCAACATACGGTCATTTATGGGACTTACCGGCTATTATCGAACATTTATTGGAGGATTCTCCAAAATTGCTTACCCCATTACCTCCTTACAAAATAAGGGGGTAAAGTTTGTTTGGTCATCAAGGTGCCAAGAAAGCTTCGATAAACTTAAAGAGTTACTAACCACGACCCCTGTCCTAAAGGTGGCCGACCCCCTTAAAAACTACATAGTTTGTATAGATGCCAGCTTAGAAGGAGTAGGAGGGGTTTTGTCCCAAGCAGGACACGTGGTTTGTTATGAGTCCCGCAAGTTGAAAAACCATGAATGTAAATACGTGTTCCATGACTTAGAACTAGCAGCCGTGGTGCACGCTCTAAAAATCTGGCGACACTATTTACTGGGAAAGAAATTCCTGTTACTGACTGATAACACCTGTGTGAAAAATTGTTTACGCAGTCTGGTCTGAATGCCCAACAAGCAAGATGGATGGGCTTCCTTATTGAGTTCAACTTCGAGGTAAGGCATATAAAAGGTAAGGAAAACAAGGTTGCGAACGCACTGAGTCGGAGGACTCATGGGATTAGTGAGGTAACCTTGAGCCAGCCTAAGAGTGACCTCTTGGACAAGGTCAGGGAAACAAGCACTCAGGACACCGACTGCAATAAACTACTCAGTAAAATACAAAATAACGAGATAAATTTAGACGGGGAAGATTTTAGGGTTGACCAAAAGGGCTTTATTTGGTTTAAGGATAGGTTGTACATACCTAATAATTTGGAAATCAAGCTGTTATTTTAAACGAGATGCACAAACCTCCATTTGCAGGACATCAAGGTTACCAAAAGATGGTAACTGCCCTGAGGAAGCAGTTCTTTTTGCCTGGTTTAAAATCTGATGTAGTTGAGTATCTGTCAAAATTCTTAGAATTCCAGCAAGTTAAGACGGAGCATGGACATCCGACTGGCTTATTACGGCCTCTACCAATACCCAAGTGGAAATGGGAGATCATATCCCTGGATTTCATCATAGGTTTACCGAAAACATAGAAACAACATGATTCTATCATGGTGGTAGTGGGCAAGTTAACCAAATCTGCACATTTCATTCCGGTAAAATCAACACATAAGGCGGCTGATATCACAGAAATATTTCTAAAAGAGATATTCCGATTGCATGGTGTACCAAAAATGGTAATATTAGATAGGGATGTAAAATTTACATCAAATTTATGGAAATCTTTATTTGCAGATTTAGAAACCAGGATCAAATTTAGCACTAGTTACCACCCAGAAACAGATGGGAAGATAGAACGTACCAACCAGACCATCGAAAACATGCTAAGAATGTATGTTATGAAAAGACCCACTAAGTGGGAAAGCTATTTGCACCTGGTGGAGTTCACTTATAATAACGGGTATCAGGTCTCAGCTAAAATGAGTCCATTTGAGATCTTATATGGAAAGAAATGCAATACCCCTGTTAGTTGGGATAATTTTGTGGATCGTGTACTAAACAAACCTGAGCTGTTACAGGAGATGGAACAAACAGTTCTTGAAGTACAGAAGAATCTAAAAGCGACTCAAGATCGACAAAAGTGCTACGCAGACTTAAAAAGAAAACATAGGGAGTTTTGTGTTGGCGACCATGTGTACATACGGGTCAAACCTAAGAAGAGTTCCCTCAAGCTGGGGAGCTGCAAGAAACTAGCTCCAAGGTTCTGTGGACCCTTCCAAGTCCTAGAAAGAATTGGGCCTGTAGCTTACAAATTGGCCTTGTCTGCTCATTTAAAGATTCATAACATTTTTCACGTTTCATTGTTAAAGAAATATGTATATGACTCTACTCACATTATCAATTGGAATGTGGTACAGGTGGAACCTGCATGCATTCTGGATAGGAAAGAAACAGTACTTTGGAACCGAGTCATCGCTCCGGTAAAATTGCAATGGAAGCACTTTAGCCCTGAGGAGGCAACTTGGGAGCTAGAGGAAGAAATGCGAATAAAGTACCGTAGCTTGTTTATCGATCCAATGGGAGAGGATCAACACTGAGGACATTGTTCAAAATAAGGGAGTGTGGATGTAATGCCCCCCCCCAAACTATGTTTTTATTTTTCTTATTATTATTAAAAAATGTTGACTATCTATGTTTAATAAATTATGGCTGATAATGAATCTGCCAAAGAGTCCAGGGAGGACCATGTAATAAATTTACCCTTGAGGATTAATGACAATGAGAAAAAGGACAAAATAGATGCAGTGAATAAGGTGGAAGTAGACATGTTAAAAGAGGAAACCTACAGGAGACAGTATAGGATAGAGACCAGCTAACTTCAGGGGACTGGAATAAAGTAAGTGTCAGGAATGCAGAATCAGCACAGACACATCCCTGAAATGGGGGATACCATTAGCCCTGAGAATTCTGGTGAGTAAGGGGAGAGGGCTAATGAGGAAATACCTAGGAAAAACAAAACAAAAAAGGGATCCAAGAAAAAAATTAAACACAAAAAGAGCATATGGTGTAGGCAGGACACTGCCGAGTATGTTGGGGAGAAAAGGACTCTTGTTGTGAGAGTGCCTGCTGTTGGGCATGATGGTATGTTGACAGACTAAAAGGTTGAAGTTGAAGTTAGCGGTCCTTACTGTTGTCTTTCGAGGTTTGGATCGAGGGTGACTAGGAGGGCAAAGGAGCTTATCCTAGTCTACGGTTGGGTGGAATGTGGCTACTTCCACCGTAGTTCGGTACACTCTGATTACAGGTTTTAAAATATGAGTTTGTTTGATTGATTATGTATGATGAAACCTAAATTGGTGTCCTTATGAATTATTTCATTAACTGAATTGTTTTCCTTATGAATTATTCTTTATCTGTATGTGAAGTTTCATGGGCATAAGCTACAAGCAAAAAACTCATCTCTTCCATTCAGATGCTCTTGGCTAAGAAGCGGATTTTAAATATACATGCATAATCCTGTAGCTAGCATTCTATCCTTTTACGCCTTGGCATTATTATTCTAATGATTTGTTTGATGCAACATTGAAATTTAACGCGCAGAGAATGAATGATCTTAGATCTAGTTATTGAGTATAAAAGTATCAGATTCGATCCGATTTTCTATGTATGACCTCGTGGTTTCCTGCGATTCTACATTCAATGTTTCATATTATCGCTGCTATAGATCACCTCTAGATCTGTAAACGACGTGATTATCAACACTTCCAATCTATCTATTGTTATAGAACAAGACTCAGATCTGAAAACGATATACCTATCGCAGTGTTGGTTGGATATGTTGGTAGTATTTAGGGTTCTAGTATAAATATCAATGCTTTCCTTTATTATTATTATTATTTTTCTTCTGCTCGTATAGGCAATTTTAAATGGAATGATCGGAAGGATCCTTATAAAGACGAGCCACCTATGCTGAGTAAACAGAAAAGACACACGACACCAAAACATGAAGGACCAGGCTCTGCCTTTAAATGCATGACCTTGTCTTCAACTCGTAACCCTAACCCTTTTCTCCCAAGCTGTAAATTTTTTGGGCCTTAAAACGAATTCCACGAAGCCTCAAAAATTTTGGCCTATTGTGGGGGTTTCCTACCTGAGGTTAAACTGTCGAAACAAGGTATTTTTATTTTATGCAAAGAAAAATAGCGTAGTCCCTTGTGTTGCACGTACCCCCTCATCTCACACCCAAGCTCTGAGTCGGGGTTTAACTCCAGGCTGGGAAAAACATAGGGTCAGGTTACCCCTCTCAACCGCTGTGGAAACTAGGGTCACGCAGGGGTGAAACAAGGGCTTCGAGAAGACCTTTTGAACAGTACCCTATCGAAGTTCGCAAGGAGGCATCCCTTCCCAACCTGGTAAGGTAAAGGGTTCGAAGGGTTGGCAAGACCCCGGGCGTTATTCGGACCTTGGAAGGGTAAACTTTTGTAAAGATCTACACTTTTATTTTTAAACTTTAAAGACTACTTCGCTAAACAAACTAAGTATGCAACAAAAAAAAAGGGGATTAAGAGTTTCAATTCAAAACGTTAACCATTTCTTTTACAAACAAGCATTTAACTTCAGTATGAAGTTCTAGGATTTTAGTAGGGCTATAATTTTCACACCCAGTATCACAGTTTAAGACAAATACAAAAGAAAACTCTATTACAGTCCCTCAAGGGAAAAAAAAAATTGACAGTCCAAAATTATTACAAACAGGAAATTCATAAAATACCATAATGTTATGACAGTGAGTTGCCACGCCGTGGCTATCTAGGTTACCATTACATTTTTTAGAACACCATCAAACCATTTCTACTTCAACCCCTGGAACCCTCGGTTCCCCATATTAGTGCCTTTTACGAATCCCATTCCTAACTTTGCGAAGCCCCACAGCCAATAGAGTTTTAGCTCAAGGTTGATAAAACTGCTTGCCAAGAGAGGGTCCCTGCGCCCGACCAACAGACCACATTCTTGGAACCTGCAACCAAGTGACAAGGGTCACTTTCCCTCAGTGGAATGGTAAATCTTAAAAACCCCAAAAGAAAGAGAATTATACAGCTAAGGAAAAAAAGTTTATACCTGTTGTGGATAGCCGATTTGGATGTAGATCACCAGCCTCACCTAGCACGAAGGGACTCGAAGCAGTTCCGCTACAGGCAGGGTAAGGGTAGTTTCCCAATGTGGGTTCCTTTTGTGAACTGAACTCCGAACCCTCACTTGTTCTGGCTCTAAAGAGCCCAAGCACCAACTTACCAAACCCTGATTGTGCCACTGAACTGATGGAGCCTTCGAGATGACTCTTTACTAACCCAAAGGCCGCGAGTACAAAAGCTTTAAAGGTCATATTAATGACGAATGGAAAGCCGGGGCTTCTGGCAGTTGGAAACTCAACGAGACCCACATGACTATGGGGACCATCACAACCCGCGCTAGGTGTGTAAGTACTCCAAGGTCGCAGTTGCAAGGTCAACCAAGGACACGTAGAACCCCCTGTTATTGCCCCCATTTTCAATTCGTTGAGTCCGGATTGGTTATTACCCGTGGAAAATGTCAACTTAAACGTAAGCCTTGATCAGAGTTGAATCTTGATCTTAGCACCACAGGTTAGCATTTACACCCTTGCAGACCTTAGTTAAGAATTTTCGAGCCCCTCCTTTGGAAGTCATCCTACAAGGGTTGCCGATACATAAGGACCATACAAATTAAAAATATTTTTATGCTAGGTAGCGTTATGTTGTTGTATCTAAGCATTCTAAGCAAGGAGTGTGGAGTTTTACCTAGGCACGCCCTTTTGAACCTTCTTGCACCTGTCACAGCAAGAGGATGGTTAACCGAAGCCAAGTAAGAAAACTTTATCAACTATGAGGTCTTTTCTGCCGGAAAATTGGACCCATAAGCAAAGTATTCCAGAAAAAGAAATTACATCAAACTTAATTGATAACCCTTAGAGGCATGTTTTCCTAGTTTTGTTTGTCAATTTACATGTGGTGTAACTTCAGAAAGGGGCTAGATAGTAAGACTCGATGTACTTTGGACAAATCACCTATGCCTTGAATGAATCTTTACTTTTCGAGAATGAAGAAAGCTTGAAATGTTAAAATACTTGTTGAAAAAAAGAAAAAAAATTGGGGTAGTTTACATGAAAGGGTTTCAATTTTTCAGTTTTATGGATTTTAATTTATTAATATTATAGAAAACATCAGCTCTGTATGGCTATACTTGTATTAACATGATATAAAATTGGTAGATTGACAGGGTATGGTGCAAATCATTTGCAATTCTCATATTTTCTAAGCATTGCATTGATTATTGGACTATCAGTATTTTACATTCTTCGTTACATCAATCTCTTTATTGGGTTTCCTTTTACATAGTTTTCCTTGTTTATTACTATTTTTTTGGGTCTCCCACTATCCAACTCTATAAATTGATTAGTTTCCCGTGCGATCCCGATGGGAACATTATTAACATTATACTATTATTTTATTTAGCATCCTATTCGATTATACTAAGATGCATTAGGGATCTTGTTTGTTACAACTTGATAATATGATATAAAGGGCATATTAAAAATGGGTTGATAAAAATGAATAGCTACAATATATGGTGAAACTAGGGGTTTTCTTAATTGGAAAGGTATATTGGGAGGGGGATTCAACAATACAACTTTAGGAGACATTTTCAAATATTTAGAGAAATTAGGGATATTATTTAATATCCTATGAATGACCATGTTATGTAACAAGTTCACTGAGTGAACCCCCGCCAATAAAGGGAACTCTTTCAAACAATTACATTTACGATCTAGTTAACTAAGCATTTACAAAACTATTTTCATATATTATTAAAAATAAAATTTTTACGGAGTAAAAACCAATACACAGAACATTATAGAGCAAAATGAAATTTTAAGCCAAAACGTAAAACACAGTACTGCATTTTACTTAACGTTGGAAAAAATTTATAATGAGGGATGAAACAAAATACCCCACAAAATCCACGGTCTGCAACAAAAGGGGTTTTATTAGTTTTAACATGTATAAACCCCAACAAAGGCCACAAGCTTGGAACTAGTTTAAAAGACTGCCATCAAAGAAAAAAATCAAGAGTTTACCATTCAAAATCAAAGGACTCCCAAACAAATTTAGAACTAGATAAGGAATGTGGTACTACTTTCCCATCACTTTACATACCGCCAAAGCCGAGGGGTTCCAATATGAAAGTTCTTAGCAGCACTGGTAATTCCGACCACTCTCGACCGGAAACCATCCAAGCCCAATAGCAACGGTCAAATCCCTACAATTTCAAACTATTACAGAAGTTAAACTTTAAAGTATAATGGTTGTGCATGAAGTTTAAATACTTAAAAAAAAAGCAAAGAAAACAAATCACCACAGTTTACAAATCGCGACAAAGAAAAACTGAGGTATTAACTCTGCAAAGTAACCAATAGTAGGATAGAATCAAGCATTATGTGAAGTCTCTGTAACCATTATCATGGCTAACAACACCCAAGATAGTTTAACGTCGGAGCCATGCTGTAGCAGGAGCATTGAGGTTTTGGAGGTCTTGGACATGAAGGGTCGAGAGCCCTCGGCTCCTCATGCATTTGAACAGTAAAATCCTTGGCCTTTTGTTAGGGATTAAAATACCCCTTTAAATCTGGATGGCACCATTCATAAGGGTTCTTGTACTCTTATTTTCACGTTGATATATTTGACCACAAGCCCACTTTCCTATACAAAAAATTTTGGGGTATGTCGAACTATGGCATGAAGATTGTTAAATAGGGTGAAGACTTAATTTTTAAAGATGAACTTTTCATAGCTGTGGTGCTAAGTCACCTTGGAACTCTTTGTTCCTTTAACTCCTTATTTTTTCTAGGATTTTAGGCTTTGGGCTAAACCCTTCTTGTTGAACACGCTGCAGAAAAACAAGTTTAAAACATGCATTAGCGTTTAAAATCTAAGTAAGAATTTTTTTCATGTAACCCTAGCAGTTAAATAGGGTTAGAAAACAAAGGTTTCATGACAAATCTATATAAGCAAAACACATAAATTGTAAAATCTCAACTAACAGGCATAATTTTCTAATAAATGTAAATGAGTATTATCATGCGATGCAAAGGTTGTACTGCAGTAGAATGTCATATAAATTAGTAGTAAATCTTAATTCCAAGTTTCTTTTGCTCAGATGTTTTAAGCATAGGTTAAATCCTAAATTGGTTCTGAAATAAAGGGTTAAGTTATACCAAAGTAGGTTTGTCTTGATGATCTAAATCTTATATATTAATTTTTTTTTACTTATCTAAATCTTATATATTAATTTTTTTTTACTTATGGATTTGGAGAAGTTACGCATTCCTTCTGTATTAAATATCAACATAAAACATTACATGTAGAGCTGAGTGGGCTGCATGTGGTTAAAAAAATGATGCTCTTTGTTAACGCGAGACAGGATTACAATGTTTCAGAAGTTCTTTCTTTTTTCTCTTGTTCCATCTTCAAACTCAATATTTTAAAGTAAAATTTATGTTGTTTATTTGTAAGTTCTCACACCATACACCATGAAAATGTTTTAAAACCATTGAAAAGAACCATGTTTCATTAAGATATTAATTAAAACTCCAAGTTCCAAAACAAATATTTATCTGAACTCCAGCTTAGAAAGAATGAGTTTGTCAACATCTGGCGACTATGGCTAATCTCCTCCAATAACTATGGTATTTTTCTCCCTCCATTGGTGACCTTCTATTTACTTACTAACTCTTGAATGAAAGTGTTACCAACCGTTGAATTCAAGTCTTGGGTGGTACCTTATGTTGATGTGTTTCTCCACTCTCATTTTCACGGGAACTGTTCGATGTCGATATGGGTGAAAGAACAAGATAGGACACAGTCTGGGTCTCATTACCCGAAAACGCTAGAATACGCCAATGGTATGAGTAAAAGAAAAAATCACATGCGTGTCACATTTGTACAAGCAAAATTAGTGTTAAAGCACCTCATATTTTGGTTGTCATTGTCCACGACAAGTAGCACTAATGAGTGGGATTTTGTTCACTTGTTCCATTTTGTGGGACTCTGTATCTCGGTCCCAATAGCCCAAAACAAGACAGGACAAGATCCTTGTCCCAATATCCCAAAACAATAGAAGAGGTGTTGTATGAATGAAAAAAAATCACATCGGTGTCCATGATCATATATTTTTATTATACAAACAAAATGGAGAAAGAATAAACTATATTATTTCAATGTAAAATTATGTATTTTAAAATTTTTTGTTTAGCAGTCATTCATCTCCACAAACCTAAGTGGTTGGCTACATCTATGGTGTTCACCAACCACTTTACTTGTGGTTGTGCTAGTTTCTTTCTTTTTGGGATAATATGTAACTATGCTGGTACAACCTTTTAACTTGTGATTGGTGAACACTGATAGGCTACAAGTTAAGTGCTTAAAACAAGTTATCTATTACTTGTTTTCGATGCGTATTTGTAATCAACCCTTGTCTATGCCTTAGCAATGAGTTTTTTCATTATCCATGCATAGGATACCATTTATCCATGATATTCTTTTTTTATAATTGTTTGTTAAAAGAAAACCATTAAATCAATATGGAGTACACTTGTATCATCCTCTTGCAATCTAGGAAAAGCATACTTGCTAGTCCACCCCAAATTCTGAAATATACATGCCTATCAATGTAAAAATATTTTCAAAATAGATCCATATCATGGTTATGTTTATAATAAAGAAATCTAAGTATTTGGTTCAAAAGAAATTTCTAATTGATTTGCTAATACAATCTCTCAAGCGTATTATTGGACATAACTCTTACAAATGGGTAGGCATTGAGGCCAGTGCATCGCCTTTGTGTTTGTTGAGTAATGAAACCAAGGAAACAATATTTTCATTAAGGCCACACTCGATATATCCCATTTCATACCTTATCATGTTTATTTCTTAATGGAGTGAAATCAACATAGATCCATTTTAAAAGGGATATACCAAGAGGTGAGAGGGATCAAAACTCTCAATCTACAAACCCCTTTTTACTGTGGAAATGATGAGGAAGTGTGTAATGCAATGTTTATGGCTTCAATTTATCTAATTTTCTAGTTTTATTTATATGTCGTTCTAAATATTTTAAATCTAAGTTCAACCAAGATGTTAAATTTTATAATATTTTTTAATTTTTTTTATAAAGGACACATGTCATCTCTAGGATGAGCACGGAAGGAGTTACACATCTCCCCTTGTTGGGTTGTAGTAAGTGCCTCTTTGGCGCAATCAATAGGGATCATATTGAATTATGGAAATTATACCGCTTGTTTGGTTGTCATTTGATGGAGTCATATGAATGGGGGATGCATTTAGTCTGGATCCCTCCCTCCATTTGTCTTGTCGTGAATTAAACCATGTTAATGGGATTGCATTAGGGTTGGTGTTTATTTAAAGTTGAAAATTAAAAATAGAAAATGGTTTTTGGAGTTATAGAGAGTGAGAGAGTGAAAATGGTACTAATCCCAAATAAATATAGATACCTAAGTATGGTGAGGCATTCGACCACATATTATTCGGTAGTTGACATGAAACCTTGTTGTTGAGTCTCAAAATACTTTCATTAAGTGAAATACTTTTATTTTTTTTTAGTTGATCAAGTATCTATGCATCTATGTTGGGTATAAGAAAAGCTGTAATCCCATTCTTTATAGATCATATGGTATCAAATCCTTTGTTCAAGTAAATTTGGTAAGACTTGTAAAGACTATAGAAGAAGTAGAGAAGAACTATTATTAGGAATAGAGAGAAACAGGGCATCACCCATGACAGGAGGTTGTCATGAAAGAAATGCAAAAGAACACTCCTGGGTTAGATTGGACTGGCGAGAGCAAAGTTGAACTACACTCACATACATGTTAGCATAGTTATTGACCACAAAGGGCATATAATCAACCATAGAAGACGAGACTAGCACAAAGGACCTAAAGAGAGAAGAGGTAGAGCTAGAGTGAAAGAGAAAAGTAGAGGAATATGCAAGAGAATGTAGCTTCAACAAACCATATGTACATTTTCCTATGTAGGCCAAGGTAGGCATCACAACTTATGTAGGTAAAGTAGATTCCATGAAGCTGAAAACATGACCACAAAAGATGGAAGTATAATTCAGTGTAGATGAGGTCACAAGAAGAAAAAGAATATCATTTGCTTGATTAACGATTGAAGGTCATGCTCTAGCATGGTGGGAGAGTGATTCATCAAGCAGAGCATTAGATAATGAGATACATATGACTAATTGGGAAGTATTTGTAATGTTCTGTTTTGACCTAACTAAGTGAATTATCATGGCATGTTTGTACTCGCTTATTATTGTAGAACTCCATAAGTTGATGACATTGTGGATTTATGGATGTATTATTTTGCGAAAATTATATGTGTGTGTGTGTGATGTTAAATATGAATTATGTTCATGTTTTGCTTATGTCTCTATCATGCAAATTTAATAGGAGATGGTACATGGATACCGATTTAAATATATGTGGTGAATAAATGATTATGATGTTGGATACATGATACAAAATAATTACAATAGTGTTAGTGTTAATCAAATATGTATGTACATGTCTATGAATGTACGATATTGGACAACATTTTGTTATGGGACTAACGGACATGTTCAGAAGGGCTAAGGGATAGTTTAACCTACAAAATGGAAGTACATCGATGGTATGCGTTTCAAAAGATAAACGGTATGCAAGTGGTGCATTATTGTTCTATATGAGTATTGGTTTACTATCATGATGTGTGGGCAAGTGCGAGGTTACAAGAAACTCAACTACCCAAAAGGGTTATTTGATGATGATGATGATTATTATATTATGATTCTTGTATGGAGTTTATTGGGTTAACTATACATTAATTTATGAATAAAAGTGTATTATATTTAATGTTCATTTTCGCTTAATTAGATGCATTAAATTTAATAGTTATTGGGATTTAGATTGTAAATATATTAATTACAATGTTTGAGAAAGGTTGAATTTATTTATATTAACTTGATTAGATTGTTAGGTAAATCTCAATCAAAAGTAAATGACCTGATATGGCTGTGATTTTTTTTATTAATATTCAATTTTTTTTAATGAAATAGTGTAGTTGAAGTTATTAAGATTGATTTAATTATTGAATAAAATTCAAAGGAATTAAAGGAATGCATATGGATATGCTTGAAAGTGATTATTTGGATTATTTTAAATTGTCTTAGAAATTGGTGCGCTTAAAAATTCAATTAAGTTGAATTGACATGTGGGTAGGAACATAATTGTTTGAAAATTAATTATGGAGGGTAGTGGATCACTCCTCCAAAGGATCCTTAATAAGCATTCAAAGGTATTTGAATATATTCTAATAATTCTTCCACCAGTTCAAGATTTGTACCATGCTATTCACTTAATTCCAAGAAGTGTTCCTTCTAGCATCAAAACTTATGGATAGAAGAATTCAATGGAGCACATGATTGAAGAAATGTTAGAGGCTGGCATAATTAGGGCTAGCCAACATTCTTACTCTACACTAGTCGTAATGGTACACATGAAGTATGGCTCATATTACAGAGATATTTCACATCCTTTTAATAAAAGTACAATATTTGTGTCCTTCAGTGAAACAATGCAGAAGTTAAATGGAACAATTCAAGTAGTGGCAAATTGCATAAAGCACTAACAAGCAATTCTTCAAATACTAAAGATGTCAAAAAATAGGATGAAACAAAAGGAAGATCAACATCATAGTCAAAGGAGTTTTTCAGAAGGAAAATCATATGGGAACCTAAAAAATCATTGAAATAAGGACCAAACAACTATGAAATCAGGCTATTACTAAGTACCTCATCAAGTGAAAGAACTTACCAGATGCAGATTTGACATGCGAAGATGAGTCCTTTATATAAACGCATCCACAAATTCCCAAGCATTAAGGACAACACACGTACAACACTTGTTTGAAGGGGAGAGGCATGTTAAGCCCTAAATGTTGGGCACATCCCCCCCTTATAGTGTTTCACATTATACTAGTCTTGATGTCAGCTTTGGTATTGCAGTGGTAATTATTTTTAGTAGTATTATATTAGTTATGTTGGTTGGGGTCCATTAGTTGTAATTGTACCCCTTTGTCTCCTATATATAGGAAGGAGACCTTTTCATTTGAATCATGTCATATTGTATTGTCTTATGTACTTAGTGATGTGTAAGGAGGTTTCCCCCTCAAAGAGGATTGATATTTATCTTCATTCTCGATTATTAAGGTGTGGATTACTTTCGTCTTGTTTATCTCTACTCCTTTTATGTTATTTCTGGGACTTGGTTGCATAATAGGTTGACTATGTGTTAGGGTGTTTCCATCAAGATGGGTAACACTATTTGGAAAGTCATGGTGGCGTGGATATTGGCCCAAACAATATATCGTTCAATTTAATTTTAAGCCCTTGATCGAGATTTTTTCGAAAGATGGATCTATTTAATGTCGGGTTAGCGGTTGGGAATTTTGCATGTTGTAGTTTGTTACACATAGCAGTGAAGCAAGAAGCTCAATCAGGCTAATTTTCTTACCCATGAAAAACTTTGATCGGGGTATTCGAAAACAATTAAATCTCTTGATCGAGGTATATTTAGACCGTGATTAAGTTAATAACTCAATCAAGGGATTTAAAAATAGGTTGATAGCACCTTCTTCTGCACATTTAATTTTACTAACCTATTTGAAGGACATAAATCCTATCATTAATTGCACCTTAAGTGGTGGACTTGATGCCAGTGATTGCATCAACAAATCCTCTATCTAATGGCATATAATTTACATGTTTTTGGGTTTGTGTCATATATATATTTTTAATTTTCTTTTAAAACTCATGCTTAAAACCCCTATCCAAAACTTTAAAAGAACTCAAAGAAAACTCACATAAAAAGTACACAACCATAAAATTTAAAAAATATCTATATACGCCCCACATCGACATATAACATTCAAAAGGGTATTTTTTGTTTTTCAATTTATGTAAATAATAATAAAAAATTACATGAACAAAAATGTGTACACCAACATAACTCCATGTTGAACACAGACCTATCAAGCATCGAGAGGGATCCAATTTATTGGGGTGTAATGTTTTTTAATCTTAATTTTCTTACACGTCCAGATCACATTTCTACCTCAATAAATGTGATCCATCTCCGTGTTTTGTAGATCTGTGTTTAAAATTGATCTATGCATTTTTTTATGAACCAACATTGATTTTATTTTATGAAGTAACATGGATTTTTTTTAATAAATTTTTATTCGATTTTATTTTTTTTATTTTATGAGGTGACATTAATTTTTTATTTTTTTCTATTTTTTCTAGCATAACGTTAGTAATGTGACAACATCTCCCCCATACTGGGTTGTAGAGCACCTCTCTACTCTAGGTAGAAAACATGATTCAAATATTCAATGGTTATTTTCAAAAAATAAAAATAAAAATATTATTTCCCCCCCAAAAAGAAGGCAAGGACAAACATTTCATTAAATTCAAATTCACACATTAAATTACATTACTATTTTTTTAAATATAATTGGAAAGGCAACATAACTCTCTTCAATTTTCCTTTTTATTGATATTCACAAGGATTAGGTGAGTTTCGAGGGTTTCGATTTAATAAATGAATAAAATATCAAACTTTCATCGCCACATTTGGACAAAAAGTGTTACCCATATTCATGGATTCACTTGTGACCATATTTCATCATGTTTGACCATGATTAAAAATGCTTAATTATTATAGAATATGTTAGACAATGGTTGGCCATGGTTGGCCATGTTTGACTATGTGTGGCCATGTTTGAATGTCATTTACCATGTTTTTATGGTTGACTATTGTTAACCATGTTTGTCCATGGTTGAGAATGTTAGGCCTTGGTCAACCATAGTTGACTATGGTTTGACAGTGATGATGAAGGTTGATTATGTTTATCATGTTTGACTAAGTTTAACCATAGGTAACTATGGTTAACAATTGTTTGACCATTGTTGATTCGTGTGAGCCATGTTTTCTATTATCACTAAAGTTGACTCCTGACTACAAGAGAGCCAAGCTTAGAGAAATCTTAATGATGTGTAAAGGATAGCTGGGAATGAAAGTTTATAAACACACAGACATTTAAGAGATCAAGCAGGGAATGTATCAACAAAGAATGGATATTAATAAGACATAGCTATGAGCATAACTTTGTGAAAAACATGAATCAGGTTCTGCATCAAGTATTAAATATAATTGCATACTGATCAAGAGAATCTTGCCATGGATTAATAAGACCTCACACAAGACAGAATAATGACAGTACGTAATTTAGTTATTAAGCAAAACAGGCTCATATGATCACAATCATTCCAAAACAACTATGTATATTAAGAAAAACAGAGTGTATGTGCATACACACCCCTGCCTCAGCCCTCAGCTGGAAATCTCCCCTTTACATTACAAAACCATCTATTTTATATAAAAATTACATCAACGAACTCTAAAAAATCAGAAGCAAACACTAGTACAAAATGAGGAATTAGTGACTACGTGACTAGAAATTCTAGTCACCACAGGTTTTTCAAGTGATTTACTACTAAATATGAGCAATTTTGATTGAACCAACTATAAATGACTAAAATTAATGACTAATTTAGTCACCAGTTAACAAATATGACTAGATAATAAGTGACAGAGTTAAGAATGACTAACATAAACAACCAATTAAGTCACGACATAAAAAATGACTAGTTAGAAGAATATGAATTAGTCACTTTTAATTGTGCCACTCCTACAATATTGGAAAATTGCAATTGTGACAATCAAGTGTTACAATTTAGTAAATTTTGTAAATTGTCTACCTTTTATCTCTGACCATGTGTAGGTTAACAATTCTAAATCCAAAATGGAATTTGTGGGGTTAGCAATATCTAGTGTTTTTTCGAGGTGAGGATAATGTTAGGTTTTTGTGGATTATTGTAGGCGATATGCTATAGACGTTCCTACATACTCCGACAATATAAAATTACAATTTTGACAATGAATTTTTACATTTTAGTGGATTTTAACACCGCAAATAGATTCAATGGGTCCCTGAATCCATTTGTAGTGTTAAAATTCAGTAAAATTATACTAATTCTTATGTAGACCAATTCATGAATGACCCCCTGTGTCACTTGACAAGTACATTTTCTATTTTCCAATACATCTAATGTACTAGAGGCCAAGTCAAGCTTCAAATATTCGTCATTTCCAGTTCTATGCATTGTCATGTCTTGCTTTTTATACCATCTCATTTAGCTCATCACACTGGCTATGCCTAAATCTCGTTTGACAAAAAACGTCATCATTTGACCCTTTTGATAGTCGATTGAAGTTTCGACATGCAAGAGTCCTTTACGTCTTTTTAGTGAAATTCACCAAGTTTGCGTCCTTTGTTAATTTGTCGATTTTACCTATTTTCTAGTCTTCTCATCATGACTATGTTCAGAATGTCCAAAATTTTCCCTATGTACCTCTTTCAAGAAAAATCCAATGGCCTTTTTTTTAAAGAAAAAAAAAAAACCATAGCGATCCTTTACCATGTCTACAACATCAATTCATCGATAAATCTTGTTTCGAATTATGTAATCTACGTGCTCAGTCCCCAAGTCTACCCTCATCTCTTTGCAGATGAAACTGGAATGGCTCTAATGCCCAGAAATTGAAGGCAATGATGTTGTTGCTACCATGATTGCATCGGGTTTAGTCTTCATAACTCATAGCTAATGTTGATGTTATCTTAGCAGGCTCAAGCATTCAAATATGATGTCTATTAAATTTCCATTCACCTCATACCTTAATCATAACACCATAAGAATGATTCCATCACAACAATATCATCATTGGAAAAAAAACTAAAATAAACATGAAAACAATATCTTAATGAACACAACTATAATGAACTCAACATTTTCATATCACCATTTTGGACATTGATATATGTACACAACATCAACAATATACAAAGATATAATTAAAGCATACCATGTATGAAAATTTTGGGCATATTGCAAGTCCATATATAATCAATATTAAATCTTGAACATACACACAATTTCTGAAAAGATCCTTGTCATATATACATTTATAAACCAAACAATATGCATAAATATCAATTAAATCCAAAAGTTAATAGAATTTCATCTATGACAAACCTATGATCCAATAAAAATAACCATGTAATAAAAAAACAAGCATATTGTATGGATTCAAAGCAATATTTTTTTCATCCAACAAACAATAACAAGAATGATGTGGGTTAATTGAACTAGTTAATGAAAACAAAGATGTGGGATCAAGCCTCGAGCAATATCCATCTTCAACAAGATATATAGAGCTAAAGAATATGAATATTGTTGATACAATTATATAATAATAATTTTGATCATTTACTTTTAGAAAGCATATATTTTTATTAGTAATGAAAGACATAGGATTTTTTTATTAGCAAATGAAAAATATATAATTTAAATAAATTTGGCTTTCCACCATTTATATTTTCCATCTATTTGGTAACTTACACCAACCAAAAACTGGAGCACAAATCAAAAAATTATTCTAACTTCAATTTCACGGGTTATGAACAATATGACTGCCTCACCACCGAAGGGTTTGCAATGCATCTGGTTCACTTCTTCCATCAAATTCTATAAGCACAGATGCTATCAGTTGTATAAGTTCATTCTTGGCACATAAATAGACAAAATATTTCAAATTATCCTTGAATTTGGAATATTTGGGACGAGATTGGTTCAATTCGCAAAGAGTGAGTAGAATTTGATTTGATTTAGGGTTTAGTAAATAAGGGTTTTCGGTTTTGCTCTAAATTTGGAGACGCCTCTCAATCTGTTTCTATGCGTGGATCCACTACTTCTTCAATGAGTTGGATATCAGTGGACCCATGTATCCATATCACATATCCGTATATAAAGGTAGTTGGTTAAGATAGTTCGTCCCTTTGATTTCTCTTTTGCAAGATAATGATCAACTTGCACTGGATCCAGATCTTAAATTACTAAAGATTTATGTAGGGACATAATTATCTATTATTTATTTAGACCCTCCCTTGAATTAGGTTAGGCGAGAACTAAAGATTACTAAGACATGGATCAAAAATTAAAAGGAGGAGAAGTATTCATATGGCTAGGACAAATCATTGTGGAGTTCTTCATTTTTTTTGAAGAGGAAAAGAAGCATGTGCTATGCAACTCCAAATTTGCACAGAATTGAGGGATGCTTTGACCAGGGAAAACCAAAATCATTGTGGAGTTCTTCATTTGTTTTGAAGAGGAAAAGAAGCGTGTGGTATGCAACTCCAAATTTGCATGGAATTGAGGAATGCTTTGACCAGGGAAAACCAAATCTATTTATATTCTCTTTTCTCTCTTAGAGGATGCTGCTATAGTATGTGAAGTGGGCCGAGTCACTGGTTGGGTATTCATCTTGAAAGAAATCCATATTTCAGTCAAATCATGGGCTTTGGTGGAATTAAGCTACTTATGGTGAAAACCAAATCGATTTATATTCTATTTTCTCTCTCAGAGGATGTTGCTACAGTATGTGAAGGGGACCGAGTCACTAGTTGGGTATTCATCTTGAAAGAAAGTCATATTCATTAAAATCATGGGCTTTGGTGGATTTAAGCTGCTTATGGTGAAAACCATACACTTCAAAAGGAGTTCCTTCCTCTTCTTCTGATACATCGTATTTATCTTGGGTTGCATTCTATAAGAGTTACTATAGTAATCTCATGGATCCAAAATTGTGGCCATTATGTTTTCTAGAGGGTGCATTTATAGAGAGTATCCTTTAATATAACAAGAATAACGATGGTGTTTCTAAGGAGGACACATTCAATTTTAGTGACTCATTCTACTCTGGAAGGGCATGAGCATCTAGTTAAATTCTACTTTTCAATATTTAGTAGGGTATGGAACAAACACAAATGGTAAAGCCCTCATTTTCATAATATGGGTGAAGCCCATATTATCTTTTAGGTGTATAGATTTCGATGAGGGGAAGACAATTCTGATTGAGAAAACAACATGAATGATATGGATCTATATTCTCCTCATTTTCCAAAGATATACAATTTCCAAACAATGATAACACACCATTGTCACCCCTCTTTTTCTCTTCAGTTTGCTTGTCAAAGGACAGGAAATTGATGAGCCATTTGCTTGGTGTCACTGAGAAGATTCATTGTCCAGTATTGTCGAAATCAGTTGCATCATCAGCTCTCAACCCTCCAATGGACACCCCTGGAGAGGATGTCTCTTCTGAAGCCATGGTAAGTTTGCATTCAGATTCTAAATTATGCATTTATTATTCTTCCATTCTGAAATTGCTTCCACTTTCTCTACTTTCTTCAATTACTAAAAATATCTCCATTGTGAAAAACAACATGATTTCTTTTCAGCTTTCAATTGGATAAGTTAGTTGTCCATGGTGAATTCGTTTTAGGGGCTCTCTTGATATGGATTTTGCATTTTCCCATTTTAAGTTCTTACATGGCCTCATCCATTTGAAACTTTATGCCTTGATAGTGAGGCAGACCAAAGTAGGAACAAAATGTGGTGAACAACTTAGCGCTCTATTTCCCTTACCAGTGAACCACCAATTCTCCATTGACACGAATAGACATTTTTTATGCAATTATGTTATGAATTGGAGAAATAATGTCATAGCCCCAATAAGCACCTTCAACATCTTACAAAATCTAACAACATAATAACCTTAACCCAAAATAAAGCTAACCATACCAAATAAATATTCAAAACCAAGAAGGCTATGTTGTTGGTGATGCTCTTGATTGTGTATAATGTACAAATATAGGGGTTGTGACGACAAGTAACATTTCTATATCGACTTAAGAAAAATATTGAGGAACTGTGTTAATATCAAATTATTTTTCTTTCAAAAAATGGAAACAAAGATAGATCTAGGCATATAAAGATGACACTTATTTGCATAAAGAGGATTGTTCTTCCTCCAAGTGGAAAAACTGTTGAAAACAATTGTTAGCAATTACATGGGAGCTGGTATTTTTATCTTTTAGCAGTGAGAATGCTTTACTTATAACGTAATTAAAAGCGAACTATATCAAAGAGACAAAATAGAGAAAATGACATGAATTATTGCATGATTTCCATCTTCAAAGGAAAAAGGGGGAAATGTTTCTCCATGGTTTGTGACCCATTCAAATAGGAATAATTAGATGGGATAGTTTAGTTAGCCTAGTTTTTTCCTTTTAGTTTGAACCATAGGGTATTGCAATTGAACATCATACTAGAAGTACATATAGTCTTGTGTCTTGTAATTGAACATCATACTAGTAGTACATATAGTCGTGTGTGGATATAAGATTGTCTTGAACATTTTATTTGACAAAGTTTTGGAAGTCCCATTGAAGAGGGTATTTACCTGTCTTTGCACTGCTTGTTACATGTACAAGTAACTACATAAGTAGTATTTATTATGGCACTAACTATTGCAGTTACACAGGTAGCAAAGTAGGAGTTTAGCCAATTCTTAAGGTAGTTTTCCTTCAAATAGTTTGATAGAACTTGCAGCATTCCTTTATCACCTTTGACTACTTATTGTTAGAGAACATGATTGGTGTCTAGAGATTTGTTCCTGTCTTTTTCAATATCGTTTTGTTTTGCTCCAAAAAAATGTTATTTTAGTACATGTCCCATTTCTACAACTACATAATACAAGAGACAAAAGACATGTTGATCATCCTGATTATTGACCATAAAACATGGCCAAACCAAAAACCAATATTAAGGCCTATATGATGATACCAAAATATAATCTTTCAATTCAAACAAATAAACAAAAAAATGATATCTTAGGTTTGGCTTTATAGCCTAATTTGAAACACAAAATTGAATTAAAGTTTGGGGAGAAAACATGTTTACATTCCTTGAGGAAATCTTATAAACAAATTGAAACTTCTATGAAAAGTTGAATTGAATTTCAACATTGCAATATGTTTGTAATTGTAATTTTTGGATTGTAATTGAATTTTAATATGATTGCGATATGATTTTCAAATTTCACATCATCTTTTCAGTATGAAAAAGATGGTTATAATGGTTGGCTTGTACCTTCAGTTTTTCAAAATTTAGTGAGGTTGGATTATGCTTGAAATCAATATATGGTATTTTGTTTAGCTGAGATTAGGTTTTTGCAAATCCAATAGAAACCTTGAATCGGTGTGAGCCAATTTTTGTTGTTTAATACAAATTCAAGTTGTTCAATATGCCAGATAGAGGGATGCACTTGTTAATTTGTTTCATGAGGTTTGAACTTGAACTAGTTTGAAATTCAATGCATTTTATGAGTTCACAACTTCACCCTTCATCACTTAGGAATTTAGTTTCCATATTTGAATTTATATGGTGTTATTAGTATTTCATTCTGAAACATAGTATGATTAGTTTGATGTGGCAAAGGATAAATTTTAGTAAGTAATGAATCCAAAGATAAGGGTAGAGTGTGTACTTGGTATTGTCATTAATCAAACTCGTAAATGGAGATTTGTGTTAAATTTCCTTTTCAACATTGATTCTTGTAGCGCAAGGGTATTCCACAGAATGTTAGACTAGGCCAAGGTAGATGAGAGTTTAAATATGTGTTCCTTTTATAAATGAAAGGAGAGATCACTTACAATGAACAAGTATTTAAGGTCTGCAATCTCATAAGATTCATTTAATACACAGTACATTCATAATGACTATAATTCTCACTAGTAATTTTATGTCTGGCATATTGCAGGCTTTGGACTTCATGGTCTGGGAAGCTAAAACGCATGGCATCAGAGTCATATTGAGATTGGTAAACAACTACAAGGATTATGGAGGAAGGCCGCAATACGTTCAATCGGGATATGAAGCAGGGTTAAATATCACCTCTGATGATGATTTCTACACTAATCCCACTGTGAAAAGGTTATACAAAAACCATGCCAATGTAATTATGCATTAACCCTTTCAAGGTCAAGCACCTAGGACGTTTGTACCTTTATTTGCTCAGTAACAATTAGGGATTGGATATAAATTATCTTTTTGAGTTCTATCATGATTTTAACCAAGTAGAATTACTCAAACTTTCCATTTTCAAACCTAGTGAATTGGATTTCCATGGGAGGGTTTTAGATTTTTTGGACATCACATGAAAATCCAATAACTTTCAAGTGTTGAAAAACCAAAACCTTAAATGTGTAGAACATGATTTCAAGTGAAACTGTAATATATAAAAACTCCCTATTCATAATTCCAAGTGGAAGTATGATTAAACTTCATTATTGTAGTTGGAAGTGTATAAAAAATTGGGGATTTCTGACTGCAATAATTTAACCTAAGTCATCAAGAATTTTGAGTGAAAATACCAGAAACAACCATCTCTCTTGCTTCAAAAAAATCATGCACTAGTGCATTGACAGATGGGGAATGTTTACCATATTTTATTTTCAAAATCATGACATAAGTTTATATAGTGTACTCAGCTCAGTGAATGAGAAAAATAGAAAAAGGAGATCACATAATCTTGATTACATTCTATGCTCTGCAATGATCAGGTTGATTCATGTACTTTTGGTTGTCACTTTAGTTCATGCTTCTGGCAAGTGATAGAAATTTATATGCTTTCTGTCATTGTTTATCTCTTTTTTTGGCATGGCAATTCCTGAGAATCAAATTATGCAATCATTCTTACTTTCTTCGTGTTTCTCTCATACTGATATGGCTTTGGATTTTGCCTGCCTCCACTTATTTCAAATTCATGTCATTATTTCATTTTGAAGTTCTCACAACTGAAATCGGTTGGAGAATTTTATGACCTTAATGAAATAAATTAGAAAAAAATTAAAATCTGTAATAAATCCCCTTGAATTCACATTGAAATTTTGTTTTTATTATCATCTCAATGCCTAGTAAATCCCATGTTAAGATGAATATTCTAAATGCATTTTTTATTTACCTGTCACATTCAACTAATGCTTGAATCATTCTTATCATTCACCCTCTGGTTTGGTCCTTAGACCATGACTGCACATTATATAACGCCATATAGCACTTCACTATGCAATTGTTTTCCTCCTTAACTAATTGACCCCTAATCTCTGATAAGACATTACCGAGTCACAATATCATTATTTCATGTTTGTGTCATTCTGTCAAGTGTATATTATTATATGTTTTCTATATAGTGGTAAACTGATATTTTTTCAAAATCGTTCAATGATGGAAATACATATAGAGCATTACAAATGTCTCCTTGTGTATACAATGAACAAGTATTTCAGGCTGCAATCTCATGAGATTCATTTAATACACAGTACATGCATAATGACTGTAATTCTCACTAGTACTTTTATGTATGGCATATTGCAATCTTTGGACTTCATGGTCTAGGAAGCCAAAAATCATGGAATCAGAGTCATACTGAGATTGGTAAACAACTACAAGGATTATGTGTTGAAATATTGTAACTTTGAAGAATATTCTATATGTATTTCTTTGTGGTCCCCGATGGTCCTACCAGGAGAACCACTTGTATTACTTTGTACCCCGATGCTCCTAATCGGAAGAACTAATAAGAGTCATGAGGTAGTCCCCTCTAATTGTAAAGGTGGGTCATTAGCACCCTGGTGTGGTTACTTGAGCCTACATGTGTAACTCGAGCCTACATGATTAACTCGAGCCTACATGATAGATGAGTTAACTTAAGTGAACAGATGAATATAAATAGAAGTGTAGTGCTCCTCATTTATGACACACACTCTCACTTGTGTAGCACATTAGTGGAGAAGAGAAGTAGCTGGAGAAGGAGGAGGATCAAGCTTTGATTCCCTTGCTGGTTTTATCTTTTATATTTTTGGGGCATCTATATTGAGGAATATTTTGCTGGGTTTTTCCCTTTAGGGTTTTCCCAGGATAAATCTTTGTGTTCCTTTTGTATGGTTGTGCTTGTCTATCTTTCAGTGATCCTGTTTATATGATTTTGTTATGAAAAATGAAATGAAATACTGATGTCTTAGCTAAGCATATGAAAATTTAACATGGTATCAGAGCCACCCTGAAAACAAGACATTTTGCAGCTACAGAATCTAGGGCTTATTACTTTTTGGTTCTCTCTCCACAATCGATCAGCAAAAGAAGGCTAGGTTGACACTCCATTGAAGGGCGCATCTTTCTGTCGAAGTGGAATTCGATTCCAAGCATTTTTAGTTTTCTGTGTGGGAAATTAGGGCTTCTTGCAGAAGAAGAATTTTTTAGTGAGCCCAGCATAGGATTTCTCTTCTCATAAAAATTGAATTTTAGAGACCTGGATCAATATTTTTGGTTGGGTGAAACTCTGGAAAACTCAAACCCTACTTTGACCCGGAGCTAGAAAAACCCTAAATACTAAAACTGCTAAGTTTTGGTATATTCACTATATTCCAATATTGACGAAGTTTAAAGAGTTGTAAATTGTAGAGACCGAATATGCAATTTTGATGCACTCTGTGTCCAAAATTTAGCCTCATATTCGCTATATTCTAGGAGATATGATCCCTCCAAGTTAGGGTTCCAGCCTCTTCCAGAATTCATCCCTAAACAGGACACCTAGGGAAAATTGCTATAGATTGGGATACAGAGGTCCAAATGGAATTCCTGAAGATGTTCCAAAAATATAACGGACTTTAATTTGTGTGGTCCAAATTTCAAAACCTGAAGATGAACCAGTGACACATGGAATTCTGTACAACTTCACTGTTCTGAACAGTCCTCTAATAGGTCACCTTGGGAAAATGATCATAAATCCAAATTGGTGAAACAAAATATGATGAAACCTATGGTTTTGAATTAGGTACCTTCTAGGTTACCTCAGTGTGAAATTTCAGACATATAGGAGCAGTAATTTCGGAGATATCACAGAAACAGTAACAACCATTTCTGCAAAAGAAATTGGAAAACTAGGGCTTCCTGTTCCAGGAGCTTCCCTCCACTGTTTTCAGAAAAGGAGTACATTGGACAGCTCCATTTGAAGAGATATATATTTCTATCCAATCATATATGAAAAATTCCAAGTTTTGAAAATTAGGGTTTCTCTAAAAAACCCTAGATCAGCCAGCTCCGGAAGCAGCACAGACACCTCAAATCGACAAGATCTAATCTTTTGCTATTTGCATTTGAGGTTCTCATTTCAAAGTGATCTATCACATCAGCTTGATGATAAGCTTGGTGAAGTTGAAAACTTCCAAGCATTAAATTATTTGATCTCTCTGAAGAAAATGAATTGGACACCTACATGAGTAGAGAGGTTCCAGTTCTAGAGGGAGATGAGCCTCAAGAAGAACTTGATCAAGGCCAAGAAGATCACTGTTGATTCAATCATGGATCAACTTGTATCACAAGTGTCTTCCCTAAAGACACTGAAGATGTTTGATTTCTTGATCAAGCTATTTGAAGATAAGAACATAATTCAGAAGATGGATTTGAGAAAAAAATTGAAGAATGTGAAGATCCAGAATGCATAACATCTTGAAGCAGTAGAAGAAGAAGCAAAGAATGCAGAAGTGGTGATAGCCACCTTGAATGGCCTCCCATGATCATGGGATTCATTCATGCGAGGAATGTGTGCCAGAAGAAAGTGATTACTTTTAGTTGACTTTGGGAAGAAGAAGAAGCTCGTCTCATAAGAAGAGAAGAAGAAAGATGGGAGCAAATTGAAGATCAAGCTATCACCATTCAAAGAAGATCCCTCAAGCAATGAGGAATATGAAGAACTCAATTCTTGATGAACCTCTTATCCATCTTATCATTTGGATAAGAAATGATGATAAAGCAGAATGATCAATATGGAGTCTACCCACGAAACCTATAAAATATAAGTATTCAATTGTCATTTAATGATATTGTTTTACATTTGATTATATTCAGTTGATGTGTTATGCATGATAGATTGTTTGCATTAATGACTGTATTCTACTAATATGCATGTGATGGGTAAGTAGCTCATGGTGCTATACAACTCTCCATTTCTACTTATCAAACCTCTTTGCTAACATATTGGATTAGTCTAGAAAGTTTCTGTGAGATATGGATGAATGTTGTATTGGCTAAACAGTTGCATGATGCATAAGAATTTGTCTTTATGCATATGATTTATGAAATAGTTCTAACCATGCAACTGGTGCATTTGAATTGTAGGAAAGGTCCTGTACAATCTCCTGCAAGAAAAGAAGGATGAGACTTGTTCCAAAGAAAAAGTGATGACAATTCAATAAACATGAATCTGAAGTTCCCAGGGTCAGAGACACCATGACGGAAGAAAGAGCTTCAAAGAGCAGTAGATCCACCTCGAAGGATGAAGACTACCATGGGTATGAGAGATAACTCAAGATGAAGAAAAGAATGCTATGAAAGAAGCTATGATCAAATAATAACAGTTGATCATGGGGAATGATATATACTATATGATTTCGAGACATAAAGGAAAGTATGTAGTATCCTCCATATGGATATACAAGAACAAGTGTACAAAGCAAGGTTCGTGATTTTCCTCAGAAAGAATAGACTATGACATGACATACTCTATTGACCAGTATATATCAAGCATAGAACCACCTGTACAGAATGAATAAGGAAGATAATACTCCACTTTAGGGGGAGTGACTACAGAAGATATCTGAGTTCGACACGGTACGACATGATGGAAAACTTCCTGATGGATCGAGACTTTTAGGTTCCAACCTTCAAAGTTGAATGCAAAAGACTAGGATATGTTGATGATATGACAAGATGAACTCATGGAAGATGTTATGATAAAAGAATACTAGAATGCTGTTTGGGATATAGTACTCAAACCAGAAAGCAAGAGTGTGGTATCTTACAAATGGATTTGCAAGATAAAATATGTCGCTGATAGAAGTAAGGAAAGACTTGTGGCTAGAGGTTTCTATAAGAAAGAGGGAATTAATTCTAAAGAGACACTTACTCCAGGAAGCAAGGTACACTTCCTTCAAAACTATGATGGTAGTTGCTTCCATGATGAAGTAAAGACGATCCTTCCTTAATGGTATGATTGGGGAAGAGTTTTACATCGAAAGGATTTGAAGTTGAAGACAGATGGACTCATATATGTAAGTTGAAGAAGGCCCTCTATGGCATGAAGCAAGCTCCCATAGCTTGGTATGGAAGGATAGACAGTTTCCTGTCAATTATGGGCTTTACCAAGAGTAAAGTTGATCCTAACCTTTATCTCAAGGTTGTAGAAGATGAACCTGTCATATTGTTATTATATGTGGATGACTTATTCTTGATAGGGAAGGAGAAACAGATCATGGAAAGAAAGAAGAAACTAGCAGAAGAATTTGAGATGAAAGACCTTGGGTTAATGCACTATTTCCTAGGTATGGAAATATGACAAAGTTTAGAAGAAATCTTTGTCAACCAAGGAAAGTATGCGGTAGAGATATTGAAGAGATTCAATATGTTGGAATGCAAATCCATGGCCACACCCATGGACTCCAACCTGAAGCTGTTAGCTGATGACTCATCAGAGTTAGTGGATGTGACTCATTACAAACAGATCATTGGGTCATTAATGTACTGAACAAATTCCAAACCAGAAATTTGTTTTGCTGTGAACACCTTAAGTCAGTATCTTGTTCAACCAAGACGGGTTCACCTAGTAACTGCAAAACATGTGATGAGATATATGAAAGGGACTATAGACTTTTGTCTATACTATGATGGTAGCCATGAGTATAGATTGTATGGCTACACAGATGCAGATTGGGCTAGAAGTATCTCAGATAGGAAAAGCACATTAGGTAGATGCTTTTGTTTGGGGTCTTCTATGAGTTCATGGTTTAGCAGGAAACAATCCAGTGTTTCTCGTAGCACGGCTGAAGCAAAATACATAGCAGATTGCTCTGCTATGTTGTGAAGTCATATGGCTTCGGAAGCTAATATCAGGTCTCTTTGACCTAAAGATGGATACTACAATGATTCTATGTGATGACAGAGAACCTTGTGTTTCGATTGTAACACATACAAATTTGGTATTTCTACATACGAGATAAGATGTAGATGATTATGTTTCAGTATTCCCATACTAAAGATATAGATGATGTTTCAGTATTTACATACTGTAGATGCAAATGATGATGATTCCGTATTTCTATACTGAAGATGTAGATGATGATGGTTTGAATGATGATGTACTGATGAAGCCTCTGTCTCGGGTAAAGTTCGAACACTTTCGAGACAAGCTTGGTGTTGTTCGAAAAGACCTTCCTCGAAAGGGGGAGTAGTGATGTTGCAGTGGGATTGTATCATCCCTGGGCACTTGCCCTAAAGTGATCCGGAGACCTCGGTCCTCGAGAATGAAGAGGGATTGTATCATCCTGGGACATCTGTCCAAAAGTGATCCGGTGACCTCGGTCCTCGAGAATGAAGAGGAATTGTATCATCCTAGGACATCTGTCCAAAATAGATCTGGTGACTTCGGTCTTCATGAATGTGGTGGGATTTCATCATCCCTGAACTTTGGTTCAAAATGTATCCAGAGGTCTCGGCCCCCATGAATGTGGTGGGATTGCATCATCCCTGAACTTCGGTTCAAAATGTATCTGGAGGTATCGGCCCCCGTGAATGTGGTAGGATTGCATCATCCCTGAACTTCGGTTCAAAATGTATCTGGAGGTCTTGGCCCCCATGAAAGTGGTGGATTGCATCATACCCGAACCTTGGTTCAAAATGTATCTGGAGGTCTCAGCCCCCGTGAAAGTGTTAGGATTGTATCATCCTTGAACTTCGGTTCAGAACGGATCCGGTGACTTCGATACTCGAGAACATGTGTTGATCTCGTAATTCCTAGAGGAAGGATTGTCTAAGTTCCACATATGTGTTGATCCCATAATTCCGAAAGGAAGGATCATTAGTAACTCCGTAAAGACCTAAATCCCATAATTCCGAAAGGAAGGATCATTGAATTGATCCTATAATTCCAATAGCAAGGATTGTCTGAGTTCCACAGATGTGTTGATCCCGTAATTCCAATAGGAAGGATTATCTGATTTCCACATCTGTGTTGATCCCATAATTCTGAAAGGAAGGATCATTAGTAACTTCGTAAAGACCTAAATCCTATAATTTTGAAAGGAAGGATCATTGAATTGATCCCGTAATTCCAATAGGAAGGATTGTCTGAGTTCCACAAATGTGTTGATCTCGTAATTCCGAAAGGAAGGATCATTAGTATCTCCGTAAAGACCTAAATCCTGTAATTCCAAAAGGAAGGATCGTTAGTAACTCTGTAAAGACCTAAATCCCGTAATTCCGAAAGGAAGGATCATTGGTAACTCCGTAAAGACCTAAATCCTATAATTCCAAAAGGAAGGATCATGTTGATGTTTTGATGATGTTGATGTTTTTATGATGATGATAACGTACTGATTGAAAGATCAGAATATGATGATGATGTTGTTGCTGATGATGATGATGTTCTCTGATCAAAAGATCAGAATATGATGATCATGATGTTTCTCTGATCGAAAGATCAAAAGTTACTGATGATGATGATGTTCTCTTATTGAAAGATTAGAATATGATGATGATGTTGTTGCTGACGATGATGATGTTCTCTGATAGAAAGATCAGAATATGATGATGATGATGTTTCTCTGATTGAAAAATCAAAAGTTGCTGATGATGATGTTCTCTGATCGAAAGATCAGAATATGATGATGATGATGCTTTCTAATCGGAAGATCAGAAGTTGCTTATGATTATGATGTTGCTGATGATGATGATGTTTTCTGATCGAAAGATCAGAATGCGATAATGATGATGATGTTTCTGATCGAAAGATCAGAATGTGATGATGATGAGATCCTAATGATGATGATGTTGCATTATCAAAATATGATGATGATGACGTACTGATTGAAAGATCAGAATATGATGATGAGTTGATGTTAGAGTATGATGATGTTCGGTTGATGATGTTTCTGATCAAAAGATCAGAGGCTGATGATAATGATGATTCTGATTGAAAGATTAGAATGTGATGATGATGATATTTTGATTCTGATATTTTGATAATGATGATGTTGATGTTTTCATGATGATGTTTTTGATTGAAAGATCAGAGTATGATGATGATGTTGTTGCTAATCGAAAGGCCAAAGTGCTGAAGAAGATGTTGTTGATCGAAAGGTCAAAGTGTTGAAGATGATGTTGCTAATCGAAAGGTCAAAGTGCTGAAGAAGATGTTTCCAATCGAAGCGGTCAAAGTACTGATGATGCTGAAGAATAAAGATTGAAGATGAAGACTACATGATGTTGAAAAGATTCCAATGATTTATAGATGTATCACCATGATGATGTTGATGATGTCCTCTATCTCTCTCCTATTATTGTTGTTGTTGATGTTGTTATAGAATACCCTTCTCGTTAAGGGGGAGTGTTGAAATATTGTAACTTCAAAGAATATTCTATATGTATTTCTTTGTGGTCCCCGATGGTCCTACCGGGAGAACCACTTGTATTACTTTGTACCTCGATGCTCCTAATTGGAAGAACTAATAAGAGTCATGAGGAAGTCCCCTCTAATTGTAAAGGTGGGTCATCAGCACCCTAGTGTGGTTACTTGAGCCTACATGTGTAACTCAAGCCTACATGATTAACTCGAGCCTACATGACAGATGAGTTAACTTAAGTGAATGGATGAATATAAATAGAGGTGTAGTGCTACTCATTTATGACACACACTCTCACTTGTGTAGTGCATTAGTGGAGAAGAGAAGTAGCTGGAGAAGGAGGAGGATCAGGCTTTGATCTCCTTGCTGGTTTTATCTTTTATCTTTTTGGGGCATCTATATTGAGGACGCTTTTGCTGGGTTTTTCCCTTTAGGGTTTTCCTAGGATAAATCTTTGTGTTCCTTTTGTATGGTTGTGCTTGTCTATCTTTCAGTGATCCTGTTTATATGCTTTTGCTATGAAAAATGAAATGAAATACTGATGTCTTAGCTAAGCATATGAAAATTTAACATTATGGAGAAAGGCCACAATACGTTCAATGGGGACATGAAGAGGGGTTAAATATCACCTCTGATGATGATTTCTACACTAATCCCACTGTGAAAAGGTTTTACAAAAACCATGCCAAGGTAATTATGGATTAACCCTTTCAAGGTCAAGAACCTAGAGTGTTTGTACCTTTATTTGCTCAGTAACAATTAGGGATTGGATATAAATTATCTTTTTGAGTTCTATCATGATTTTACCCAGGTAGAATTACTCAAACTTTCCATTTTCAAACCTGGTGAATTGGATTTTGATGGTAGGGTTTTAGATTTTTTTGACATCACATGAAAATCCAATAACTTTCAAGTGTTGAAAAACCAAAACCTTAAATGTGTAGAACATGAGTTCAGATGAAACTATAATATATAAAAGCTCCTTATTCATAATTCCAAGTGGAAGTATGATTAAACTTCATTATTCTAGTTGGAAGTGTCTCCAAAAATTGGGGCTTTCTGACTGTAATAAATTAACCTAAGTCATCAATAATTTTGATTGCAAAGACCGGAAACAACCATCTCTCTTGCTTCAAACTAGGAAGATGGCTTACAGCTTAAATCTTCAGTTTTTACAGTGGCATTAACTTTGGATTTATTGATGGTTTTTTGGCAGAAAGTAGTGACCAGAGTGAACAGTATCGATGAACCTCGTTTCCATACTGATACTTATAGAAGGACATCGAAGGTCAAACAACATATAAATCTTGCAGTGACTTGATTGTTTTATTAAACTACAGAGTTTTTTCATTGGGTTTTTTCTAATATTCTTTTCAATTTCAGAAATGGATAAAAGAAATGGCTAAGTATGTGAAGTCAATTTATAGAAACCATCTTGTTGAATTCAGCATGTAAGGATTTTGTTGCAACTCAACACCTGAAAGAGTTAATCAGATAAACCCAAGGGGATACGAGGTGGGAACAGATTTCATCACCCATAAAAAGATTCGACTGATCGATTTTGCAACTATTCATGCCTACCCAGATGCCTGGTATATTTCATTCACGAACCATGAATGACTACCAACTCATAGAGTTTAGTAGGTTAAATCTAACATTTGATTAAATCTTGAACAGAGTAGGGTCCAGGTCACACAAATTTGGGATTGATTGATTTAGGCTAGGGGATTGAGAGCCCAGATAGTTTTAATATACTAATGAGGATTTGACATCCAATATATATTTTTGCATTATAATGTTCTTACTGCACTGTATTGATATCGATTCAACAGGCTGAATGGGTTATATGAAGGGGCACAAATTTCCTTCTTAAAAAGGTGGATGCAAACCCATATAGAAGATAAACTGAAAAACCGGTGCTATTTGGTGAATTTGGAAAATCATACAAAGACCCATGAGATAGCACGGGCTCAAAGGGACAGGTTTTTTCGTAAGTTCTATGAAAAAATTTACGCTGCTACATGAAGTGGAAGAGCGGGGGGAGGGGGCTTATTTTGGAAACTAATGGCACAAGGAATGGATTCATTCGCAGATGGGTATGCTATCGTCTAGTCTGAAAATGTGTCTACAACAACAATTATTTATTTATAGTCCAATCGATTGTCTACTCTAAGTAGTCATCAGTTTGGGTCTGATCTAGAAAGATGCTTGCATCAACCATAGATGTTTGCATGGTTTGCAGTGGATGCATAGATATTGTAGCTCCTGTCATCTCCCGGATTCCTTGATGCGAGGGACACCCACACACCTGCATGAGAAAAAGGAGTAGCTAATGAAGATAGAGAAATAAATACAAAACAACAGGGGGCGGCTTCTCATTTTCCATCGACAGATGACAAAAAATCGAGTAGAGCCACCCCCTTAAGAACACCTTTGGTGTAGCAAGTGCAACAATTCCATCACTTGGTATATTTTCATTCAACTTTTGTTCTTTTGTTATATGGAATACAACTAGGCCAGGGTCAGATGGAAGCAAATAAAGAGCAGCTTCAACTTCCAGGAGCTCCTCATTCTGAACCTGCCATTGATATCAAACAACCTTAGCCAATTCAAGATGTAAAAGCTCTTTCACTGTATTAATCCAAAGTACAACTTAACTATAATGAGAATATGACCATAATAATAATCAAACTCAAATAAAAAGATTTGTTGTAGATTATTCTTTCATTTCATTATAATAGTTAGTTATCACCCTCCTCATTGTGACAAAGGCCCAGGTTATCTCTTGCAGCTTGGTAAATTGACTTTGTTTTTAGGACCCATTTCAGGTGTACAATGTGTGGTTCACTGTACTAATAATTTTTAAAGGATGATATGATGTGCAAAATTTATGTGATTACTGAATAAATTATTTAGGTGGCCATTTCGTTTACTGCTAGATTATGCCTACTTTAGCTGTAATTATGTCCATTTTGTGATGCATCCCAAGAAGACTTCACTTCATTTGCTCATGAGTTTTTATTCTAACCATTTTCTCATTGAATTCGATGTGATATCTCTTGCAAGATATTGCGGTTCAATGTCATGTGTTACTTCTGGTGTAGTTCAATGTCATATTACTGCTCATAAATGACAATGTGATTATAGAAATTTGACATTACAACCAGTATTGAATTTATATTACAGGAGCACTCTATATGGCTAAGTTGTTTTGGAAATGTTTAAGCAATATAGGAAAAATAATATTCAGCATTGTGGTTTCTACTTAATACATTGCTGAAAAAAATAGTGTAGCAGTTGTATGCATCTAGGTTATGCTTTCAACATTTTGCTTGCCATGCATTGAAACAAACAGTTTAAACTTTAAAGGAGCATTGATTCTATATAAATGTTGTTGCAGGTTGAGATTCATACGATTGATGGTTTGGTGAAGGATAGTATACAGTGTGCTCTGAATGGATATTATTTCATTCCTGTATAGGACAAGGTAAATAGTTTGATGATGGACATGCTTTTTTTGTTTCATAATTTGTATTACAGGTTGGTTGATGGAATTCCTTCTGCAATATAATTATAAATAAGTTGCTTTAGGAATTACGGTAATCTATTTGACTTTGAAGTGCTATCTTGCAGAAATGTGGAATTATGAATCTCGGTGCGAGTATTCAACACCTTAAATGAATGCTCGAGAACAAACTTTTTATAATTTCCATTTTATGGTTGCAGGTTGAGCTTCATAACCTTGATGGTTTGGTTGAGTTGTTGAACTTTTAACAATGCTTTGTGTCCAAACATCATTAGTTTATTAAAATATTCATACCAATATAAGATATTATATTGGAACAATAAAACATTGCTCTAAATTATTGGCTACGTCTTTGTGCACACCACCCAAGATCTTTGAATATATATAAGAAATATCAATTTGGAGGAAACTTATTTTCACTTATGTGACGATTTAGAAGTTTGATGTAACTTATTTTCACTTATATTCCTAAATTTTATTTCATAACATAAACTTATATTATCTACACACAACTTTCTCTCATTTTTTGAAACATATCTAAGTTCTCTTTGGTGTTTCATTTCCCCCACTTTACTGTTATGGAATGTGTCGTGTGCTTAGGCAGTGGTGCATTGACAGATGGGGAATGTTTATGATACTAACAAAGTATATCCTTGCATTTATCATCTAGCACACAGTGTCTTAGAATTCTATAATTACCATCTTATAAACTGTCCAACAAATAACTTATAAGCTGCAACCTTAACTACTAGATGGCGCTTCTGAAGGGCAGAGTAATTTGTAGGGGCTTAACCTGTAGTAAAAAAGAAATCAATTTCCTCCAAATACTCAAGGATGGCTTCAACTCGGAAGAGATAAACATCTGGGCATTTCTCATCTACTACTCCCCCCCTGACTCATACTAATTTTTTTTACAAATGAACAAGACCCACATTATTTCTCCCTGGCTTAACAACAACCTCAAAGGATAACTCCTTAAAAGAGCAATTGCCATCTGCATATTCAACCTTACAAAATAGGCCTGTTAACTAAATACTTAATAAATTAATGGTCTATATAGAATGAAAAATGACCTCCCAACAGGTAACGGTTAAACTTCTATAAAGCATACGCCATAGCAAGAACTTCCCTTTCGGTGGTGGTATAGTTACGCTCTGTTTAATTTATTTTTAAAGGTTTTGGTTCAATTAAAAGCCTTCAGTTCCATTGAGTACACGAATATTTTCCTGTGAAGAACCCACTATATCTATTACATAATTCAAAGTCTCATGTATACAACTTTTTTAACAATCTATTGGGATGAAAAACTAATGATAATGGGTAGCTTGTCAAAGACTCCTGGTTTGGTCCTTTTGTTATGGATCCATCTCCATATGCAAGAGGATTCCATACTTTTGTATGATGAAGGAGAAATACAAATTGTTGAAAATTGTTAGCAAGGAACTAAATAGGAGCATATTTTCTTCTTTGCCATCACATTTTGATAATTAAAAATGGAGATACATCCCAAACGCTTATTAGAAGGATGTGACCTCAGCTACCACTACATATATTTCTGATATAGAACTGTACATGCTGCTTTTGAGTACATTGGTGGTAAATGAAGCTGAGGTCATTGCAAATTCTAAAGATCAAAAATCCCAACAAAGAAACTTTACTCATAGGTCTTAGCAACTAAGCATATGTCCTTGAATTAAATAAAATGCATCCAAAGGATGCTGCTTATATGATCCATTAGAGCCTATAAAATATTTTAGTAGGGTTCTTCTATCCAGTTGGCTGATCCGGTGGATTATTCATCTTCTAAAATTACACTGATCCAATATGGTACAAGGTTATTAATCTATGGTTTTAACTCATATGCTAAAAATTATATGCATAGCCCACGCAGTCATAGCATGGTGCACAGTTATCATAGGGGCTGCGCAGCGCAGTTGTAGTATGGGCCGCGCAGTTTGCGCACCGTCAAGTTGAACATTGAATGGTTCGTGGAGGTTACTCACATGTTGCGACATTTGTATGTTGTGACAGCGAATCGGGTATGTGGCGAAGACCTCACATGCTGCGAAATTTGTATGCTGCAACAGTGGATTGGGTATGTGGCGAAGACCTCACATGCTGCGACAGCGGATCGGGTATATGGTAAAGTCCTCCTATGCTGTGACTTTTGTGGAGTTGGTGGTGGCATCAAACGGTTACGTTACATGGCATAGCCCAGTTGCAAGTCATTGCAACGTGTTGTGAGTCAGCATATGTGCATGGAGTTGGTTGCAACGGTTCGGGGATATGGAACGTCGTGGCAACATAACGCTTGTGCAGTGATTTGGTGGGACTGCATGGTTCAGTTTTAGCATATGATTGTAATGATAATGAAAAATATAACAGTTGTGATGATAACAACTGTCGTACCGTTACTTACCTTGGGACTGAATGCTTATATAAACGCGTTTCTGGCCACATTGAGGGAAGGGGGCTTTTCTGTTAGGAGAAGCTTGCGAGAGTTCAGCTGTAATTTATCTAGATTGTTGTTTGTAGGCAGCAGTCGACCATAATCTGTTATAATTTGGCTTATTTGCTTTTGAAGACCAGATTGTAATTTCCAGAGAGGAGTCTTGAGGACTTTCTGTCCAGTATTCTGTTTGTACAGCTGCTGAATTTGATTTTGAGAGATTGTTTTAGAGCGTAGAGCATTATTTCTCTGTTATGAGAAGCTTAGAGAGATTTTGCTATGAAGTGTGCTGATGCTGTTTCTTTTGAAGTCGACATTATCTGTTATAATTTAGCTTTCTTTTCCTTTCGAAGGCTAATTGTAATTTCCAGAAGAGAGGTCTTAAAGACTTTGTACAGCATTCTGTTTACAGTTGCCGAAGTTGATTCCAGAACCATTTTTGTACCATCTTAAAGAGATTAATTGGATCGGTACCCATTGGAGAGGGACCCAGAGACGTAGCCCAGTGGAGGGGGTGAACTTTGTTATCAACTTATATTTTGTGGCTCTCTGATTCTGTGTTTGTTTTTTCCCACGTCTGTTTATCAGTTTTGCTTTTCATTTCTTTTTTAAGCATTTAATTTATGTCAATGTTGTTCCATTAATCAACCTGTTGAACACATTCTTTTAAAACAAACTTTTAATGCACTCAAGTTGAGGTCCGACGGATCATTGGCATAAACCTTAAAGTTATAGAAGCTTCAAAAGGAAGTAAACCCATTTGTTCAGATGATGAAATCCCAACATGGATTTTCCATTGAATTTACATCCAAAAACTGGTCACACAAAAGACCAATTCACGAACATGAAAGCTATGTAGTGAGTATTGTTTTCATCATTAAGTACCTTCCACGCTATAGCTCGATCATATGAAATACGCCTGCCCATACTAGAAATGCATATTCCAGCAGGTAGATAAGCATGACCCTATCAAAAAAAAAAGAACAAATTAGTTAATACCATGGATATTTGCAATGCAACTCAATGTAAGGAAGCGGCGCAATCTCAAAGGAAGGCATTACATGCTACATAATTTGTGTAAAATATGAACACAGCCTCTTGCGGTCGTTATGATCAAGTATTTTTTCCAATGATATATCTTGCAGGGAAACCAAGGTTGTCTCCAGCATATCAATACCTGCCTGATTTGCAAATGTGAAAACTGGCAATGTCTGCAGGTCAAAAGTATAGTACAATATTAGTACACTATTAAAAAGAGAAACATGGTCAGTGACTTGTCCATGTACATTTTTCAATTGGTTTTAGGATTCGGGGCCTACAATATTTGTGCATGTGAAGGTTCAATGGGTATTGAACTCATGACCATTATATGGAAAAATCCAATCCCTTCAGAGTTAGTTTTATCAATCAGCAAAAGGGAGAGAGACAATGCAATTTTTTAGGATCGTATTCACTCTTTATGTCATGCATACCTTCCAGGAACAACACATGATTCCATATGAATGGTGCCACAAGAGTTTCAACACAGATTCATTGGTTTCCGAATTACTTCCAAAAATTTCTAGTTCTAGATGCATTCTCACCAAACAATTTGTAATCAATAGACAACAACTTCATAATACTTGAAATAAAAAACATGGAATATTCCATCACAAAAGTTACTGTTTGCACTGCACACGTTCCCTTATTTACCTGTAGCTCTAACAAATCCAACGAGTAAGTGTTAGTGCTTCTGGGGTACCAGGAGGTGGCCTTGGTCCTAGTGGAACAGAATGTTACGGGCTGCTCAGATTCTTGATATTTTGAGGAGCTTTATGAGTATTATACTACGAATCAGGTATTCATTTACATTTAATTTTTTTGCTCAAACTAAGACTAGACCCTTTTCTTCATTCTGTTCTAACTCTTATTGACTATTATACATTATAAAGGGTTTCCTATTTTGGACCTTGGTTCAATCCCCCTATTATATATCATAACGAGTAATTGCAATTCATTACAGGAAATATTGCCGAGGTGATATTTCAATTCCAAGATCAATTAGGTCGTCTTTTTTTCTGAATTCTCCCGTGTCCATAAGGTCTATTCCAGTACTTGCAGTTATATAGAATTATTTTTGTCTAATAGAGATGTGCCTAATTGATTCAATATCTTGTATACATATTTTGTATTTCATGCTATTAATAATGACCATGCTCAGTCCTAACTACTTATTCTTGAAGATATATAAGATTCAAAGCATGAGATCACTGTAAAAAATGATTGTAGTTCATTCAAGGAAATATTGCGAAGGTGCCCAGGTTGGTAGTAGGTGATATTTCCATTCCTAGCTCATTTTGGGCTGTATTTTGTCAGAATTATTCATTGGAAATAATTGTATAATCCAATACCTACAGTTTTGTGGAAAAATTATTGTTTAACCCAATAGTATATGTATCTCATTGATTCAATATTTTGCATTTCATGCTACTATCACTATGCTCGGGCCCACTTTCTAATGCTCCCAGATATATGAGATTCAAAGCATGAGATCACTATAATCGCAATTGCAATTCATCCAAGAAAAAATTGCCAAGGCCCAAGTTGGTATCAAGTAAAATACAAATCCCAAGCTCACTATGGGTCATAGTTTTGTCTGAGCTCTTCAGTGTCAATAAGGTCTAATCCAATAACTACAGTTGAATGGAGTGCATATTGTTAAGCTTCTCACAACCATTCCTGATGTTTTTGCACAAAAGATGGTGAAGGATCATAATGGAACAAATAGAATTTTTCAGTTTTATTCTCAGAAAAGAAGTGTTATGCAGATCATTGCGTTAATTATGCTGTGCTCTTTTTTCTACTTTCTAGGAATATGGCAGAACACTTATTCACACCCTATAATCTCCACAGGACTGGATTGTACTATAAATACCATAAATATATCATCTTCATCTATTTCCTTATATTTTGACACCCATCATATGCTGGGAGGGGATAATATTTCAAATTCGACTCAAAGTTTTGTACCGTGTGATATGAAGTACAGTGAGTATACCCCATGTGAATACCCTATGAGGTCTCTCAAATATGATAGAGAAATGCTCATATACAGAGAGCACCATTGCCCAAAAAAGGAAGATTTGTTGAAATTCCTTATTCCATCCCCTCCAGGCTATAAGAATCCATTTTAATGTGCCAAAAGTCAAGATTTTGCTTGGTTTTCCAATGTACCACACAGGGAACTTAGTGTAGAGAAGGTTGTATAGAATTGGATTCAATTTGATGGAGATAAATTTCACTTCCCCTATGGTGGAACCATGTTTTCTCATGGAGCAGATGCTTATATTGAAAATATCAATAAACCGATTCCTTTGACTGATGGATCAATTAGGACTGCCATTGACACTGGTTGTGGGGTATGTTATGTACTTTCCCCTTCATTCCTTGTGATTTCAAATTCTTGGTAATTTAGTGGCCTTTTGTAATTCAAATATCATACCATTTGAGAAGGTTCTTCCACTAAAATATCCTATTTATGTCAAATAAAAAACCAAGGTACCAGAAGTAATGGGGAGGATTCCATGTTGTTGATTGGTACATGCAGGAAAACTAAGTATAGTTCACAAGTAGCTAGACACTGGCAGGGATTATGTTCTATATAGGTAGAATGATGTGCTATAGTAGTCTTTATTGGGCCAGGGATGTTACAAGGACAAATTCAGTCCGTATTGGAATTAAAATTTAGTGTCATATTGGTAAAGATATTACAGTGGTGCATGTTTCTTAGGTGCATGAGACTAAATTAGGTTAAATAAATGAGTGCACGTTATATCCAACACAATGAATGTCAGTATGTATGGGTTTAAAATCAAGGAGGTGATTCTAGTGACAAGTGACAAGTAGAGCATGACATTTAGGAAGCATAGTCAAGGAGTCATAGCGAAAATGGGGGATTTGTTTGTAGGCAATATTTTAAGGATCCAACAAAGGTTGGAGCAGATGATGGGACAACTTGTAGTTATCAGTGCTAACCTCCATCTTAAAGTTTTTTTCAGGAAGAGTTCAAATTAGAAAATATTGATGATCCTTGTGTGGGAATTCAACACACAAAGACAAAGAGAAAATAAGGGAATCAAGGAGAGTAGAAAATTGAGGAGCTCACAAGCAAAGGACAAATTTCATTGTGTTCACAAGTTTTACGATTTTCTATAAAGAGAAGGAACCAAATGACAAGGGAGCATATTTGTTTCACATGTCAAACAACTTGGACGCTCAATCACATATGTGGTATTAATAAGGAAAAAAATTTGTTGCATCCAAGTGGGTTAAGACCAAAGAAACAAATGAGACTACACAATTTAAAAAAGAGATAGTGATAGCATACCCATACCCTCTTTGTACTGATTTATGCAGGACCCAGGCTGTATTGAAATTCAAACTCAAGCCTTCATTGGACAGAAGGTCTGCCACTTCATTTATTTCTTTATCAACATGGATAAATAACACATTTGAAAAGGAATATTCCACCTGTTTTAACTGAGCTAAGATTGGGAGGAAAAATAGGTAGGTTGTTTTCCATCCTGAACCTATCAGTCATCAAATTAATATAACAATTTACATTGAATTTGAGCTGTCCAAAAAGGCAATATCTTGCAATTTTTTCAGTTTCTTCCTAGCCTACTAAAATGATAGTGCTATCTCCTAACTACTTTTTCTCATTTTCAGGTATTCCAGTTTTGCCGTTCCAAATGTTAGAAGAATTTCAAAATGAAATGTAACCCTTGAAAGGTGAAGTGGACTAAAGCATACAGAAAGCTACATGGAAAAGAACTTACTAAGGTATATTTTGTGTGCTCATTAGACACGTTGACTTGTTTGCCCATGTTTGCCCATGATGTGCCACAATTTTCATCCAAACTTGCAATACAAATGATTACTTATTTGGGTCTATCTCTTTGCACTTAAATAGTTCACTAGTAGAAAATGAGAAATTAATGACTTAAAAAATGACTAAAATCATGCTATAAACGACTATTTTTGAGTCGGTGACTAATAGTAGAAAATTTCCACTATCTTATAGCTAGTCGTATTTCACTAGTCATTAATAGCTTGACTTAGTAGTCATTGATAGACAATGATTTAGTCATTAATAGACAATGCTTTAGTCATTGATAGTCAATGATTTAGTCATTGTTTTAGTCATTGATAGTTAATGATTTAGTCATTGATTTATTCATGGATTTAGTCATTGAGTTAGTCATTGATTTAGTTGCTGATTTAGTCACTGATTGCAACCATTAATGACCAAATATACGACTAAATAAACTACTAGATGTTAACATATTAATGACTAAGATAAATACAACTAAGCCTATGGGAAATTAGCTACTAATAGTCGTATATATGCGAACTTAGTCATTTTTGTAGTCACAAATTTATGATAGGGCACAGAGGAATCGAACCACCAACCTCCTGCCTATAATTAGGCAAGTGCTCTACCATTGAGTTAGCACCCTTTAAGAAGTTGTTATTGCTTGACACTGATGATATTCAAACAAATTTATGATAGATATCAATCTACAAACTACATAATTATTGCTTTGAGGGACAAAGATTGGAAAGCTATCTTTAGAAATTCCAACATAGACAATACCAAATGACACTAAAGTTGCATCTGTTGTTTCACTTCTTTATGTTTCAATGCGCCCACTGCCCACCTCAGATGAACCCTTGTGTGTGTTAGAGGACGATTTATTCAATAGAATTTTAAAACCTTCATGACTCCTACATTTCATAGTAGGATAAACTAAACTGGCATTCTTTCCATGGAAAGCTTCCCCAGCGGTATTTACACGTGAATTTAATTTTAAATCTGTTCCACTCATTGCATAAGGTTTGGCATCAATATGTTTTTTAGATATAAACATTGATGACTGCCCACCCTTATTGACCAACAACTTGCCATGATCAGAACTCAACCCTCATGCCACAGCTTCCACCACCAAGGCATGGAGATTTAATGTTGGAGACACTGAAAGTGAATGAGATGAACTTGTTTTAGGATTAGAGGAGCCCTGAACAGCTGAGATCCTCATACTAAATGATTTTTCCTGTGCATCATGGGAGCCCCTTCAACAACCATTAATGTCTAAATATTCAGTAAGATATGTAATATTCCACCACAAACTCCTAAATCATATGGAAGCTTATGTTCACTAAACTTAATGTGTAATGTTACTCTGCACCAATCTAGGGGGGTGCTGAAAAACTAAACAAATATTCCATGATAAGAAACAAATTTCATACCAAGATGCACTAGCTGGCAATAAAACTGATCTTCTAGCAGCTCCACTGGAAAGGGAAGTCTCAACATAACCTCCTGTGTTCTAGTTTCACATGGAAATATGAACAGGTATATATTATTAGGAAATGAAAATGAAGCCATGTATAAAGAATCTAGAAGACAATCACTAAAGTAAAACATAAGCTGTCTAAAGAAAATACACATTAGCTTCTATACTAATGATTATTTAGCACTGAATCAAAGGCTATTAAATAATCTAATATGGAAGCATAGAAAAAGCTGTCTTCACAGATATCAATAAAAAAAGCTAAAGATAATTGAACGGAAGTACAATATACTAAAATCCTAAAGTCACTTACAGGACCCAGTGATTTGCTCAATTTACTTGAAGAAGCTGATCCATGTAAGGAAACCTCTGCCACTGGTGGAGGTAAACAAAGTCCCCAGTTTTGCTGTGAAGGATTTGTAACATCATAGAACTTCTGAGTTTTGCTGCTAGAAAAATAGGACATAGAAAATCAAAAATCATAAAAGCTAAATGTGAAATATTTTTTAAAACAATTTTTGAAACTTGTTTGGACCAAACAAGATGAATCCAATCTTACCACTGAAGGAAACTTGTTTGGACCAGACATTGGTGAGTTGATAAGCAGCTCAGATGATCGAGCAGAGGTTAATATGTGGAGTGTGTCAAAGGGCTCAAAGAGAGAGTCTTTACATTCAAAATTGTCAGACATTTTGGGAGATGAGTTTGAGAATACAAGTGAGAAAAAACCTAAGTTTGAGAATACATGCAAGAAGAATCAGCAAGTTTCTGAACAGTTAATGATGGATTTGAGAGAAAACACCAAAGAGCTACCAATTTTGTCAAATTTCTCTGAGCAACATGGTTCATTTTTTGCAGTCAATTCCTCCTCAGTCATGGATTGGAGGCTTGGAGAAAACAAGTATGTTGAGTATGTTCCCATGATTGGGGCCTATTCCTATCCTTATAACCTAGCACCAAATAAAGATTCAATACCATAAGTAAATGCTGGAAACAAAAATAGAGGAAATGAAGGTTTGGGTTTTCAAACTGAAGGAGCAGAAAAGTTTGAGGATGAAATGTTGTTGAACTCTCTGTGGGAAGAGGAGACAGAAAGGATGAGCACTGGCAACTTTTTGGAGTCTCGAGATAGAAGAAAAGGGAAAAGAGGAAAGCATCAAAGCATAGTGATAATTCCCCCAGAAAGGAGAGATTTTTATCCTTTTGTTCAATCTCAGCATCAAGCAAGCATTGATTTTGGTCAAGTAGACACTCAAATGTCAGATTCTGTATGGTACGAAGGTGATGGTGGTAGCCAAGAGAAGCAGTTGGACAGGATTTCATAGGAAGGTCTTCTTTCTCTAGAAATGCAAGGACTGTTAGGGTTATGCTCGTTTAAAAGAGATGAGAACAATGTGCAAGAGGCTTCCCATTATGGTTTTATGACGTTGAATATAAAAATAATAGAAGATTGTACATCAAATAAGAAGGAAGAAAAAATGTTTATTAGCAGCAAGCACTGGATGGAGGCAAGGAATAAACGAGGAGGAGATTTGTGTCCATTCACGAGGATTGAAAAGAGGTTGGACAATGCCACCTTGGATGTATCTTCTCATCAAGAGAGAAAATATTTTAAACACACTCAGATTCAAGGGATGCCAGATTTTTTATTACATGAAAATAAGAAAGAAAATGTGGAGGAATAATTCATTGAGCCTTATTAGGATTGTGTTGTTGTGGAGGAATTAAGTGGAGTCTCAGGAAAAGGTGCCCAGGAGGCTATTATAGGAGAAGCATTGAGAGGAACCCCAAAATATTTCTTAGATGAGAGTAATCAGACACATTTAGTTGTTTCACTTGAGCATACTGTTCTGGCAGACATCAAGGAAATGCCATATTTGATATTTGATGTAAGCAAGGAATATCAGACAATAATGCATGCCAAAGTGCCTTTTCATCAGGATCATTTAGCAACCAAAATGCAAGGAGTGCTAGACCAATTAGTAGATGGGGAGAAACAGTGCAGCTTTGTAGGCTACCTTAATAATCTGGATGCAAGTGATAACATAGAAGATAAAATGTGTGAGTTTTCAAGAAACAAGGATAGGTCAGTTGAGGGGGAAAGAGAGAATAACACTATGAATGGATCTTCTCATGAAGTGATAGATGTTTTGGGACATACAGAAATCCATTGGGTATCAAGTTCTATTGTGAAGCATGTCAAAGAGGAGTCCCTTGAGAGTGTTCAAAAGGAAGAAATGAGAGGAGGTTTAGATAACCTACTAGATGAAAGAAGTGAGTATGCTGGAGTAATTGCAAATGAAGATATTGCATTTGAAAATATTCACAGGATGTTGGAGTTGGTTATTGATGTAAATGATGTAGAGATGCAGGTGACACAGGTTGACCGCAAGAGTCTAATAACTGAGGTCGTTTGTTCAATGTCAGATTTTATGTTGGATGAGAAAAAAGAAGTGAAAGGCAGTCATGATTTGTGTGAGGTGGGGGATGAAGAGAAGGAGAAGATTACTAAGTATCTAATAACTGGGGATTTTCTGAATGTCGAAGCACGAATTTGTAATATGGGTAGATCCTCTCTAGAAAATGATGTTGTTTTTGGATGTTCAGAAATTCAGGGGACATTAAAGTCGTTACTTGGTGGGACTAACATGGATAATGCGGGGAAGCATAGCACAAAGGCATTACAGGAAATTTCTTCTTTGGTGGAAAATAAAGGAATTTTGGATTTCTCACCCTGTAAAAGCATTGTGAAAAATGCCATGTCAATGGAAAAACGAATAGTTTTGGATTTGTCACTAGATGAAACCCTTGAGAGAGATATAAGAATGCATACTACATATGCTCTATATGAAGCTTCCGCAATAGTGAATCTACAAAGAATGTCATTGTATGCATGTCATGAGAAAATTTTAGTGAAACATTCAGAACCCTCAAGGAGCTAAATTGTTTTAAAGTCAATTTATCTCGTTGAAGTCCATTGAACCCTCACTCATTGTGATCTTTCAGGCTCTCTAGGATTCAACAGTAAGAGTTTTTGAATTCTCCTTGCATTCTTCTATTTCTTTTTCATCTCTTATGGAGTTGCCTTAGCACTCTCAATGATTACTACTTGTAATTTTTACACTACTATTTTCCATTTTTGGCCACTAATGGACTTTTACATCTAAATTAAAGTAACCATGTGGGGACCTCTCATATGTTGACCAATGAATATTAATAAATGTCCATGATACAGAAGTATAACCCTAAACCTACTTTAAGTATAAAAGCCAGTAATGGTACCTCACCATTATTCTGAGATTTTTCCCTGTATAAAAGACAACTGTTAGAATTGACCCTGACTGAACTATCTTAAATGTTGTTTCATATAAAACCCAAAAAAAGGTAAAAACAATACTAAGTTTAAACTTGCAATACCTTACTCTCATGCAGAAGGTGTTGATGTCCTTGTCCAAGGTATCGAGAAGACTAATAGCCTGTATAACCATGTTATCCACTCTATTGACATTGAATTTCATGTTAGCTCTGATGTAGCTATGCCCAAGACCCAATAGAGCCTTCTCCAAGTCTATGTGATTCAAGATATGTGATGAAATTACACTGAAATAAACATTATTTCATTTCAATAAACAAGTATCTATCTGATTAGAGTCTGTACCCATGGAAGGTTTAGCAGCTTCTATGATATCCTTGGCTTTGTCTTCATCTCCAGTTATTTCTATTAATTCAGGGAAAGAGTCAGCCGATAAAGTGGACTTATCCTTCACAAACTTTGCCACCTGTGCTGTTGGAGACATTTACCTTCATACTCACTCTTTCGATCAAATTGGCCTAGTTAAACCACTATCCTAAGTTTAATTGACATCAGTGGAGCATTAATTACCATCATCCCAGTCACTCCCACACCTACCTACAATCAAGGAGGATAGCTTAGACTTCTCCTACAGTCAAGGAGGCTAACTAGAGCACTCCAGGGGTGATCTGTGTGACATTCATGCACCTAATTGCTAACTGGTGGTTACTTTCAGTTCAACCAATCAGTTACAGTCAGTTAAGGCGCCTCCATTCATTAAATATATTATTTAATGATTATTTATTATTATTTTAATGAACTGGAGTGAACAAGGCACCTTCACCAACTTCTGATGGTCAGTTCAGCTTCAGTTAACCTCATCAGGGTTTATTGGAGTCATGCAGTACTAGCACTTGATGATTGGATTGCTATGACATGTGTTTGATCTCCTTCAGTTGAGATTCAGTCATTTATTGCACTCCAACTTCAGTTAGGGTTTGGTGAGTCAATTAGAGTTTTGGTCAAGTGGTTAACTGAGTGAAATTGCATGGCAAAGAGTCAGTTAAGCTAGACTCACTCACTGAATTTGAATTATCCCTTAGGTATTCGAATTCTTCATGGAGTTAAGCTATTGCTATGCATGGAAATTGTAATCCTTTATTGTTTATATAATATACAGAGAGGAAACCTATTCGGTATTCCAGTTATTTTCCAATTCATGAGTATTTGTCAATTATTCTTTGATGATTTTGATTCCTAGTTCCTAGATCATGTTCAAGAATTAATACGTGCATATATATAGTTGTCATTAATAATCTTAACCAGCTCAGGAAAATGCCACGAATACCATTCCATGCAGATAAATTACTAATTAATTAATGTTGAAGCTAGAGAATCACCAAATAGGGAATGCAACAAGAAAGAATGGGATGATTAACTATAAAAATACACATCCATCCATAGTATCTGTATTGACCAAAGAAACACTTTATCCTATTGGCCTGCAAGCAACAAATACAATTTTCCTGGGTCCCTCTTATGAAAGCTCCATATGACAAAAATAACCATACATTCCTGGCCACTGGAGACAATTATACAAACCCTTTTTATGAGTGTCTACACTGAATGGATTACAATAAGAGAAAAACAAACATAACCCTCCAAAAAAATGAAGACTCTTTACATAAATAAAGATACGGAGAAAATTTTGGTTTAACTATGTAATTGGTTAAAGTAACTAAAGTGATCTACCTCAAGGAGATGCACATGACTACACATTACACTCTATTCTGTACCTTGTTTTTGGACAATTACTAGTCCTAGAATGCCAGTTATCAAGATTTTATCCCCACATCGTTTCAGCCTAGAATCTGACCACTGAAGGAAACTTGTTTGGACTAGACATTGGTGAGTTGACAAGCAGCTTAGATGATCAAGCAGAAGTTAATATGTGGAGTGTGTCAAAGCGCTCAAAGAGAGAGTCTTTACATTAAAAATTGTCAGACATTTTGGGAGATGAGTTTGAGAATACAAGTGAGAACAAACCTGAGTTTGAGAATACAGGAAAGAAGAATCACCAAGTTTTTGAACAGTCAGTGATGGATTTGAGAGAAAACACTAAAGAGATGCCAATTTTGTCAAATTTCTCTGAGCAACATGGTTCATTGTTTGCGGTCAATTACTCCTCAGTCATGGATTGCAAGCCTACAGAAAACAAGTATGTTGAGTATGTTCCCATGATTAGGGCCTGTTCCTATCCTTATAACCTAGCACCAAATAAAGATTCAATACCACAAGTAAATGCTGGAAATAAGAATAGCAGAAATGAAGGTTTGGGTTTTCAAACTGAAGGAGAAGAAAAGTCTAAGGATGAAATGCTATTGAACTCTCTATGAGTAGAGGAGACAGAAAGGATGAGCACTAGAAACTTTTTGGAGTCCCAAGATAGAAGAGAAGGGAAAAGAGGCAAGCATTAAAGCACGGTGATAATGCCCCCTAGAAGGAGAGATTTTGATCCTTTTGTTCAATCTCAGCATGAAGCAAGCATTGCTTTTGGTTAAGTAGACACTCAAATTTCAGATTCTGTATGGGATGAAGGTGATGGTGGTAGCCAGGAGAAGCAGCTAGACAGGGTTTTATAGGAAGATATTCTTTCTCCAGAAATGCAAGGACTGTCAGGGTTATGCTCGTTTAAAAGAGATGAGAACAATGTGCAAGAGGCTTCCCATTATGGTTTTATGACGTTGAATATAAAAATAATAGAAGATTGTACATCAAATGAGAAGGAAGAAAAAATGTTTATTAGCAGCAAGAACTGGATGGAGGCAGGGAATAAACGAGGAGGAGATTTGTGTCCATTCACAAGGATTGAAAAGAGGTTGGACAATGCTACCTTGGATGTATCTTCTCATCAAGAGAGAAAATATTTTAAACACACTCAGATTCAATGGATGCCATATTTTTTATTACATGAAAATTAGAAAGAAAATGTGGAGGAACAATTCATTGAGCCTTATTAGGATTGAGTTGTTGTGGAGGAATTAAGTGGATTCTCGGGAAAAGGTGCCCAGGAGGCTATTATAGGAGCAACAATGAGAGGAACCCCATAATATTTGTTAGATGAGAGTAATCAGACACATTCAGTTGTTTCACCTGAGCATACTGCTCTGGCAGACAACAAGGAAATGCCAAATTTGATATTTGATGTAAGCAAGGAATATCAAACAACAATGCATGTCGAAGTTCCTTCTCAGTAGGAACATTTAATAGCCAAAATGAAAGGAGTGCTAGACCAATTAGTAGATGGGGAGAAACAATGCACCTTTGTAGGTTGCCTTAATAATATAGATGCAATTGATAACACAGAAGATAAAATGTGTGAGTTTTCAAGAAATAGGGATAGGTCAGTTGAGGGGGAAAGAGAGAATAACACTATGAATGGATCTTCCTCAATGTCAAAACTGAATATCCATTCAGTTGATTCTATGACCGATTTTGCTCCAAACCAAGCGAGGATTACTACATATTAGCACTATGTACATCCATCAATTACAGTTACCTAGGATATGTATGAACAGAATTAGTCAAGAACATGCAAAAATATTATAAATGGACAAATAGAAGAAAACAATGTGGTTTAGACCTTCCTTAATTTCTATACTCAAATTTATAATACGATCACACTTTGTCTCTTAGGAGACAAGTCACTAACGAAAAAATGGACATACTTGAGAGAGAGAGAGAGAGAAAGGTAATTGTAGGGAAGTGTGAGACAAATACAGACCACAAGGTCACGGATCAATACTGTCAACCTCAAAACATATATAAAAAACAAAAAAATATATATTTGTATTTGCAGCAGCTGTCGACCCAACAGCTCTCCACCCACAAAACTCAAAATCCCTAATCAAGGTTCTACACCTAGCTTGATGAGATTCAAACCAGATTCAGTTAATTTTTGTAGGCCTTTCTGGCCACAAACAACTACACCTAACTAGACTAATTTTTTAACAACTACACTTATTGCCTCATGCCTTGGGGCTTGAGGTCCAAAGTCCACTCAGCGCAGCCATGATTTCTTCTCTTAGCTTTTCCATACCTCAGATATTGTCATTGTCTACTCTAGGAGGACATCATGGATAGTCCTAACTTGTGCCCATAACTGCCTCACATCCACAAAAATGGCCCAAATTGAATGTTGAGGCTGCTAGATGGTGAAACACACCCAATAATGTTCAAAAAAATACCCATATTGGCTTAATTATTGTTGTAACTTGTTGTTATAGGGCCCAAAACTGCCCAAAAATGAGGTACATGGGATTTTCATTTCCTTTCATTGTCCACAGGTGGCATGGATTTCCCAGAATTCATTTTACAACAAAGAAAAATACAACATCATACTTTAGACTTGCCCATAAAACTCAGAAACCAACCCATAAACCCTCACGAAAAATTAATTGAACACCTTATGGGAAACAATGTGCATGATTCCTCAATGTCAAAACTAAATATCCATTCAGTTGATGCTATGACCCATTTAGGGTAGAGTGAGACAAATACAGTCCACAAGGTCACAAATCAATACTATCAACCTCAAAAAATATATAAAAAAAACAAAAAAATCTATTTGCATTTGCAGTAGTTGTCAACCCAACTCTCGACCCAACAGCTCTCCACCCACAAAACTCAAAATCTCAAAGAAAGATAGAAAAAGCATTACCATAGGGAGAACAGAATGAGCCCAGATAGCTTATCCAGGAGGCCTCTTGCGTGGAACAAACACACCCCAGGTAAATCAAAACAAGAATATATCCCTAGCTAATACAAGAGGACAGGATAAAGAGTCCCCTACTCGAAGAAGGAAAAACATGAGTATGTCACAAATACTGAAAAAAAACTCTTAAAAGAGCTGTATCAAACCTTCCTCGATAATTTCTCCTTCCCAAAGTTCGGAGAAGGAGAGAAGACCAGCCTTCATATCAAGTGCTTCCTTGGATAAGCGGTCTGCACTCATATTGTGCTCCCTGTAGACATGTCTAAAGCCAAGGGATAAGAAATCCTATTTGATAGACAAGACCCACACACAATACCCACAAGAAAATACCCACAAGACCGATGTGTACAATCAAGGTGGGGAAACAACCATTTTACCCACAAGACAAAGGGTAAAATTTTTATCTTCTCTCTCAAGGTATAGTCCATATGTGTTCTATACAATAATTCTAGGTTTTATCATCATCGTATAAGGAAGGTCATTTATTTCAACTTAACACTCCTAGAGGTCCCTGTGTTAAAGTTGAAGCATCCAATGACAATCAATAACAACAGTAGTAATAAATTAACGAACAAGTTAAAATAGCATACGTAAAGGAAAAAACAACATGGTAACATATATAACATAATTTTCATTTCTTTCAACTTAACACTCCCAAAGGTCCCTGTGTTAAATTTGAAGCATCCAAGGACAATCAATAATAGAAGTAGTAATAAATTAACGAACATGTTAAACTAGCATACGTAAAGGAGAAAAGAACGTGGTAACATATATAGCATAATTTTCATTTATTTCAACTTAACACTCCCAAAGGTCCTTGTTTTAATATTGAAGCATCCAAGGACAGTAAATAACAGCAATAGTAATACCAGAAACACATAGGTACAGCTGTGACAATGCAAGATAAAGTAAAAACATAATTTTCATTTCTTTCAACTCAACAATCCCAAAGGTCCCTGTGTTAATGTTGAAGCATCCAAGGATAGTAAATAACAACAATAGTAATATCATAAATGCATAGGTACAGCTGTGACAATGCAAGATAAAGTAAAAACATAATTTTCATTTCTTTCAACTTAACACTCCCAAAGGTCCTTGTGTTAATGTTGAAGCATCCAAGGACAGTAAATAACAGCAATAGTAATACCAGAAACACATAGGTACAGCTATGACAATGCAAGATAAAGTAAAAACATAATTTTCATTTCTTTCAACTTAACACTCTGAAAGGTCCCTGTGTTAATGTTGAAGCATCCAAGGATAGTAAATAAGAACAATAGTAATACCAGAAACACATAGGTATAGCTGTGACAATGCATGATAAAGTAGAAACATAATTTTCATTTCTTTCAACTTAACACTCCCAAAGGTCCATGTGTTAAAGTTGAAGCATCCAAGGGCAATCAATAACAATAGTAGTAATAAATTAACGAACAAGTTAAACTAGCATACGTAAAGGATGAAACAACATGGTAACATATATAACATAATTTTCATTTCTTTCAATTTAACACTCCCAAAGGTCCCTATGTTAAAGTTGAAGCATCCAATGACAATTAATAACAAGAGTACATGCAATATAATTATAAATGTGCAAAAGGTAAAAGGAATTGTTATCACATACACGTTGATTCAACACTTTGGTAAGAATTTTAGTTTTAAAAAATATCTATGTTATGTATAACACTCCGCAAAACAAAAGTGAAGCAACTATGAAACACTTCTAGTGACTGCAACTATGAAACACTTATAGTGACTGCAATACAACATATCTATAAGATAATACCAATAAAGTATTCACTTTCAAACCAGCATATAAAATAAGGATGAGATATGGAGTTATCCAACAACGTTCAACACTCCTGTATAAGAAAACCAATAGAATTATACTGCCTAGACAAGGGGTGCTACTACAGAAAGAGGCCATTACTAGTCAATACTCTCAACAACATGAACTTCAAGAACATCAATATTTGGGACAAGAACATAAAAAATCATCTAGTTTGATGACTTTTCCAAATACTTCTTTGGCCACCAAATGAAACTCCTTTCCTTCTCCTTCAAATGGAGACATCCATCTATTTTATCTTCATACGGAAGTGGGATGTTACTTGTGACATTGATGACATTGACATTTGCATCTTCAAGACCAAGTGCCACTCCATGGATCACAGAAAGTGAATGAATTCATCCAATACTGGCAATAGCACCATCATATGGATCCAATATTTTAATAGTTTCACCTTCCCGGAGTAAGTTCATGCCCCCCTGGAATTATTGAGCGTTGTAAAAAACAAAACAGTATACCAATTAAACCATATTCTAAGATATAGGGCTTCATGCCTTCTAGTATACCAATTGATTTTGTACATACCTTTGTATGTTCATGGCCATCTTTTGGGTCTTTCAATAGTGTTGCACCACCCATAATTACAGTTTTTTCCTATGATTGACAAACATTTACATTAAAAAAAAAATAGGCTTCATGAGTGAAGTGAAATGGATAAATAACATCCATAGATTAAAATATCAACTGAATAAATGGTTGTAATGGAATGATAATTAGCTTACCTCATTTGAATCAATAGTCTTTCCCTTATTTAAATTGAATGTAGCAACAAGAGGTTCAATGGAGGAGGCTATGGTCGACATCTTCTCTGACAACCCAATTATACAACGATTCATTGCAAAGTTATAATCCTCACTAACATTTTCAACAGTAGATGGGCCTCTTGTTTGGCTTCTCTCAACTTCAATAGATGGCAAGGACCTCTCTTTTTTAGAATTTTCTAAGCTTGCCATATATTGAGTCATTTCACTCAAATTGGGTTCTCTATTAGTTCCTTCAACCTGCAAGTCATTGTCAACACACAATGTATTGGAAATATAGATAAATAAAAAAGGCAGAACACAATGTACACTTTTCAGCAAAAACACCATATACTTACACATATGTGTTGTTTGGCTCTCAACCCTCCCTGACCCAAAAAATATTGATCCTTCACAAGATTTCTTCCTTTCTTCCCTCTTGCACTCTTTTCCAGAAATTCTTCATCATGCATACTTTCCTTCAAATCTTCCCACTGTTTGGGAGTCAAACTGCTCTCCCTATCTTTTCCATCCAAGATTAATTTTCTGCATTTATGTGTAAAATTATTCATCAAAACTCTCATTATATACTTGTAATATTTAACAGAAATCCTACCACCAACCATCTCAAAACCATTTTCCATTTGTTGGATCACTAGATCAACATCTCTTGGATCTTGATCTGTAAAGGTGGATTTGGTAACATCCAAATAAGACCTTATTCTCGTGCCCAACTCTGAGCACCACCTTGAAGCATTTGGTCTAGTAGGCTCGCCATCTATTACCTCGACCACATAAGCCTTCTTCCCCTCTGATTTTCTTTCGTTTGCTTCCCTTTGTGTGCTCCTATACAAGCCTTGAATAATTCTGCGTCTTCTGATGAAAGGTGATGGATCTTTAGAACTAGTTTTGGGCGTTGAAAAACCACTCATATTTGTGGATATAGCAGTTTTATTTCCTAGCACATTCCTTTGACGATATGTAATTGGTGTTTTTTCTAAGGAAGAAGGCTTAATTGGTTCCTCATAATTGGAGACAATAGCTGTGGCAATAGGTAGCTCACCAATCCCCTCAACAGGTGTGGCACTTGCTAGGTCACCAATCCCCTCAAATGAGCCTTCAAATCTTTGCTTTAATTTTTTTTTTTAAGATCTTGCAAGCCCGATTCTCCAGAAGATACCACTTTTTCATACAAATATTGGACATTATCATCTGATATATGAGGAAGTTGATCATTATTATCATTAACTTCATCTTCATGTATTGCTCTACCAAGGCGTTTGCTTCTACGAGCTGGCAGTGATTTTTCTTTTTTTGCATTTTGTTTCTGATGATCATTTTTGGTAGAATCCAACATTCCCCTATAAGGAAAAAAAATTACCAATTAGAATCAAAAGCATATATGGCCTACATCATGAAATAGATTATATAAAAATTTCATCAAATATGCATAGAAGTGAAAAGGTAAAAGGAGTAACTACTTACTTATTTCCAAAACCAAGGGATGACAAATACTCTTCATTTCTTGTGATGTGGTCTTTACGAGCATGCTCGTATTCTGTCACATTTTCATCTTTGTTGGGGTCACTTTTACATTTCAACCCCTTATTCTTCATAGCTTATATGTCCAAAATTTCTCTTAAAAAAATAATTAGTGCATGTGCAAACAACGACTATAAAATATCTAAATTCAAATGCTCATGACAACAACAAACACTAACTGGAGCCCATTGGAATCACAATACTGAAAAGAAGTAGAACATGACAATAATAAACCACGTATATTGTCTATGTAGAGATGAACAAAAACAAAAGTGAAAATCTTGCATAACAAATATTAGTAAGGATAAATTCCATACAAATTTTAGTAAAACCATTAGCACATATGCAAACAATGACTATAAAATATCTAAATTCAAGTGCTCATGACAGCAGCAAACACTTACTGGAGCCCATTGGAATCACAGTACTGAAAAGAAGTAGAACATGACAATAATAACCCATGTATATCATGTATGTAGAGATTAACAGAAACAAAAATGAAAAGTTTGCATATCAAATATCATTAAGGATACATTCCATACAAAGTTTAGTAAAACCATTAGTGCATGTGCAAACAACGACTATAAAATATCTAAATTCAAATGCTCATGATAGCAGCAAACACTAACTGAAGCCCATTGGAATCACATTACTGAAAAGAAGTAGAGCATGGCAATAATAGCCCACATATATCATGTATGTAGATATCAACAAAAACAAAAATGAAAATGTTGCATATCAAATATCATTAAGGATAAATTCCATAAAAAGTTTAGTAAAACCCTTTGGCTACCTAATCCCAATGGCCAAAACAATAAAATCCATTTACATAGGGAAATTTTATTCCATAAAGTCATGGGACAAATCATCATCATTATCATTTGCATTGCCATCAACATCACAATCCTGATCACTTGTGTAAGCATCTGCTTCATCTTCTTCACCGTCCTCATACAATAGATTTTCCTAACCATGCATTACATTCTCTATCTCAAGCTCTTCATTGGGAAGAAAAGTTTCCTCTTCAAATACTCTATTGACATCTTCAACTTCTTCTTCCAAAGTTTATTGTAAACTATTACACTGCCCATTGACGATCGTATCAACACATTGCATAAATTTCCTTTTTGAACGAGGCTCCATTTGAATGACATATGACCATATTAGGCTTACTATATCATCAATTAGAAAATCTTGGTTAATTTGAAGAGGGGAAACATACTGCTCATTGGTCTTTGATAATATTTGATGTGTATTTGCACGTAAAAATCCATACTCATCATGTTGTATTGCAGATGGTTTGATCCATTTACAATTTACTAATATAGGACTAGTTTCACCATAATCAACTTTAATAATTTCTTGTATGAATCCAACATTGAAATTCTTACCGGTGTCGTGATGAAATTCAGCACTAACAACACAATCACAATTTACCTTTCCTGTGTCCTTTTCTTCCACTCTTAAATGACTACCATAAGCGCACATCCCACTGAAACAGTAAGCATATATATGTGGAGGTCGTGAAAGATCCATTTCCTAAATCGTTAGATCTTGACCTTGTTGTTGTGCATAATTTATTGCATCAGAAATCCAATCATCAAATTTTGGAAAATTCTGACCACCTCCAATATTATATTCTTGAAGTCTACGCTTTCGAGATGGTTGCGTCCCTGTTTGAATCTCTTCTTTGTATTTTCTGCATAGAATATGAACAAACATGATAGTAAGAATGAAAATAATTTTGCTATTATATGAAATTAAATAGAAAAATTATCATGTAAAATAAATTTTACCTACGCCACTTATCAAATGTGGATTTGTTTTGAAGAACATAGGCATGTATCGAAGTTCTTTCTTCATTTGATAGCTTGAAGCGATGTCCATTTCCTTCTAATACTTCACCTGCAACTCTCTCGTCTTCATCATCATCCCATACATGTCGATTGACACTGCTAAAATCCTTCATATATTCTGTGTAAAAACCTATGGCCTCTTGCATTAAATATCCCTCACACATGCTACCTTCTGGTTTTTCCTTATTACGAACAAACTTTTTTAGAAGCTTCATATATCGTTCTATAGGATACATCCATCTCATTCTTATTGGGCCACAATGCTCTAGTTCATTTTCTAGATGTATAAGAAGATGCATAGAAATATTGAATATTGTTGGTGGAAATTCTCGTTCCAATAAGCAAAGGACTTCAACAACCTCTTCCCTCAAATTATCAAAGTTTGAAGGATCTAGCACCTGCAAACTCATTCTCTTCAATATTAGGTCCAACCTAATAATTGCCAATCTTGGCCCCTTTTCCAAACTTGATATGACTACAATAGGTAAAATATCCTCGATTATGACATGATAGCCATGGGTCTTGAGGCCTCTTAAGATATTATTGTCAATTTGGCTTCTAATATACTACTTACATATCCAGTAGGAAAGCGAGTCTGAGACATCAACTTTAAGAATTGTGCACGTTGTTCCTTTCTCCACACATAAGGAGCAATAGGATTTCTATATTTTCCATCACCACATTTTTCAACCCAAAGATTTCGACGAATCTTTAGTTGTTCAAGATCTAGGCGTGATGACACTATATCATATGCACCAAAAAGAGTTTCTATAATAGCAAAAGCTATGTTTTTCTCAGTATGCATAAAGTCAACAGCATGCCTAATGGATATATGCTTAAAGTATGGCAACTTATAGAATATGCACAATCTTTTTACACCACTATCATTAAGTGGATCATTTTTACTACCAAAAATTCCACCATCCTTAACAAACTGTATTCTTTTTTCTCCATTCTCAATAATGTAATCACTTGTTATTGCCAATGGTGCTTCACGATTCTCTTCTTGACCATTGAAATGTGACTTTTGTTGACGATATGGATGCTCCATTTTAAGGTAGGCACAATATCCACAATAAATGCACTTACGCAAACTACTTGAGTGTCTCACAAAAGCCTTAAACATGCAAGCCGGACATCCATGGTATCCATGAACATTTAGACTAGTCAATGTGCCATATGCAGGAAGATCATGTATCGTAAACAATAAAGAAGATCTTAAAGTGACCTGGATAGAATGGCCATCCCATAAAATTTGAATTGCTTCAATTCCTTTCGACAATTATGCTAGCTCATCAAATAATGGCTCTAAATACACATCAATTGTATCTGAAGTCACACTTTTCTTTCCTGGTATAATTAATGACAACATCAAGAAGAATGGTTTGGTTTCTAACCATGGAGGCAAGTTATAATTTATTAAAACAACGGCCAAGTTGACCATTTAGTACTTTGATCTGAGAATGGATTCACACCATCTAGAGCTAAACCAAGCCTCATATTACGAGGATCTTGGGAAAAATTAGGCCATCTGTTGTCAAATTCCATCTACATCTTAGAATCTTCCACAAATCATTGTTTTCCATCAGTGCTCTTATTTTGGGCATGCCATTGCATCAACTCAGCAATGTCTCAACACCTATACATTCGAAGCAACCATGGGATTAGTGGAAAGTGTCGAAGAACCTTTATATGAGATGAATTTGATTTCAACCCTGGTTTATACCTCCCTTCTTTACATTTAGGACATTCCGTCTCACTTGCAAGATTTTTGTGAAATAATATGCAACCATTCACAAATGTGTGGATGTTTTCATACCCTAATCCTAGCTTACTTATTTTCATTTTACATTCTCTCCGTTTTGTTGGCAATGTGGATTTAGGTGGTAACAACTCATGTAAAAATGCCAATAACTCATCAACGCTCTCATTTGTCCAACCATGCACTGTTTACAAGTTAAGGAGTACAAGAATTGTTGTTAAATGACTAAACTTGCAAGTATCATACACAGGTTTTGAAGCATCCTCCATCAACTTCTGCCAATCATCCTTGAAGCCCTCATTCAACATTCTATCAACTTCAATCCCTTCATTTAAGGTTCCGAAGTCTCCATCTGTGTTTGTTGCCTCTTGGTTTATGTTTGGCACCTCTACGTCTCTCATGCTATGCAAATGTAAACTATTTGGATAATAATTTTGAGGGAAAGGATAATCCCGGTATGACCAAATTTTATCATATGTTCATAAATCACTTGTCTTTTTATCATCTTCCCACCACAACAATCATTACATGGACATGCATATTTAAGCAAGCTCTTTGCATCGACTATTCTCTTGTCGTATGCATGGTAGTCAACAGTTGTCAAAATTGGCTGTTGACTCATCTTCAATTTCCTGTATTCAATTATAAAACCGATATGTTAAATCTAACTTTCCAATATTTTCATCTATCTTTTCTTTAATTGATATGCATTAAAACCAATACACAAAGGATCAACATTAATCATAAATCATTTTCAAATTCTGATGCAGCAATAGGTCAGGAGTGTCCTTGAAGAAGACATTTAAGCAAGACAGTGGAAAATTTGTGAGCAGACTAAGGTCTGAGTTTGGAGATGACATTGGAGTGTGTATGGGGCAGTCTTGAAGTATATCATAGTGAGCTAGAAAATTTCCTCAAATTTAGTAGTTATAGTGACTAGAATATTCGATATAAAATTTCCTCAAATTTTGTTGCATGGGACATGTTGTCAATATGTAGCACTACTAACATAAGTAGCACTAATAGTTATACTAATAGGTAGCACTAATAAGTACCACTATTTTCAATCTACAGCACTACTAGTTCTAAGAATATCTAGCATAAGTAGCACTACTAGTTCTACCAAGGGAACCGGGAGTTAAGGAACGAGTTGGGGGCCTAGTGTGGTTCCTCTAGTAAAGCTGTGAAAGAGAGGTAGGGTTTTGTGGTTGTTTCCTTCTCTAAGAGGTTCAGTAAGAGATAAAGCAATATATAATGGAAAAAAGGAATTATAAATTGGGAAATTTATACTAAAGTTTAAGCCTCAATCAGTAATATAGGAGTAAAGTATAAGTTCAATGGAAGTGTAGTTCTAGTTATCCATGTTTGGTAATACTTAGTGAAGTGTAGTAATGGTTATATAAGTTGAGTATCAGTAGAAGTATAGTATAAAAGATAGAATTTGTAAAGTATCATAAGTAAAATACCATCACCAACAACACTACAGTCTTTCTTATTATTATTGTTCCCCTTTGGCTTCACTACTATAAATTGTAGGTCACCTAACAAGCCTTTAAAATCTATGTTAAGATGATTGATGTTAATAGAACTTATTCGAGAGCCAATACTCATAAACCTTTTGATTTGATGCATGGAAACTCATAAACCAAAGTTTTGATAAACCATCATGCAATAACAACCCTAGAATCCATCATAAACCATTATCATCTTAAAGCCATTTTTTTGACAATTCTTCAAGTTGGAGTCATTGAAAGTTGTTGAGACAAGATGTGCCTTAAACTTCCTCCTATTGCATCGCTTTGTATAGGTGAAAGTTGCATTATTTTCTATGGTGAGTGAGATTTAGTATTTTTGGAGACAGTCAAATGCAAAGAGGAGTGTTGTGTAGACTGGTGATTGATGGGAAGTGGTGGATCAAGATTGAATTCTGCTAAAATTCACAACACCAACATTTGAGCTTATTTGAAATGCAGACACTGCAAGCCATTTTGGGGAGAGATTTATGATGGTAGGGATACCATGGATGAGAAATCTATGGAAACTATTTGACAGGAGGGTTCCTGTGATTTTAGTTTTTGATGTAGATTTTGTAGAGGTTGTGTTGACAATCATTGGTATTATCACATTGGTGCCATTCTACACATTTTTCTGAAGAACAGAAGTACAAGTAAATAATTCACGTTGACAATTCAAAAGGAAATACTGTACTAATAATACTCCCCATCAAAATGGAATTACAAAAAGGATAAACATGACAGTTCAAGAGGATGTAAGAACAATGTTGTTGGAAGCAAAACCGGCAGAAGCCTTTTGGAGAGAAGCAGTAGCAGCTTCTATGTATACCTTTATTAGAGCCTAGTTAAGAGTAAATTGTGATAACACTCTGTATGAGTTATGGACAGGAAGATCACCCTTAGTGAGACATTTCAAAATTTTTGGAAGTAAATGCTACATTAAAACAAATGTTGATCACTTGGGAAAATTTCAAAACAAAATTGATGAAGGAATATTCTTGGGATATTCAACAAAAAGAACAGATTACAAATTTTATAACAATTGACTAAAGAGGATGGTTGAAAGCATGTATGTTAGAGTGGATGAAGAATTGTCACCAAATCTTGAAGAAGAAGAAGTTGACTGTGATTCATTTGATGGAGAAGATGAAAATGAAACAGTAAAAATAGAAGAGGAACAATAAAAACAAGATCCTTCTTCAACCTATAAGAAATAATGGGCTCATAAGCCATCCATCAAATCTGCAAGAAGAGACAATCCAAAATATTTTATCATGGGGAATCTAGATGAAGGAATTCAGGTGAGACAAACATCAAGAAGAGACATGGCGTTACTGTCCACAATTGAACCAAAAAATATCAATGAGGCATATGAATATTTACATTGGAATAAAACCATGTAGGAAGAAATTGAACAAATTGAAAGAAGTGGTACTTGGGAATTAGTCTCACGCCCAAAGGACAACAATTTCATAGGAACTAAATGGATTTACATAAATAAAATGAATGAAGAAGGAGAAATAGTAAGGACTAATTCTATACTTGTCTACAAAGGATATGCATAGGTTGAAGGAGTTGACTTCAATGAAACTTTTTCTCCTATTTCTCAAATGGAGGCAATCAGAATGTTCTTTTCTTCCTCATGCTTCAAAATTTTCAAGGTATATTATTAGATGGATGTGAAATCCACTTTCTTGAAAAGAGATTTACATGAAGAATTATGCACTAAACAACCTGATGGTTTCAAGTTGCATGGAAAGGAGGACAATGTTTGGAGTCTAAAAAAGGATCTTTATGGGTTAAAACAAACCCCAAGGGCTTGGTATGAACTCTTAGACGAGTATCTCTTTCAACAAGGTTTAAAAAGATGCATTGCAAATAGAAATATCTACTTGAAAATAGACATTAGAGGAAATTTCAACTCAAAATGGGCCTCCTAAAAAAATTAATAAAATAATATTTATTAATTCTGGAGGAAGAAAAGAAAAAAACTACTTTTTTGTTTGTATTTTCGACATATCTCCCCATGTTTTTACTCAAATTTTGATCGGAAGAGGTTGTTGGATGTGGAATTAAATTCCACATCCAATGAGTACCCACTCGGCATACTTTTGATGGACCCCGCTACCCCAAAAATAAGAAATACCTGGAAAAAAAATGATGATGACATCATTTTTTCAAGTATTTCTTGTTTTTGGGGTAGCGGGGTCCGTCAAAAGTATGTTGAGTGGGTACTCGTTAGATGCAGAATTTAATTCCGCATCCAACGAGCTCTCCCGATAGAAATTTGAGTAAAAACATGGGGAGATATGTCGAAAATACAAACAAAAAAAGTAGTTTTTTTTATGATACATATCCCCAAATTTATATTAAAAAAATGTTTAAGACCTATATGGTATTTCAAATTTAAATCAATTTCATTGGCTAACGCATGATGACATGGAATTTGAGTTAAATTTAAAAGGCCTATTTTGAGTTGAAATTTCCTCTAATGGAAGAGTGGGATTCTAGTTACCGTTGTCTGTGTAGACGATGTCATTTTTTATTGTAATGATGATAAGTTAAGTTGTGAGTTTGCTAATTTAATGGCACTAGAATTCGAGATGTCTATATATGGTGATGAAAAATGTCATCTACAGAAACCCTAGGGATAGAAACAGAGGATGATATATATATATATATGGTGACGAAAAATGTCATCTATAGAAACCCTAGGGATAGAAGCAGAGGATGTTCAACTAGTGGACTATAGCGAGGGTCCCTTGGAGAAACAAAAGCTGTTTGAATATAGGGGGTCTAATTTCTCTAGGGAGTTCCCTGTTCATGAGTATATATATATATATATATGGTGACGAAAAATGTCATCTATAGAAACCCTAGGGATAGAAGCAGAGGATGTTCAACTAGTGGACTATAGCGAGGGTCCCTTGGAGAAACAAAAGGTGTTTGAATATAGGGGGTCTAATTTCTCTAGGGAGGTCCCTGTTCATGAGCCAAGGATTTATTCCCCTCTTAGTCAGAGGGTTATTTTAATATTTTGTACAAAACAAAATTTTGGATAAGAGATACAAACTGACTCCCCATGTCAAATCTGCATAGAAACCCTGAGAATTTTGGAGTGGGAGTCAGTCCAGAGGTATATTTTTGCATTGAATCAATTCAAATGTTGAATCCTGATTGACGCACCCATGATCAACATTGAATACTGTAATGGGGAAATAACAATTCCATGACAAATGATGGTCTACTATTTATTAATGTCACACTTGAAGAGGCAAAGATGTTTTGCTAAATTTTACATCTTTACTGCACAACATCAAGTATGAGATCAACCTGGAGAAATATTCTATCAATTTTAGTTGAATCAATGAGGACATGTCTAAAAGGTTGATCCATCTATTCCAATTCATATCTGTGGATCCTACAGGAAGGTCTAAAATACATAGATTTATATTAAAACCAAATGGTTATGGCATAAAAGATTAGGGATAGTTTGAAAACAAAATAGAAATAAGAATCCACTTATGGTTTCATAGATGGTTGTACAGGGGTTGAAAGTTGATACTTGTCAAATATGTTTTAGAAGTAATCCCAATGTGTTGGTTCTTCCTAGCCCACATTCTTCAAGGTGGTTTGGAAAACATTAGAAAGATTTGTTCTGATTTTCTTTGGAGAGGAAAATCTGACAATATTAGTTTCCATTAGAAAGATGGCAACTGATCTCAAAACCAAAGAATGAGGGTTGTTGGGATCATAAGCAGTTATTCACTTTTGGTCACATGCACTGAAAACTAAAAAATAACAGAACTTGATGTCCAAGGAGGGTCTATGGAAGAGAATTTAGGTTCAGAAGTACTTGAAACCTAAAATTCCTAGATTGGATCCACAACCCTGTCGAGATTCACAAACATGCTTCAAATAATTGGAAAGTTTTGAGCACTGGCCTTTCCAATCATTGGCACTCACCTGCTTTGGTAGGTCTAGGATGGGTCACATGTGAAGGCAGGTTTGGATGCAATAATGGGATGGAACAACAATATATTCTCCCATAAGCAATAGTTCACTACATGTATCAACAAGGTATATATCCTTTGAATCAGCTGGCAGATGAAGGTCAATTCAAAATATGGCATTAAGGGTGGTTAAGTGCTGAACAATTTAGGTTTGGAGGAAATGTATGTTGACATCTGGTCTAGTTTCTCATTGAGATAAAGCAGGGTCATATTAGATTGCATGAAGAGTCTGATAAACAATTACAGAATAATCCCAATGACAGTCAATACTCTCTTAAGCTGGGTTATTAGGTAATAGGTGATGATCGCCATAGAGGATCAAGTTACAGTCTAATGGTATTCACTGATCTGGAATATTTGAGCCCCTAAAAAACCTAAGGTATTCATGTGGCTCAATCTTCTGCAAAATGTTCCAACATGGGATTATTGGCAAGAGAAACAAAAATATCATGCAAATCTATACTATTTGTGCAAAATGGAGAGCAAAGATGTTACTCATCTATTTACTTCTTATTTCTATTATGTTCAATGTTATAAGGATGTCTGCAATAGGATTGACACAATAATGCCCCAATCTAAGGCATTTCAAGCTATTCACTATATCTCAATTTGGAGCATTTGGCCGATGCGCAACTTTAGTCAATTTGAAGGAAGACTTCCTCCCCCTTTCCAGGATTCATCCCTTATTATTGTTACTACCCAGTTCTATTATTCACAAGGAAATCCATCTAAGCCACAGATAATTGGGAAGTTGACTGTGGACAAGACATTTACTTGGTCCTTTTTCGATGGAGCATGCCGAAAGGATGATAATATGTCTTATTGGAGGCATCCTCTTCCTGTAGAAACAACACTATTTTCATTTAATTTCTAATACAAGTCAGGGTACTAAAAACTAAGCTCAACTTCTTGCACCTCGATCTCTGTTTAGACTAGCCCATCATCTAAAAAATACAGATCTTTAGGTATTCATGGATTCTTTAGTCATCAAGTGGATGACCAATGATCAAAGCATCAATGGCATCTCTCACCTAACACTTGTAGAACATTTCAAAGCTATATCTCTACAGTTCACAAAAATATCTTACCTACACATATGTAGGGAAATTGACCACAACTGCAGACAAACTCTCTGGTGAGGGGCTAGATAGGGAGCCTGGAATACTTCACATTCAAGAAGTTGTGGAGCATGCCAAAGGGATGATAATATGTCGTATTGGAGGCATCCTCTTCCTACAGAAACAACACTATTTTTATTTAATTGCTAATGCAGGTCAGGGTACTAAAAATTGAGCTAAGCTTCTTGCACCCCGAGCTCTGTTTAGACTAGCCCGTCATCTAAAATTATAGATCTTTAGGTATTCAGGGATTCTTTAGTCATCAAGTGGATGACCAATGATCAAAACATCAATGACATCTCTCACCTAACACTTTCAGAACATGTCAAATATATATCTCTGCAGTTCAAAAAAATATCTTACCTACACATATGTAGGGAAATTGACCACAACTACAAACAAACTCTCTGGTGAGGGGCTAGATTGGGAGCTTGGAGTAATTCACATTCAAGAAGTTGTGGAGGGTACCTCTACAATCAGCACTTTGTACATGTAATAACATATCACATATTATTTCTTTCTAAATCGATGATGATGGTTTTCTGTAGTGAACAACCAGATACTGAAGGTTTTTTTATCTTGGAAGACTCTATATTCACTACTGCTATGTTTAAGGAACAAACTAGACATTTTAGTACCACTGTGTACTTAATTTTTGCTGGATGCTGTAAGACTTGTGAAT